>VWZW01005507.1:1745296-1819815 GCA_013397115.1 Edolisoma coerulescens | reverse complement strand
GGCGCGGCGCTTCGGCCTCGCTGGTGCGGGGGGATCTACCCGGCTGCGCCTCCCGCGCCGCCCAGGCCCGGCCCCGCCGGCTCTCGCTGCCCCTGCGGCTGCCGCCCTCCCCGCCCGGCGCTCAGTTCGCCCCCATTCCCGCCGCCCCCCCCGCGGCTCGCACTAAACTTCGCCCCCTCAGCTGCGGGTCCCCTACGAGCAGGTCACACACGCGGCGGCGGCGGCGGGGACTGAGCGCGGCGCGTCTCCCCCTCCTAATGCCACAGGCTCGGAACCGGCTCAAACCGGTTCAGACTGGGAGATTCCATCTCGGTTTAGTTTTCAGCCCATGGCGCCGCGGAGCGTTTGGAAACCTCGGGGNTGAGCTGGCTGTCAATCCGCTGCGCGCCTCGGATGGGCGGGGGGAGCGAGCGGCGGCCGGGGGGGTGAGCAGAGAGGACCCGCCCCCTCTCCAGCAGCGCTGTGCGCGCTAAGGGGGGGGCGCCGCTTCCCGATAGGCCGGGCNCTGCTCAGTGAGGTGAAGGGGGTCGGGGGTCTTTCCTTAGTGAGCTAAAGGGGTTTGAGTGAAGGGGTTCGCGGGGCTCTTCTTAATGAGGTGAAGGGGTCCAGGGGCCTGGCCCGTGGGCGGAGGAGGCTCTTGGAACTGGCCCGTGAGGGGAAGGGGTTTGAGGGAAAGGGTTCGGGTCTGTGGTCCGTGAGGCGAAGGGGTTCGGGCACCATCCCGTTCGTGCTGAGGCGCTCTTTCCGCAGGAGTGCAGCGAGGAGATGGGGGCACCCTGTGTGTGGGGGCTGTATGGCAATGGCGGGCATTACCCCACCAGCCCTCTCTGGGAGAGAGTGGAGGGGAGTAGAATATCTCAGCTGCCGAGTGGGCCCTGCGAGCAGAAGGGGCCAGCCCAGGGTGGGTGCTGCCTGTCCCTTACCCCAGCGGTCCTGTGCTCTCCACCAAAGCCTGCGCAGATCGCAAGTGAGGTGTGACCCACCCTCTACGATGCCTCTATCCATGGGGGTGTCCAGCTTCCTGCTGCAGCCCCTTGCAGCTGCCTTCCAAAGTGTGCTTCAGGCAAGGCTGGCTTTAGATTTATCCAAATTTCGAGCTGTGTGAGGCATGTTAGGTAACCAGATGGGAATAGAGGTGATCTTAGGGCTTTTCAGTGGCGACACAAACTCAGCAGGCTATGGTTGCACATCTCCTTGCTGCCTGAAGGAGCAGAGAACACGCTTGCGAACTTCCACGTGGGAAAGCTCCTATCAGTGAATGTGCTCTGTACCTACATATGCATTTCCTCAGAGTCTTACCTCCTTATTTGAAAAAAGCAATACCTATAGAAACTTTATAACTTACTTCTCGCCTTCTAGAGGAGGCTACTACTATGAAGTATTTAAATACCCTTCTAGGAACAAACTTTCTTTTTCTTCCCTTAAATTGAAGCAGTTACTTTGTTTTTGGGATGGCATTACACTGGCCAGTGAAACTTGTTACAGGAGTGATACTTTTGATTTGTGGAATGCCCTCTGGGTAGTTTACAAAGGAAACTTTATCTACAGCTTCGTTGAGGCGGTGTTCACCCGTTCTATGGCTGGGAGTATGAAAGGGATGCTTGAGCACTTTTGCACAGTTTTAAAAGGAAAAAAATAGTGGTTTGTGGTGTGTAGACTACTCGGATAGTGGGAGTAGTGGCTAAATTACCGCTGCTGTGAAGTTTGTATCTAGCAGGCAGGTACTGTGCTGTTGCTAGTAAGTCATAAAAAGGACAGTTGTCTGGTTTTGAAGCCTTTATTGGCTTTCTAACTTTACAGGTAGTGTGTGCTCAGCCATATAGCTGCTGGATGGGGCTCAAAACCTGTATTTTTTCCATAAGATTTTTTTAATCCATACCTTCTGTGTAATGCAACAGTTTAAAGTTAGGCATCTGTAGTCATCCCCAAAAGATTGCCAGAACAATGAAAACCATAACATACTTGAATAAATAAATACAATTACACATACTTACACTGTTCTGATTGCCTGACCAATTCTACAGGTGCTGTGGGGATTCCAGTTCCTCAGTCTTCATTTTGTGGGTATGTGTTATGTGGTTTCTTTACTTTCTTTCTGGGACAGCTGGGAAAATCTTGTTTTCAAATATACGTTTGTATTTTGGGCAGAGTCTCAGAGGATACAAGACCGTGTGGTGCCAGATCAGATCAGATCCTGTGTGATGTAATACTGGCTTAGTGTGATGTATTACTGCACTTAATTCCTCTGTTAAGTTTCTTGGAAAAATTTCTGCAGCATTTAAGACTTGAAGAGCTGGGAATGCGAATGGTCTCTTTTATTTTTTATCATGCCTAAAAGGAACTGCATCCTGTTAACATCTGTGTCAGGGTGGTAACAGTGCTTTGTTTAATTCAGCTTGTTTGTCTTGCTCTGGTGGGTTGGCTTTTGCAGAGTGACTGTAATGGAAGATAGCACTGGAGCTCCTGGGATTGAATTTGAAAGTGATTCCAGTAGAGTGGACAGGCACAGCAAGCTGTTGGTGGGTTAAAAGCAGGGCTGTAACTCTAGCACTTAGGATAAACAATTCCTATGTGTGTTTTGATGTTCTAGCTAGCTCTGGTGTTCAAAACAAACTGATGTAAGAGACCAAAAAGTCAGATTCTTTTAACTCCTTCTGCTTGTGGTGAGGTTTGCTTCTATTTTCTTTGTGTGTGTGTGTGTGTTAGAGACACATGTTTAAATCATTAAATCAGTTTGTTAAATGAATGTTAACTATTTTGGGAGTAGATGCAGCCTCACAATTACATCAGGTGTTGGTAATGCCCCAGATTGCAATGTGGTTTTAATAAACGGCAGGAGTAACAAACACAGCAGGGATTGGCTCTGCCAGTTTGTTTGCTAAATCCTGTGCTTGAGCAGGGGAGAGTTCCTGCCTCATCACTATTACTGCCTCTGTTATCTCAAATAACATGTTAATTTTTTTTTAGAAATAGCCTCCCTATCTTCCTGCAAGCTGTGCTCTGGGAAAACTGATCACGTCCCATCTCCCTTCTGTAAGGAGCCAGGTGAAAGTTGGTTCAGCAGCTCAGGGCAGTCAGCAAAAAACAGCTGTTTTAGCAGGATGGGGGTATCTGATCACAACTTTTCTCCCACATGTGCTATCAGGAGCTGTTGTAAGCTTCTGCTGGCTGTTTTGTTGCCACTGTTCCCTGTCTGTTGGCTCCTTTATTAGATGTTCAGTCTGGTATTTCGGCCTTGTTGGAATCAATAGAAAAATTTGCTTGGGTTTCAGGTCAGCAGTGTGGCCTGGTAGTGATAAAAGCTAACTGCACACTAGGCTGGATCAAAAGGAGCATAACCAGGACATCGAGTGAGGTGATTCTTTCTCTCTGCTGGTCACTCAGCAGCTGCATCTGGCACACCATGCCTGGCTTTTGGTCCATCGCTACAAGAACCAGATGGAAAACCCTGTGCAAGTCCAACAGAGCCCATCTCCAAGGTGGAGAAGGGACTGGGGGAGCTGGGCTTCTTCAGCCTGGAAAAAAAATGGGTGAGGGAAGACCCAGTAGCACAAACTAGAGTGGGGAGTGGGAACTCTATGGGCAGAATTAAATAACTAAGCTTTTGTGGTCTGTTTGTTCTTCACAAGGGCGCCACAATTTGTGGGAGTTAATATATTTTGAATGCCTGTCTAATCCCTGCACGCACTGTTCAGGGGTGATGGGATAGGCCACCACGGTCTGAGAGTGCCACAAAATAAAGGTTGTGTGGATGGGCAAGCAGTGCTTATTAGCTTTCACCTCGAAGTTAGAGAGCTCTTCCTTTTACCTTTTATGCAGGTTTTTTTTATTGTTTAAAGCTTTTTTGTTTGTTTTTGGACACCCTTCCTGTAAATTTACTTTAGCAGATCATCTCCTTTAGCTGTGGTCAGTTTGGTTTTTCAGAACCAGTATGATTTTCTTGGCTGGTGTGCCAGCATTAGGGGTTGCACATCCAGGAAAGTTGAGAGCAGGAGGAGGCATACAAATAAGAGAAAAATATCAGGCTGGTGTCATAATTTCTTGACTGGTGAAGTAGGACTTGTAAATGGAAAGACCAGGGAAGGGGGAAAAATAGGGCTGGGGAAATAAGGCAAAGAGAAGGCAGGTGTTGAGTGAGGCTGAAGTGAAAGGAATGAGGCACTCGGAGGAAATTGCCAGCTGTAAATTTTCAAGGATGTCTGGGCAACACACAACTAAAACAATCTGTTAATGTCATGAGTGTCATTGTAAACAGCTCCAGCCTCCACCTCATCCTTCAGGAAAGGCCCTTTCCCCATCCATGCCTTTATGGGGGGCGTGTCCTGACTGCAGAGTTTTCACTTTACCACGCTGTGTCCATTGCCAAAGATTTCTTCTCAAAGCAGAGAAAGAAGCCTTGTAGTTTCCACTTTCTCCTGCAGCTGTCCCACTTAGTTCTGGGGTTATTGACATGATAGGACCAGGAAATATGTTTGGCTAATGAAAGGAATGCAGAGAATTTGTTCTGTCCTTCCACTCTTGCTTCATGTCATTCTAGAAATGACAGAACTAATCCTGCCTGAGCATCCCTCTTCTCACTGAGCATCTGCTGCCATTCTTAATTGTTTTATTTTTTCTTTGGGAGAGCTTCTAATGTACTTTTTTTATTCTTTAATTACTTTTGTTTGATTCCACTTTTACCATGTCTTTGGCCAAACAAATTTTGCATTTAATTTCATTTATTCTTATGTGGAAGAAAGCAACTGGTCTGTTTTGATGAATGTCCCAGATCAGTGATTGCAGAGAGGCTGGATGTAAGAAGAATATTAACAGCATTTGCAGATGATCATAAGTCAGGTGTTACAAACACAAGTAGGAAGAAATAATACAATATAATCTGAAAATCTTGGAAACAGGAAATTGAATGTAACTGAGTGGAGAGGAGAAATAAAAACTGATGTGTCCTTGGGGAAAAAAAAAAAATGAGAAGTTCAGTCCAAGGGAAAACTTGGAAAATAGAGCTGAGGGAGAAAGTGGAGAGCAAATTAGATATTCCTTTGCTTGGTGACAGGGCAAAGGAAAGGACAACAAAATTAGGGAGTATGTGTGGGCATCGCTTGGAACAGCAGCAGGGCAGTGGCCTAAAGTAATTTCAAGAACACTCACAGAATATTTTAACTCAGCCTGGGTATCTCATTATCAATGTGTTGTAAACAGATGGGCACCATTTCAGAGATGATTGGTAATTAACACTTGAGAGAGTAAAGGTATGAAATGTGTAAAACATGTTAGGAAATGAAATATCTGAGGAAAAGCCAGATAGGGATATAGTCATCAATAAACTTCCTGAAGTGATGAACTGTAAACACCGTTCCTGACTATTTTGAGATAATTAAAATAGCTCTCAATAAGGATTAGGCATTAAGCTTCAGACTGTAGAGTAACTTTTCACAGTATGTACAAATCCATGAAAAACAGATTCTGAGAAGGAACTGGAAAAAAACACTGTATGTTGCAAGGAACTAATTCTCCATCTGCAGTCTTAAGATGTCATCTTTTTGGTGTCTCACTGATAACTGAGTTCTTCTGTTAGCCAAAGCTTGCTTGCCATATTCAAGTGAATTGTGCTGATGCTGACATGAGGTCAGAAGACAAAGGTAAGAAATTTCCCCCTCCCTCTAGTAAAGTTCAAATAAGTGAGTTTACAAAATTCTTACTGAGAAAAGTCTTTAACGTGGGACTCTGTATGTAAACAAGTGAGCACAGTGAGATATAAATACTCCTTTTGCACTATATAGCTATAAAGTAATACTCATAACTTAAAAGAAATCAGCTGTTCTTCAAGAGCTGTTTAACTGTGATAAACTTGGCACAAATTCTGCCAGGCTCAGCTCTAGGAACAATTCTAGGATCTGCAGCTGGGAACCATCTTCTGTGATTCTGTGACGCTGTCAGAAAGATGGTGTGAAGTCTGCTGAGCTGTTCTGCTGACACAGGCACTACCATAAAGCCATGTTAATAAAATCTTGCAAGGAGGCAAACCCCAAGTTGTCACCCTTCTGTTAAACCAGATCTGGTCATCTCTGAAACATTCACTAGTTCTGAAAGCATCGGGAGTTTTGTTTGTTGGTTTTGCTATTTTGGGTTTGTTTTTTTTTTACTTACCTGCTTGGGATATAATTACTTAGCTTTATTTTTTGGTCTAACAAACTTTTAAAGGACCTTAAGGGTTTTTTTTAAGGAAAGGTAGGTAGTAGGATTTGTGTTCCAAAATAGCAATCAAACTGTAAAGGTTCAGGAATCTGAGATAAAATATTCCACAGCGTCAGTGCTCTAAACGCCGTTGGCAGAGACTATTGATTCTCCCCAATGAACTTTACACAGTGTTAAATCTAACAATTGTCTCTGGGCAATTGTCTGTTACTTAGGTCCACTTTGTATTTAAAATGGAACTGCTAACTTCATTGTGATAATGTCTTTATTTGGGGCATTACTTGATCTTTTAGCTTTTGAGGCAACAATCTTTTCTCCTAACAAGTAAAATAACTCCAGATGGCAGTTGAGGAATAGATCCACCAAAGATCAATGTTTTGTCTTTAGTAAATTCTTAATATTTACAAGATTGGTGAAGCCCTGTCCCCTGTATGATTTAGTGGGCATGTGATAACTTTCAGTCATTAATCTGATTTAAACAGAAAAAAACCCACTTTATATCCACAGGTAACAGTAATGTCCCTTCTGGAATAAGAGTCAGTCTCTTGCATCCTTCTGTACCTGGAACTGTGGATCACGGGATATGAATCCAGGGGTATTGATGTGAGTGTGGTAGATGTCACTTCAATGATAATTGGTGGGTTTAATGGCTGCCAAATAAACACATCAGGATAAAATGCAGGTTGTGGTTCCAAGTGAGACTGTTTTATAACTGATTTATCTCAGTCCAGTCTCAGCTTTATAACTGAGCCTAAATTCCAAAGTGTCCCTCAGCATTTCCAGGTGTTCTTAATGCATTGCCTTTCCCTTCCCTGCTGTTGCATGTACAGCTTGGCTATCCTTTCCCTTCTATGGTGAATGGCCTTGAGATTAAAATGTATTCCCCAAGTGATGAACATAGGGCTGTCATTCCAAAACAAGCTCCTTTAGCTTGCTCATTTTGGAAATCAGCAACACCTTTTTTATGTTGGAAAAAGAAAGAGGTAGAAGGATGGAAGGAGTAAAAACCAAATCACTGTTTGGGTTTTTCTTGGAGAGGTGATACTAAGAAATAATTTGGAGGAAGCTGCAGCTTCCAGTTTTGGGTGAATAACACTGTACTGAAGGAAAAGATCTCACATTTTTCCCAAGTTTTTGAAGATGAGCTTGCAGCTTTTTGAATATATGTAATATGTACACAATTGTCATCCAATTCATTAGGATTCTTGGTTATTTTTTTCATATTTTCACAGTGAACCCCTTGATTTTAGACATGGGGATTTTTTTTGTTAAGCTTTACCTGTCTTTTCACTCATTTCTCTATTTTAGTCCATAAATTATTGTTCAGCCCTTGGCAAGCTGTATTTTTAAAATGCTGCTCTCTTCTGTCATACCTGTGACTAAACTTAGTCTTTGATCACGTTCCTTTGTGGCTGGTCTTTTCCACTGTGAAGGGAAAATTAGAACTAAAAAAAAAAAGAGTATTTCTATCCTTAGAATCCTTTTTCCCCTGTGACCATCCTTTGGAGAATTTTATTTTAAGGGAGCAGCCCTGCAAGTTCTGTGCTCAGGTAGCAATAAGCAATTTTGTAGGCAGGGTAGAATGAGAAACTTGGCATCACACACTAAAAACAACAGGGCTGCCACAGAAGCTGCCACACATTCCTTGTGGGACAGAGGTCACCACACTTCCGAGGGGGATGTCAGCGACACCTTCCATGGCAAAGCCAACTTCACTTCCCCCTGTGAGGAAGGATTGGGTTGAAATACCTCCAGTTACTTCCCAAAATGTGAGAGATGCTGGTATAGGTGACCAGTTTGTCTGTGTGGATGGACAGGCCTTTTGTCATTCCCTTTTTCCTTCTAGGACTGAGCAAAGATGCTGGACTTGTTTTCTTCCTGGGGAATTAGACCTCAATGATTTGGGAAATGCAGGTCTTGAGAGCTGCCTGCACAGAGAAAGTGGGTAATTAGAAGCATGTGTTGTGCTGTGAGTTCCAGGGAGCTGTCTGGGCCAGAGTGAAAGGCTGGATTAGCACAGTGTGACAGCGCTGTACAGATGCAAACCTGGGGTGCCTTTACCCATTCTAACCTCATTACAAACTTAGTTGAAAGCAGGGACTATTAATTCATTGGGTCTCCAGTTTGATGATTTTTTTCCCCTGCCAGGATCTTAGATGAAGATTTATATTTACATATCATTTTTTTGACCAGCCTGTTGCCCAAGTTATTTCTGAAAACTGACTTTATAAAAAGTAAAACTAAAGTATTGGCATTCAACTCCAGCTGGAAGAAAGAAATATGGTACGATTTAGTTAAGTGTTACCTAACAGCAAATTAGCCTTAAACCCAAATCTATCTAATATGTCCTGGATTGTAGATGGAAAAGGACTTCGGGTTAGTTTCAAGATACCTGTCAGATACAACCCACAAAGCACAAAAAAGTTTCTAGGACAATGTATATGAAATAAAATTCCACTTTTCATCTGCTAAGTCCTTCATTCTTGCTCTGTATTGTGGGGAGGTAGCAAATTACTTTGTGATGTGTTTCAGCCAAACAAGCTTGTGGTTATGGCCGAGTAATGCAGAATTTTATACTGATTTTTTTTTTTTTTTGTTAAAGGGTTCTGTGAGTTTGATGAAATACCCTATAAAATCTGTGGTTAAAAATAGAGATGCCACCTCCTCTTACAGCAGAGGTGTGCTTTGGGCTTAATACTTACCCGCATGAAAATAATCAGCATGTAATGCTAATATTTTTAATATTAGATTTTTATACAGAGGGGAGAAAGGCATTCTACTTGTGATACTCTAAAGATCACTCAAGTATGATCAATAATCCATTAGCAGGAATCTCTGTTCCATTTAACACCACTAACAAGCTTTTCAATCCCTTCCAAGTGTAAAGCAGGACAGAGAAATAATCTGGAAGGTTGAACTGTGGTGGAAGTCAAAATAGCACCAAAAATAGTTGAATATAAAGGTACTTAGCAGAAACCACATCTAAAGCAGCCTTATTTTTAATACAAAATGTCTTGTAAGCCTGCCTGTGTCTGCTGGCCAGCTGAGAGGCAGAGTGAGGGCACCTCTTCAGTAAATAGTGGAGTGTCATGGCCATGAACACAACAAAACTACTTTACAGAGATTTATTACACTTCACTCCTCAGAGAAGTATGAAATGTATCCAGCCTGGAGGAGCAAATAATGACAAGGGATGATACAAGTACTTCAGAATTTTTAGCTGTGAGTGACTGGCAGGATGTCCAGCCTTGGTGATTTAATAGACAACTTGGTGAATTGGTGACCATGAGTTTTATCTAGGGCTGGTTTGGGATTATCACTTTACTGTCATTTGGGACAGCAATTTAAGGTCAAATCCTACTTTTCCCTGCATGAAGAATTCTACTATGTCCTTATGCCCAGGAAGAAGTGTAGGAAAAGGACATCTTCCTATGGATATTACTGTTTGGAACAATCTAAAATACATTTAATGGCTTTTGCTTTTTTCTAGACTGAGAAATCAAGTTTGAAAGCAAACCAACAATAGAGGCATTCATGGTTTGCTTTTTAAAAGCCACACATTGTCCAATCTTATTCAAAGCAGAATTTTTCTAATAACCAAATTTTCGGAGTCTGTTTCCCGAAGTTATGTAATAAAAACAATTGTCAAATCTATTATGATAGTCTAGACCAGACACAAAAGGGGATCTCTGGGGCAAGCGTGGAGATTTTCTCATGGAAACAGATAACGGGAAGACTAAAATCTATTCTTCATCTCTTCTAAATAAGTAGTCTAATCTCTAACCTTTCAGAATAGTTCAGTTGTTTTCTTGGCAGGGGGGAAATGGCTGCAGTAGATTGTTCTAGAAGAAAATGTGCCATTGTCAGTCCTCCTCTGCTAGCTGGGTGATAAGGGCCTGTAAAAGCCCTGTGTTGTCTCCCAAGTAGTCCAGAAGCAAGGCTTTTCCTCTCCTATATGGATCCTTGTGTGTGTGAGATAGATTAATGGCTTGTCACAGCAACACAAACCAAGCTATCGAGTTTAGCTGGAATGAAATGGTTCTATTTTCTGAAATCCTGAATGGAACAGATTTTCCAAGTGGGAAACAAAGACATCTCCTCAGCTGATGCTGTGCTGCCTATGGTGGGGATCAGGGAACAACATTGCAAGAGGGGCCTGGATTTCTTTGCATCTTCCCATCCTGGTCCTACACCTCCTGCCCCCAGGGGGAATGAGGTGCACGTAAGGCCAGGGCTGCCAAATCAGGAGAAGTTTCTATTAAGAACTCACCCTGCAGAGCAGCAGTAATATATGAGCTGGGGCCCACTGAAGATACAAACTGGGTCTCAAGGGGGGTGGGAATTTGTTCATATGTGCTGGTATTTGGGTCACAAGCCTGATGGAAGGGGACAACACAACCCATCAAGTTTGGAAGTGGGAGCTGTGAGATGTTACAGCAGCAGGATCATCCCTTGTGGCTTCTGGTAATTAGATAAAATTTGCTGATTAACAAGGCCGTAGTTTCACATACGCTCTAAGCCAGCACTGAATTCTCACCTGACAAAAGTGATTAGTTTTAACCTGGATATGGAGCACTGTGGCTGTAGAAAACTTTTTTTTCCAGTAGGGATGAGTATGGAGCTAGGATTAAGTGGGAAGGAGGGTGCAGGACATATATATTCCTGGAATTTGGGAATACAAAAAAATTGAGGGGAAAATAAGACAGTGAAATGTATCCTCTTGCTTTTGAAGCTTTTTATGTTCTCAATCTCTTTTTCTTACTCAGATCTTCTGCAGTACCTTCCTCTTTAGGTTAGGTGAGGACATTCCCAAGCCAAAGGCCACATGATCAGGTAGTGATGTGATGTTTGCTCTCCCTCCTTCACACTGAGCCAGTTATATGAAACACAAGCCAGTATGAACTCCCCTCAAAAGTATACAGTAAAAGCCAAGTTACATTCAAACACGCATAAGTCATTTCAGATGCACAGGGAAGTTTTAAATTAAAAATATAAAATTATGAAGTCAAAACCTTTGACTTCAAGGGATGTAATTTTTTTTTTTTCTACAATGCATTGTCCAGAATATTCTCCTTTGGGCAGCACTGTTTAAAAGTTCATTAGTGTATCTAACTAATTAGCAGCTTGGCTTGATTGCATAAAGATTAAACTAAAGGTACATATTGCTTGTCTATGGGATAGATACAGAACCCATACAAACAGCATGCAGGGAGTGCTATTTTTTGCATGGTTACTACAACAGTAACACTGAGCTAATAGGAAATAGTTTTTGAATATAGAATATAAAATGTATCTCAAGGGATGTGAGGGAGACATGACGGGTTGAAATCCTAGTGCAGTAGAAACCATGATGGGGACAGTTCTATACAGGATTTAGTCATTTTCCCCAATTTTTTCTCTTTAGTGACATTGATCTTTTTCTGTCAGTTCTACCAGTCTTGCATGTAGAGTGGAAGTTGCTACTTTGAATATTTCTTACTCTAATAGGAGGAAGGAACAGTGAGAGCAAGTGACAAGAGTTTAATTGTTACACTGCTGCCTAAGGTAAGGGTTGCAGAAAATTACTTTTCCTGTAGCTGGGCAGGGCTGGTGGCACTCACAGGTTCTGGGTGCAGCCCAGTGATCAGCAGAAATGTGATGACTGGGTCAGAAATGACACAAATGTGTGGTGATGAGGCAGGCTGGAGGTCAGGAATCCAGGGACTCCATTCGAGTCAGGCACAGCAGGGGCAGGACTGAGCACAGAGCTCAGGGAAGAACCAGGGAATTCAGCCTGAGGTGAAATGTGCCAGTGGCCAGAGTGTGGGATGGGGGTCTCAGGGGAGGCTCTTCAGGGCAATGAAGGCCCATCGATGCACTCAGGATCCAAACAGACTCTGAACTTCCCAAGGTAGCTTTTATTAGCAGGATTGCTTTTTGTATGGGGGGGCAAAACCTACTTTGCACTTGGATTAAACTTCAGCCACTTTAATTTTTGCCCCAGCAGAGCTCCCAGTTACAGACAGATGAAGCAGTGCCAAGTGCTCTCACTAAGAACACCTGAACAGCATATTCTTTGTAGCAAGTTTACCTTTCCTATTAATTGAGGTTAATTGTGCCTTTGCAATTGCTACCCACAAGAGGAAGAGTGTTTCTACCTCTGAGCTATAATTTGTATTTATAATTTTTTACCATGATTGAAGGTACCACAAGTTTTAGGCCCTGCTAGATGAAGGCACAGTGCACACACAGAGCCAAAGACCGATGACATCCCCCCCAAAAATTTACCAAGTCAGCAAATAGCGTAGGGAAGAAGTCTCACAACTTCCCCACAAATTGAGAGTTTGGAAGTCTGTGGACTCTGGCTTGCTCGTGCTTGCAGAAGAAATATTTTTGACCTGAAACTGTGAAGTCAAACATGTTTGCTACAAGACAGGTGAGATGGTGGCCTTGGAAGGCATCCAAAATCAGTGTGTTTCAGGGAGAAGCTGGCAAGACTCCAAAGAAATAGGTTTTATTCTTCTTTTGGGGTGGTTGTTTTTCCTCTGGAGGTTGTAGCCAGGATTTATCAATTGAGTTATTTTGCATTTATTTTCGTTGTTCTGAGACAATATATTCTCAGTGGCAAGAGTTGCTAAAATACTGTAAGTATGGCATTTATTTCCCTTTCTTGACTGGAGAAAAGCCCTTTAGTTTGTAATCACTCTTTGAATAGTAGTCTGCAACCCAGGGAAGCTAATTTCAGCACCAATAAAGGCTGTATCTTTTGTGCCTTCAGAAAATAAAATTTTGAGGACCTTGGAAAATGTTTGGAACTTGACCAATCTGCAAATTCAATATGCCTATTTCTGTCTCCCACTGTTGGGAGAAGGAACCTCTGAAGTCTTCTCAGAGACCTGGAATAGCTTTTATTTTTTAGCTAACTTCCCTCTGTAATGTAGTTCATATTTCCTTTGTTGATACAGAGAATTTTACTGAAGTTTTGGGAGGATAGTAGTTCCATTATTTGTACTGGAAGAAAACTTCCCACCAAATCTTAATGTATGGCATTTCTGTGTCCTGGAGAGGCTGTTCAGCCAAGTTTGTAAGGAAATACCCAATAACAAGGGTATTTTATTGCTGAGCTGAGATAAATCATCAGCTCCATCATCTTGTGTCTAAAACACTTGTGAATCTAATAATTATTTTTGTCAGCCAGCCCTTTGTGCTTTCCATCTCAGCAACACTCATTGTCAAACAGCAGTTTCACTTGTTAATCCTCCTCCTATCCCCTGCTGAGGTTGTCTTGTTGGCCTGTTTCTGATCCAGCATGTTCCTTCTTCTTTAGACAATGGGATTTGAGTTTTGTTCAAACCTTTCCCCAATTGCCTCCTTGTGGGGTTAGAAAAACCCAAAAAAATTCTGGCTTATGGAGATTCACCTACTGCAAATCTGCCCTTAGATTAGTGCTGATGCAAAATTCCAACTTGCATTTTGAAGTAAGGGGTGAGGGATATTGATGTTTTACAGTTCACTTCTCTGTCAGCAGTGTTAGGATTCTGGTCGGTGAAATTCCAAGTCTGTCCTGTAAATTTGGGTTTATAATCCCAGTGCAGGCCTAGCCAAGGTGTTCCTATACTCTAAATGCTTTCAGCTTATCCATGCTCCAATCCATTTCTGTGTTTATATGGACACCTTCATGAGGTACAAGGATACTCTTGGTGCAGCCATCAGAGAAAAGTCCACTGCTACCACTTCCCTTGGCTCCTAAAGATACCCAGTTTGTCTGGTTTGGTTTGTGCTCTGCTTTCTGCCCCCATCAGGAAATCCCCACTGACAGGATGCCTGGTTAGAAGGGAAAACCTCAGCCCTGTGTGACCCTTGTGCTGCTTTGGAGAGGAGCAGTGACAGTTTGCTGGGTCTGGAAACACATTTCTCTTATCTCCAGGGCAAGTGGAGTGACTGTTGCCTGGTTCCACCATGGAGGACTATCAGTACTGCCCCATGTTGGTTACAGACACGACTCATCCCTCTTACTACATTTTCACCCCTCCAGAACTGCCAACCAAGCTTTTTCTATGATCATTCTCTAATACATTTAAATCAAATGGAGGTGGGTTACTATAAACAGCCCTACTAGCAGGTGTGCTCAGTGCAGCTCATTTCAGCAGAAACGCTTTACAGAGAAATTGTGAGTCAGGTGGAGAGGCAGCAGAGAGCTCCAGGCAGGAGGGAATTCACATGTCCTGGAGACAGACAGATATTTGCCTTGGCTTCCTGTTCACTTTATCTCTGACTCCCTCCTCAGCCCTTTGTGGGTTGATCAAAACTGTGAAGGCTGCTACCATTGACTTCCTCAGCAAACCAGCCCTTCTGAGCAGGAGCAATTCCATTCCATGAGTCTGTACCTCCTCCATGGTGAGTTTTAAGATGATGTGCAGTGAGAAGGGGACAAGGAGGTAAAAAGCTTTGTGTACAAAGGATATAACTGGTATTTGCCACCACCAGGTTCTCTAGGGTCTCACTTATCTAGCAGCAAAGGTGGTCAACAATCACAAGAGACATTTTCCCACTTGTCACTCCCAGACAGAATCACAGAATGGTTTGGGTTGGAAGGGGCTTTAAAGCCCATTGAGTTCCAACACCCTGCCCTGGGCAGGGACACCTTTCCCTAGATACCCTTCTGGATATCTGAGCTGGTCAGGAATTAAGGCAAACAGCCCAGCTGTCCATAGCAGCAATAAAACTGGGGTATTTCCCCTGGAAAAGGATGTTGTCACAGCACTGCTTTGGGAGCATGACACTAAATTTCCTTAAGTCATTAGCTGTGCTAATATGGGTTCTTTACAGTGGTGGGCATGTCTGGTTTTTCCGGGTTTATCTGTAAAATTGCTAATGTTGCCATCCAAATACTATCTTGTCAAATGTCCTAGACTAAATTGTCCCAAATTTAGTCAGTTTGGCTTCACACCTAATCTGGTATAAGCAGGGTTTGGTGTGGAACAGTTCTTCCACTGCTGGCTGCATATTCCCTGTTCTCCCCTTGCATCACATCTGAGCATGTGGCACAGCCTGGGTTGGGTCAGCGGGGAACAAACCTGCCAAAACCAACTTGGCCTTTCAGATCAACCTGTTGAACTGATCTCATGAGGGGTGGGAGAGGGAGAGAAAAGCACTGCCTGGTGCTTTGCCTGCCTGGAGTTGTCCTGGGTTGGAGGAAAAATTAAGATGTTCTTACTATGAACATTTTGGTCCGGGAGTTCCTGGCTTAATGCAGAAAAACATTGTTGCTTGTATATTCCAGCCCATCAGACCTGGCTGCTTCTTTATTTCTCATAATTATTTGATAAATTACTTTCTGTTAAAACAATTAAACCCTGAATCTTCACGTTATTTACAGTTTTTCTCATGTTATTAAGCTGTAATTTGACCAAGAGATATGAGCATAATTTACCATATGATTGCATAGCTTTTAATGTGTGCTTCTGCAGTGAATAGCAGCTATTAAGCTAAGTGGTTGGCCCTGGAAAATGACATGATGTCATAATATTTCTCTGAAAATATAAAATTAAGTAGCATTAAATCCTATAATTAGGTAGCTATAGGTTATATTTGCAACTTTAAAAATGGAGTCAGGCAGCCTGGTTCTTCTTTCTGCAGTATTCCAGGAATTCTGTCAAAACTGTACAAGAGCAAGTGTTGTGCTGTACAGAACATGGGCTGCTTCCCCAGCCCTGTATTTCAGTGTAATTCCCTTTTTGTTTTCTTTCCAGGAACTGGGCTTTTCCAACATGTTTGTAACAGCAAAACAACTGTTCCAGAAGCGTGTATATATATTTTTTTTAAATAATAAAAATTATTTTAGTGTCTATTTTTCTTGTTCTTTAGAGATCATGTGGATTTCATAGATGATAGTGTATGATTGATTATCAACTATTTTTTTTTTGCTTTAGATTAGTATTTAGACCTCTTTTTTTCCTTGTCAAATTTTCTTAAAGTTTTTGGCAGGTTTGATTATTTGCTGTTTCTTTTAAATTTTCACATAGTTCTAAAATAAATGGCTGGGGTTTGCCTCATTGTGAGTTTAGCCTGATTTATATTACTTCTACACTTCTAATTTACTTTTTCATTTTCTAAGGCACGAGATATTTTAGCAATTGCTGTAGTTAATTGATGTCTGGTGTTTCTCCTCGTTCTCTATATTCACTTTTACCTGTGAAGGTATGTAATGTATCTACATGTATATAATATAATTCTCATTCAGTGCTACATATATATTAAGGTTTTTTAGAACAAACTATTAATTTAAAAATTATAAGGAGCGACTACTCTTCCGTTAGAGGGATGTATCACTATTTTGAAGATGATGGGTGATTCTCTGCTTCTGAGACATTGCAATAAATGCGGTGATGGATCCAGTGAAATAAATGGTTTGTGCCATCTACTGGTGCCGGTGGGAGCTGCGGGTCAGCTCGGAGCCGGAGTTGAGGCTGACTCGAGTGTGCAGCGTGGGAAAAGAAGGAAACCCGCTGTAAATAACGAGAACGCAGCTTATTATTTTAGGTCTTTAAGTGCTAACTAATGTTAAATTGAAAGTGCGAACTCACACATTAACCCTTTCCCCACCCCTGCCTTCCCAACCGTGCCCTGCAACTTTATCCCTGTTTTCATAGACTCTGAAAACTTTTTTTACAGGTAAGACAGTCATGTTTTACCAGAATGGAACAGCCCAAGTTGATGGTGTGGATTGTGCTGTGAATGTGAACATGGTTTGTCTAGACCTGTTACCCTTTCTGTAATAATTCCTAATTACAATATATGTCATGATCACTTATAATTAAATATAACCCCCCCCCAACACATTATCCCTTATGGATTTTCTCTGATGTTTGTTCCCTTGTTAAGCCTGGAGTTATAAAGCTGCTGGTATGGGAGACTCCAGCCTAACTCAGTGCAGGGTTACATAAGGTCTTTTAGCTGAAACCTCTTTGTGTCCTACATCCTCATAATAGGCTATTGTACTTTCTGGGGTTTTTATAAGGCTCAGATGTCACACTCAATTCTTGGTTGTTTCAGTATCATCAGTGTTATCACTGGTGTGTTTAATACATTTGGTGTACATTCTGATTGTAAATATTATTTGTTCTTTCATTGCTGGTTTTTACTTTATCTCTCAAGGGCAAAGAGAGCGGATCCAAAATGCTCCAGTGTCCCTCTAGTTAAGGTTGTTCTGTGCAAAGGGAGAAAATCCAAGAGATTATTAGTGGGGAAAAAAACCCTTTGCACTTCTAGAAGGTTGTGTGCTTCAGTATCATGTTCAAGGGTCCAGATACTTCACTTGCTTAGACACTCAAGAACTCATTCCCAGATGAAGTGTAGTCCACAAGAGAGACACCTGGCCTAGAAATCAGGACTCTCTGGGCCTGCTTCAAGTAAAACACAGTTTACCCTGTCCATAAGAGAGGTATTTACCTCATTTGCAAAGGGCTTTTAGATTTATCAGTTAAAAATATTGTATAAGCAACTAGAAATGTATTTTTGTGCTGATTTTGATGCATACTGTTAGTGATCTAATTGTATATACTTTGAGAAGTTGGATGGGCAGGATATTAAAATTCTTTAATTTGGAATTATGTAAATGCATATGCATGTATTAAAACATATGACCTGGTACAGGTACAAAAATCAATACAGTAAATTAGTTTGAATTTAGATTGTACTTCAAAGTGTAAATATCAATTTAAGCAAAAATAGTATTTCAGAAAAGCATGGTTTTATCCAAGTATGAAAAGGTGGATTAAATACAATGATATAGAAAGGTATTAAAATACTCAGCTTTTTAATATTTCAGTTTTTTCTTCTCTTGCAGGTTAATAGCCCAAACAATCATCTTTGCTCTTTTTGTGACTGATTGTTTTGCCTGGGAAAGCGAACTGCAGTAAGTGCACAGTTAACACGAATTTTCATGGGGGGGAAAAATAGTTAATTATTGCAACAGTACAGCTACTATGATCAGAGCAGTGACTCATGCAAGTGAAGCATATAATTGTCCATGTAATTTGTTTGAAGTCAGCTGGGTTCCAACATTCTTGTTCCTGTGTATAGCTCTTAATTTTTCTTTAGTTCTTTTCCCTTCAAAGTCTGCTGGAATTTGCTGCGAGGTTTTTTTTATATAATTGTTAGAAAGATATCAAGTTGTGTCTGACAGCCTGAGAGGGGCAAAACTGCTGCAGCTCCATGTCCCCAGCTTCTATCAGGAGCAAGGCTGAAAATGTTTCCCACAGGACTCTGGCACATCTCACATTTTCATTGTTTAAACCAGAAGAAGCTCCTGATTTCTATTCCTTCTTATGCCCTTTTTAATGACTGTTGTCACTACTCTTACACCCTTTGTCATCTGTAAAAGGCTGTGAATTTGGGTTAGATTCACTCCAGTGGGAAGTATTGTAGACTGGAATTTAAATCTAACCTACTTTATGTTGCTGAAAGAAAAGAACACCCTTTTACTCCAGGCAAGCTGGAAATGGCTGCTTAGGCTTGAAGCAAACTTTTACCTTCTTTAATGTATTCAACACACTTGGTCTGCAACCTCTTGGAATCAGGAGAAAATGGCTATGGATGATCTAATATTTGCAGGTTTATACAAATGTTTTTTATGCAATACTACTGTATCCCAGTGATTTAAAAGCAGTGTTTTTAACAAATTTATACAAAGGTGGTGTTGGCTTGAGTTTCACAGGGTGTGCAGCTCAATCCAATGCTGTGGAATTACAAATACCTACTGATTGCAGGAAGACACCCTTAATTTAATAGGAACCATTATTTACCTAGTTAGCAGTGAATTAATTTTGGGTGGGGAGTGCTTTTCACTAATAATTTTGTTTCTTCTAAATTCCAAATATATTTTCTCTCAGTTTTGATCTTACTGTCATGGATAGAACTGGCCAAAGTCCCACAGCCCTCCATATGCTGTATGTACATATATCTGTAAGGTTTTTATACAAATCCCTTACTTTATGGGCTCGTGTCCATGCAAAGCACAGCTGTCTTGCATTTGTTCCCAACGCAGGTGAGTTGACTCGTTTCAAGACAATGTGGTAGTAAATATTTCTTTGTGACGGGAACTGGCAGGTTCTGTTGAATTCCAGCAGCAGGGTCCCAAGGTCCACCATTGCCAGGAAAACACCTGGAGCAGGACTCGTGGCACACAGCAGGCTTTCGTCCTGCTGAGACCAGGAGAGAGGTAACAGCCACCAATTGCTGACCCAGATTAGTCAGCACGCAGTTTTTGTCTTCAGAGGACATAATGATGGAGAAGAGCTGAGATACTGCAGGAGGATATGAAGAGCCAATTGGAATGACTCTTAATACCTTCTATCATTTAGTCATGAAATTAAATGATAAGGAAAATCTCCTTTGGGAGGAGAGATGACTGGATAATACTGGTGTAAAAGTTAGTCATAGAAATTACTACCAGTGGAGAAAATATGCCCTTAGAACAGAATCAGTAGTTCTGGGAATTATGGGAATCATTGAATTTGGTGATACAGAGTTCATTAATTATTGTGGATCATTGACAGTTGTTCTGGATGCAAGGGTTCCACCACAGACAAAACTTTTTGGGCTTTGGCAGGTGTTGTTCATCCTAAAGGAGCTCTGTTGGAGAGAAAGGATGGTAGAGCCTTGGTTGCAGGAAGTCTTGTGCTGTTCTCCCTCAGTAAAACATTAATGGCTGTAATTAAAATCAAATGGAATTAATCTCTCAGGGTTATGTTTTGTGTCTGAGAACACAGTGAAGGCGACACTCTGGTCATGGTAAAGCACTAAAGTTTAATCTGTTACTTTTCTTCTGTCATTAAAACTAAGCAAAGGCTGAGTCTCTAGGGCCTAACAAGCTTGGGACAGCCTCCCCAAGCCTTGCATCAAACCCTCCTCTCTGTCTTGATGTCTTCCCTGATATTCTGCACATTAGGAGCAAACTCCTCCATCCCTCCACTGTGAAACTTGCACTTTATTCTTTGCTGCCTTCTGTACTGACTGTACAGCCCTGCTTTTAGCATCAGCACAGGAGTGATCCAAGCTCCTCCTTTGACCTCATATGGCTTCTGTTCCTGCTTACACAGCCAGGTCTTTCACATGCCTCCTATGGCACTGCCACCCCTTTCCATGTTCCAGGACAACAGGGAACAGACAGCTGGCATTGAAAGCCCAGCAAACTCAGAGGCAGGCTTCTCTCTGCTCCTACAGTTTATAACCTTAAAGGAGCTCAGCACAGGCTCCAGCCTTTTGTGTTTCTGAGGACAGTTTGTTATATTGGAAGGTGAGAGAAGGAAAGGTGAAGGATCACAAAGGAGTGAATGTTTGTTCAAGGCAGACATCTGATTCTCTTGATCTGGACTTGAGAGCAAAGGCCTCTGCGTGGTACAAACAGTGCCAGGCAGAGGCTGGCTGCTGTCCCTGGGGGTCTGGAAGGACAGGGAGCAGGAGCTGGATTTCTCATGTGTCAAAAGAGAAGGTCTGGTGGTAGGAAGAACAGGAAAGGGAGAAGTATGCATACCCTTCCTCTTCAGGTTGTCTTTAAAAAAACATGAGAAGCTATTTTTAAAAAGCTATGTGGAGGAAAGACATTGCTACTCCTCTCAGCAGGGCCTTTGTATTTAGGGCCCTAATTTGCAAAATCAGTTTCAGGTCCACATGTGTCAGTCAGGTCAGAGATTTGACTGAAAGGATGCCTGTTCTCAGTGTGCTCTTCCCATGACAAAATGCCAGCCACAGAGCCGGATTCTCCTTGCTTTGTAGTAAATGCAACACGAGCGTCGCTGGAAACAGGATCGGGGACTCGTTTATTCGCAGCAGTAACTGTGTAGCAAACCACCTCACTCCCTGATTTCCTCTCCTGTTGGAATTCTCTCACTTGCTCTGTCTCACCGGCTTCGCTCCCGGTTTTACCCTGGCTGTTGGAATGTGCACGAGCACGGCCCAAAGCGAGGGGCTGCGCTGGGAAAGGTCAGGCCAGCCTGGGGCACAGCGAGGAGCCGGCTGGGCAGTGGAAAGTTACAGCCCTGAGCCGGGCTGCGAATCGCTGCTCCTGCAGGAGCTGCCCCGCTCCTTGGGAAACGTGATACCTGCTCGGGAGAGCCCGTGCGGAAAAGGCTGAGTGCTCTTCTTCGAAGTGCTCCCCTCGTTTGAGGGGAGGAGAGCGTTTAGGGTGATCTATCAAGTATCTTTAATAGAGGAAATTTGCTTTAATCCCCTTAATTTAAATCTGCTTTTTATAGTGCCAGAGGTTGCAAGTATTTGTGTTTTATCAGTATTTCTTCACTGAAAACTATCATGATCTCAGGCATGATAATTCTGCATAAAAATGATAGCAAGCATGACTCAGTATGAGAAGAGTGATGGGCAAAGATAGAATGGGATTTGATAAGAATTGAGCTGTCTTTAGTCCTTCCCTGTGTATCGTGTCAGAGCACACATACACAGCTGGGCAATAGTATTTTTTTGTAGCTATTTGTGTTTCACAGGGATACGGAGTGGAAATCAGTGGTAAATCCCAGCATAAAACTGTCTTTCATCCACAAGAAAGAGCTGTTTGTCCAAATTTCATTTGCTGGATGTAATAGGGAATTTATCTTTCTACTTTTGGTAGGAACTCATTCAATGCTATTTAATTTAATTTTACATTACATTCTAGTGACCGCTATAAAAAAAGTCTGGGTGAAGGTTCATGACAACAGTTCAGCTATTTGGCACAGTTTTTCTGGAAACAAATCAGTGAATTGTTTAACCAGTGTGAAATAAGAATTCTCCAGTGCCTTGTGAATGAATGTGCTGCAGTTACAAAGAGGTTTCATTAACTGGTGTGAACCTCCAAAAGAAAAGGAAGTACAGGAAGAAAACCTCATGAAATGCACGTTACAGTTGTAGCTGGAGCTGTGGGTCATGCAGCATGTTTTGGGTCTGGTTATTTGGAAAGGATGGTTTTTTCCTTACTGTAAACTGACTGTTCTGCTTGTATTTCAATAATGCCTAAGTCCAAACTCTCATTCTAACAGGTGTTGCCCTGACAGGGATACTATGACATTATTTTTCTTGCCATAAAAAAATGTGTAGCTTAAATTAATGAAGTACAGTATTGTTATCCTCATTTTGAGGGAATGAGGAACTCTCAGAGTCAGACATACCAAATGACTTTTAATCAGCAAATCATGAAGGAGTCTGGCAGACGCTCTGGGCTTTGTTCTGGTTCCTTAGCTGCAAATCCCTCTGCTTCCCTGCCTGTCTGCCTTCAGCTGGGAGGTGTCATCCACATCCTCGGCACATGGCTTAGAGCTGTAACTGCTGTGTGGGGTGCACAGATGCCAGACATCTCCTGCTGTGTTTATGCCTCCCTCACCCTTAGCTCAAGTCCTGGAAGCTAATTTCCAATTAGGAGAAAGACCTGGTAACACAGGCTGAGTGTTAGCTTTTTACTTAGATGACTTGGTAGTAAGGAAGTGTTACACTTACCTATCCTTATCCCATCTTTTGGCTTCTTCAGAGACATTTTCAAAGTGTTCATGGAATGCAGCCTTTGCCACAGTCAATACCAAAGACCTTCCTGCAAAGTATGTTAAATTAGGTCCTGACAATTATGGGCTTTCTTCTTTGCACACCTTGTAATGATCCAGGCATTTCTTTAGCAAGTACACAAGCTTAGCCCATGTTCCCAATCATTTCTCCCAGCCATTTGCAGTTTACAAAGGCAGTGATAAGACAGGGAAGTGATCAGGAACTTGTTGGTCTTGGGAACCCTGAGAGACCTAAACCAGCAGTAATCTGGGCTGTCAGGGACCTGAAAGTGATTCGGCCATTCAGCTTAGAGACACCCAAAAATATAGACGTATTTTATAGTGTTTGAAATACCAGCATGTCTCTAGAAACTCTTATCAGAAAAGATAAGAGTTGAAGCAATTCAAAGTGTATCAGACAAGGCACGTTGTCAGTTCAGGGTGACTTTAAAATCCAGGGCAACTTGAATGGTTGTAAGTGCTGGGAAGTGCATCACTCACTGATGACTACACACTGCGCAGAGACAATTCAGAATATGAGTTTAGAGTATCACTAGAGATGTGATTTCCAATGCTGGTCGGAACAAGCTGATAACAGGCATGAAAATGAAACTACATAGATAAGCTTTGGCAATATACCTCACAAGTGTCTTGTAAACTACTGAGTATTTAGCAGCTGCTTGCTACTGCTTTGCACATCCCCTCACTGAGAGAGACCATGTGTTAACACCGAGTCTAGCAAAGGATTACTTGACTCAGTAATGACAACCTTATGCAATAACTGCAGCATTTCAAATGTTGCTTTGATGCTTTTAGTGCTTCTAATGTGCTGTTCACACAGGAGTTCCTCATTCCCTCAAAATTAGAATAACAACACTGTACTTCATTAATTTAAGCTGCACATTTTTTTATGGCAAGAAAAATAATGTCATAGTATCCCTGTCAGGGCAACACCTGTTAGAATGAGAGTTCAGACTTGAGGCATTATTGAAATACAAGCAGAACAGTCAGTTTACAGTAAGGAAAAACTCATCCTTACCAAGGTCACACAGTGGCTGCCCAGCTTTGTGGTAATGGGAGCGAGAGAACCTCTAAACAGGAATCCAGCTCCAAACTTCTGTGCTACCCATGATCTGCACTGCCCATGAAATTCTTAGCCTTAGGTCTTTCTCATGAACTGCACCATAAAATATCATAGGGATAAGGTCCATGGATGACCACCAAGTGACCATATGGAAAAAGGGCTGACACCTACCTTCTAGCCTTGTTCCAGACCACTTGAATGGACATTGACAGCTTTTCCTGAGCTCTGTTCCCATATCAGTGAAAGAGAGAAGAGCAATGTTCTGAGCTGGATCTGTGTCCCCATTTAGTTAAATACGTAATCATGCTCTTTTCCATGAAGACTGAGGTAAAGATGACATTTGTCACTTCATTGTGACATCTCAGTATGTTCAGGAAAGTGTCTTTTCTGAGAAACTTGCAGAACAAAAATGTTCAGGCATAAATTCTGCACTTAGGAAGCTTCCTTCTGTGTGGGAATCCTGTTCTCTAACAGGCCATCCAGTTACCTCATGTGGAAAGAGAGCTTTTGTTCAGCAACCAGATGGCTGAAATGCAAAGAGAGGAATCTCCTTGTTCTCTATATCCTTCTCTTTTGTGAGCTATACAGCCAAATTACTCTTCCATTTGGAAACCTGGTTCTCAGTTCTGGCTGCACTTGGCAGCATCACCACAACTTTTCTGTCGTATTAACTGATTAAAGAAAGATATGTCAGACTTGCAGTGTGCAACACTTAGAGGTGATGCTGAGACATGAATGTGCAGTTCCATTAATAAAGGTTAATTAATAGAGGTAAGCAGAAGGATGATCTTTTGTTGCTCTTTAGAATACCTTGGGCAGGCTCTGAGAAGGCAAAGTCTTTCTTCTTCTTCTTAAAGCTTAAACAGTTCTAGATGCCTTTAAGACAAGAAATAAGCAGCAGGTGAGTGAGTGTTGCTTTTCCTGTTTTAACAGACTCCCCCCGAGCTGCCAGGAATGGTTTGTGACCTCTGGCATGACTCTTTCAATGGGGCTGCAGCAGCCAGTATCAGCCCAGGCTGCTCTCAGAGTGCCTTGGGTACTATCTGTGTCCATGGAGCTGTTCAGTGTGAATCTGGCAGGGTGGCAGTGACTTGCAGGGCTTGTTTAGCATCCCTTGAGACTGCAGAAGGTCAGCTCCAGCACTGACAGAACTCACTGCAGTTCACAATGCTGTGTTTTGGCTATGGCTTGTACTTAAAATCCACCCCTGGGCAGTAAGTGGCCACAAATTAGAAAAATGGCCCACTGGTACTGATTAGGAGTGCCCTGTGACCTACTTGGGAGAGCAGAAGGGATCTACCATCAGGCTCAGCTGGAGACTGCAAAAATTGGATTGAATTTATCCCTGTAGTCAGCCAGTGGTCTGGGAAAAAAAATCTTGCTTAAGGCAACAGATTGGTTTGTTGGTTTTTTTTTTCTTACTTTGAAACAAACTATATGGATTTGGATGGAAGACTGTCTTTTTAACTGGGTCCCCACACCAAGAAAACACAAATTTTTCTATTTCTTTTTACTGTTCTAGGAGCTGGTAACTTTTTTTTTTTTTTTCATTTGACTCCAAAATGAGTGTCTTAACTTTGGCTGGTTTAAAACAAACAATTGGAATATGTGTACTTGGAGCCAATTCTATGGTCCTAGGAAATTCAAAGTTGATTCATGAAGTTTGAGCTTCCTGTAGAAATAGAAAATATTAGTCCCCTGGTAGCATAGCAGTGTATGGCTGTATTGAAATTGGATTTATTGTCCCCTGGGCTTGCTGGGTCACAGTGTGTCCCCTGGTGTCCTAAATGCCCTCACACTTAGCACTGGACTGGCTGCAGGGCAGTGAAGGAAAAAGAGGGAGGTCGGGAATGTTCTGCATTGATAAACCTGACACAAAGCCTATATGGAAGAGACAGTAATTTCAAGGATCCTGGTTAATTCTGCATGGCCCTGTGGTGCTTCTGTGAAGGAGCAAAGCCTGGGGTCTGTTTCCTTTTTGGCTGGTGGTGCCAGCTGAAACTTTTCTGTTAATTTTAGCATTAGATCCCCACATGACCACAGAGTCTGATGTTTAACTGTATCATGTGTCCCCTTCTAGCAAACTCTGGAATGACTGAATAAAAGTAGAGTCACACAGGACTAATGGGAATTTTGGTTTTTGTTGTTGTTGTTTTGTTTGGCTTTTTTTTGTTTAAAGAGCACCATAAAATCTTTTTCAGATTCTGAAGAAATCCAAAGTGCTGCATGTGAGGTTTCACTGCCACCTCTCTTTTCAGCACGGGGCTGGTGTTCTTTGGCTCTGGGCATTGAGTGACTCAACATCCTGGGAGAAAATGCTGTCCTGGTCAGGGGGCTGCTCACTGCATTTAAAGTGAGAGCTGCCTGACCCAGCCAGGTGATTTTTTATAGGGATTACTCATGGTTCTGGCGGAGTGAGCTTGCCTTTCTCCTGAGCTGGCTGTAACACAGGTACCAATGACCACTGTAATCTATTAACTTCATTTTTGGGTGAAAAGCTAAAGAAAGCCTTAATCTGAGTTCATGTCTGTGTCCTGGCCTGAGATGTTACTGAGCCTGAGATCAGTGATGTGTGCATTTTGAAAGCAGTGGATTTGAGGCACAAATTATGAATTGCAGCATTTTTAGGCCCTTATTGAAAATATATCCCAGCAATTTCAAGGGAAAACAGCTCCCACACCGAGGAATGCAACTGTAGGAGACTCATTCGTGTGTGTGTAGTTGGATCCAAGTAAAATTAAATCCAAAGTGGCAGTGGCCCAGGATGAAACTTGATGCTAATTGTACATAAATAGCAGAGGGACTGTCATATGACAGGCTATAATCAATAAAACATTCCTGTTGGTACTAATCTGCATGTCAGGTGTCCTTACTGGGACAGAGTGCTGGCACTGCTGTGTGCCCTGATTCAAGAGTTGTTCAGGATTTATTCCTCACAGCAAATTAATTTCTACTTCTTTTCACTAAAACAAAGATCTGGACCAAGCAAATGAATTAAACATTCTGTGGTACAGAAGCTAAACACTGTCATCCACAGTTTTGATTAAATGATCTGTGTGTAGAAGTGCATTCTGTGAGTAAAATCGACTTTTTTTCCCTAGTAAGAAATTTAGGATCTTTTGTTTCACCTAATTAGAAAACAGAGCTCAGCCTTGGTAGATACCATTCATGGGGTTTTTTTCTTTGCACAATGTCATGTATCTGGAATTGTCCTAAGACACAAACACGTTTGGTAGATAAGACTTCCTAATTTTTTTTACAAGGAACAGTTTGGTGCTTTTTGTGATAACATAATAAAGAGCACATTGAGAATTTGTTTGCTGATTTTTCTGTAGATCCCAATTTCTAACAGTTTGCAGCTACAATTGCTTGTAGCTCTAATACTATAGTTATTTCTGAAACTTGATGTGTAGGGAATTTTTTCCTCACTAGAATAATGTAGAGCTGTCTTAAGATGATAATGGGGGAAAAAGAAGTGTTTGTGGTGGCTGCCAAGGACACTGTAGAACAAGGGTTAAGAGGGAAGGTCTGTCAATGGCTAGAGAGTCCCAGAGGTGTGATTTCATTCAAGTGAAGAGGAGGAACTAACCTAAATAGAAGGTGTCAAGAAGATGGGCACCTGAACTGGAGCCATAACATATTCTGACAGAGAACACTTCGTGCTTCTGAGTATTTGAGCGAGAGTTCCACTGACTAAAGTCAGTGTGATCAGATTTATTTTTAAATAAATACCATCTTCCTTTTCATAAGATCTCAGACAGAATTTTGTTACAGGAGTTTCCGACAACAAAGTTAAAATCTTATTGTGTAAATGCTTGGAGGACCACAGAATTGTATGGAAATTGCTACATTATGAAATGGAATTTTCCTCCAACTTGATAAGCTTTAAAATTACCAAAAGGAATTAATTTTAGTTCTCTACACCAAAGAATCAAAAATGCCTCCACACAGAAGTGGCTCATCAGATGAGCTCTATTAAGAGCTGCCCCTCCATGTGACAATTGCTGCTCTCCCCTGGCTTTGGAGGATGTTTTTGGCATCCTGCGGGTTTGGGGCTTGCTGCACACAGCCAGCTCCCAGCTGACAGCTACATTTGCAGCCACTTCTGGCAGGAGGCAAAAGTCTTCAGTAATTAGGACAGAGTGAGGCAGTGCAGGAGCTATTGTGGTGTTCTCTCAGAAAATCCCGTGGTTTTCCTCTCTTCCCTGGGCTTGTTTCCCCCTGTTTCACGAGGGCTGGGTGAGGCTCATTTGGAACAGAGCACAGGTGAAGGTCTCTGGGACCTTGAGCACTTCTCAGGAGGGTACAAATAAGGCTTGAAGGGTGCTCTGATTTGGGCCAGGCAAGAATTTATCTGGGATTGGAGGAATCCTCGGGGGTTATCCAGCTAAATATTTAGTTACTGAAGAAAAGCTTTTGTTCTCATTTATACTGCCATTTATCATTTTTGGGGCTGAGTCCCTTATTTAAGACTAAATTTATGAGACCTTCTATTTGATCCAGATTCCATTTGGAATCCAGAATTATCAAAAGCAAGAAAATTTTTTTTTTATTATTCTATTTGATTCCAGGCAATGCTGCAATCTCTTCCCTGGCCCTCTGAGGAGCATCTCAAAGCACAGTGCCCCACATCAGGCATCATTCTCAACTTCCTTCTCATCCAACCAAAGAATCCCTGAGCTGTATTTCCTCATTTCCCCTCTCTTAAAAGTCCATTTTCCTTTCCCACCTTCTCGCATTACTGTCCTGGCATTCTCTTGCATGTGATATTGATACAGTTCCTAGCTGTAAAAGGATTTCTTCTGGACCTTGAATGGTCTGGGAGTTGCGTTACACTCCAAGGTGACTTTCCCTGTAGCTGTGTTCCCTGTGCTAGCAGGCACCAAAGTCCTGGCTCTACCCTGCTCTTGTCATATGATGCATTTTCCTCTTAAACAAGGATTTTCCTTGAAACAAATTGTTATTTTTGGCCTAAAATCACCTGACAGTTTCTGATGTCACGTTGTGATTCAGCTCTTTCATCCAAACAGGTGAAGAAACCATCACTATTTTACCATGGAACTGTTGGTGCTTGGTATTTAGAAGTCTTGAGCTTCTGAGATTGTCATGGATTTCCTGGGATGAAATCCTAATATAATTCTGAAAGAGGAATACAGATTAAATTAGTGTAATTTGCCTTTAAAAGTTTTCCCTTTCATGTGATAATCTGATTAGAACTGAGGCTCTGTTTCATATTTTATTAACCACAGAGGAGAGGTTTATGCCAGGTTCTTGCCTCATGTTTGATTCAGATGTTTGGGAGGTGTTGGTAACTGGGAAGGCATCTCAATATGCTGAGAGCTTTCTGAGCCTCTGTTCAGCATTATTAATACTTCTCTAGAAATAAACCTTTTTCTACAGGCTCAGAGGCTTTATTTCATTTGGATAAGCATCTAACATTTCACATCACTTCCAAAGTGCAGCAAGAACATTTCTCTTGTGAAATATTTTTCTTTTTTCTTTAAGAATTGCCATGAATGATGAAGGAGTTATGACTCTGCAGCTCAGTGTCAATCCCCTGCATAACTCACCTGTGCTATTGGAGAGGGCAGGGTGGTGACTGAATTATGACTTCTTTTCTTTCTAGGAAAGATTAGTTTATTTTACAAATTTCAGGTAATATGTTCAGACTGGTTTAAAGACATTTGGGTTTGTACCTAAGATAAATGACAGGAATTTGACCTCAGGTGCAACCCAAACACAAATAATATTTGGAGTGAGGGGGGATCAAAACTACTTTAGCTTTGTCTTGAAATGGTTTCTGTGAGTATTCACTTCTTCTCATTTTTGCATTTTTTATTAACCTGTTTTATCTCCTTAAATTTCTTTGTCTGGACAATAGAACAGAGTGAAGAACATTTTAGTGGAGTTACCAAAGGTGATGGGCCTGACTCACAATGACTGAGACTTATGAAGAATGATCATCTTTGTAAAAGTTAGTCACAACAGAAGTGTCCCATCTTATTTGGGCATCTAGGAGAGATGAGAATCCCCCTGCTCAGGGAAATGGGATACAATAGTGCTACCATTCCATCCACAAGACCCAGACAGAGTTATTGTGTGTGTTTCTGGTCGAGGCCAGTGCTGTGGGTGTGCCTTATCCCATGGCCTTTATTGCAGGCACTGTGAACTTCTCAAGGCACGAACAGGGTGTTTGGAAACTGCTTGGCATGTTATAGATACTACTGGAAAGAATGATAATAATAATAATAATAATTAGGAAAAAAATGATTTCTTGTGTTTTAGCATGAGGCAAACTTCTTGTCAAATGTGCTGTGGAAAGTGCTGACCGACTGAGTTGAAATATGCTTGCATTTGGCATGGGATCTGAAAGTGTTAAACCTTAAAATAAGTTTACATGCTGCTGAATTCACCCTGCAGGGAAAATGCCTGGGAGGTTGGGACCTGTTGCTCAACACAGCAAGAAGCAGAGCACAATAAAATTTTGAGCATCTTCCTCTTAGGCCTCGGGGCTCCAAATCCTGTGAGAAGGTTGACTTTTGCTGAGTGATGGAAGTGATAATGTTGCATTACCTGCTCAGAAAGCAGCTGCTAGTGCTGGCATTGGGGTAGGGCTGGGAAGTGGAGAGGAATCCAGAGTCCTGAGGATCTTCTGGCTCCTCTTCTGCTTCACAAGACATTTAGAGAAGCACCTTTCTGCAGCAGTAAGGATGACAAGGAGCATCACACTGCTCAGTATGACCTGGAGCTGAGTTTCCAGGAATGCTCTTGGAGCATGTGGGATGCTGGGTCTTGTTTTTCCCTCTTTCCTTGTGCTCCCTGTGCCCACATTTGTTCTCTCAAGGTAAACAGACTTGTGTTTCTTCTCTCTCTTCTCCTTCCTGTAGAATGGGAACATGTGTTCCACTGGGCACTTTCAAAGTAGGTTAAGGGGTCGTCTGGTGCTCAAACAGCAAAATAATGTTGTGACCTAGGAGGTAAAGTGGGTTTTGAGGCAATAGTGTGATTCCAGGTAGTTCTTGTGGAATAGATCTGCAATCATCCCCTTGGATCTTCCTGCCCTGGTAAATTAACTGTTCTCAGGTTATGCCACCCAGCTGTAAATGTTGCTGCTTGTTCACAGTGTCCTGTAATTCCTTTGTTTTGGTCTTTTGCTTGACTGGGACTGCAGCATAGTTCTGACACAACTGGTTGCATCTCAGCCAGGGTAAGAAGAAAGCATTGTCAGATGTCACCAACCACCACATTGGTTCATACAAATCTTAACTCCCAGTCCTCAGGTGCTGTTATTTTTGACAAAATAGATGGGGTTTGTTGTTAGCTGTTCATTTATACACAAGTCCATGGTGAGAGAATGAGGGAATTTTTGTGCACATCAGCTCTAAATCCTTTATTTTAGTTCTTGTCAGACAACGGGGAAAGAATGCAAGAGAATAAAGGTCAGTGGGGGGGAGAAATACTGATGGCTTGAGGATGATATTATACATAGATGTGACTGTATTACCTGCTTAATGCTTTACTTTCTCTGTGATTCTGAGCCTGCAAACCTGATGAGAAATTTATTTTCACATTGAGAACTGGAGCACGTGCAGTTTATAAACACATTTTATAGCACGAGCAGTAGGTTCCCTCCAGCTTGCTTTACTAGCACTGCTTTTTGCATGGCTGGGGTTTTCTTGCTGTAACAGATAATCTCTTCTGAGATGAGTAATGGCACAGAATGTTAGAGCGGTTTTTTCCCTGAGCAGTCAAGGACAAACCAAAACAAAAGAAATGTGAGCAGTCACACCCAGTGCTGCATATTTGTGATCATTATATACAGGGCACTGCTCTTGGAGTCAGTGTGTTAGTTTCAACTTCAGCACTATTAATGTGGCCAGAACTGGATTTAAAATTTTTAATATTTCCCATTAATAATATCTCTTAGTTAAACACCAGTTTAAGGGAGATATTCACACAAGAAGTTCCTCTGGTGTTCCATGTGTGCACATCTTTGAAGGATCACTTGGAGGCTGGGTCCTTATATTGTAAGGTATCGAGGTGCTGAGCATCCTTTTTTCTCCAAAAAAAGCCTCAACAAACCAACTTTCATTATCACTTTACAATAAATAACTTTTCATATCGCTTTTAAAAAAAATCCTTTTTTTCTTCCCGTTTGATTTTGTCAAAGGGCCAATTAAAAGTGGCATTCAGTGGTCACGTTTTGAGATCTATTTCAGCACAGAAAGACACCTCAGAGAGTTTTCAGAAGTGTTCAATATTTAGAATGTTTTCCCATGTCCAAGTCTCTTCTCTGTGCCACAGAAAACAACCCCTGCTGAGAGAAAAGAGCAGCTGAATTCAAGTGACTTTCTCCCTGTTTACCTGGAGAGTGTGAGGCTGTTAGAACTTGTTCTCAGTAATTCAGCTCAGTAATTCAGTGTTTACTTCCCTGGTCTCTAAGGATCCTGAGGAGGAAGTACATAATATGGCTGTAATTTGAGTACCACTCTCTAGTCCTACTCTTTTTATCATGACTGACAAGAAAACTGCTTTAGATCATGGAGGAGCTCTCAAATCCATGTAGGCTCCCAAGCAGGGACCCTCCCTGTGTTTATTTAACAGCACTTTGAGTTTCTGAGACCCAAAATAAATTATTTGCAGAAACCCCCTGAAATTTGTCTGTGATAAATGTGAACCTGAATACTGCCCCTGAGCCATGTCTAGCATGAACTTTATTCACTGTAGGGATCATGTTTATATAGTTGAAATTTTTGACAGATCTTTTAGGATGTAACATTTCTTTTCCCAATACATCAGCAAAACAGATTATTGACGATGAGAAAAACTGAAGGCTTTGAATTACAATCTGTTTGCTGCTTCATTATTTCAGTATCCTACATTTACAAGTGTTTAGCAAGAAGATAAACGCTTCTAAGGAAAGATTTTCTTATAGAAGTAAAGAAAATACTGGCAGAACTTTCCTCTCACCCTGTCCATGGGTGTGTCTGACAGTTTGCACATTTACCAGAGTCATATCCATCAAGATAATTAATTGCAGAGTTTTAATGAATTCTAGTGTGACCAGAGATGTAAGTCTTGGTAAATATTACCAAATGTGTGAGGGTTTTAATTATTACTAGGCTAAAACTACTAAGAGTTCATATTAAACCTGCAGTTCCAGGAATTTGGTGATTTGATTTTTTTTTTCCCAAACCATGTATCTGGCATTTGTTATTTGTCCTTTTATACTGACAACACTTATAAACAATAATGCATCCATACAAAAATGTGCACTAAAAATAAGTCATTAAGGGTTTTCAGCCTCCAACTCTTAAGTCAACACTAGAATAAATTTGGCAGTAGATCACAGGATTGTTTAGAAGAAGAGCTTGAGAATTACCTAAAAAATGGTCTCTTTAGCACTATCCTTTATTCTTGGGTGTGATTTTTATGGTCAATAGACACCAATTCTCCTCCCTGGTTCCGTCAGCACAGCTGAAAGGTGCAGGCAGGAATGGCTGGTTAAAGGTAATGGAGACTTCATGGCATTTTATTGTGGGGGCTTTTGGATTAATTGCTCTGCTTCTCCTGGAGTAACCACAGGGAAACACCAGAAGTTGTGAGAAATTCCAGAATTCAGCTTTGAATAAATAATTGCTCAACAGTTAGCCCACAAATATTTTGCTACATGTCTAACTTCCCAATTACCAGTTTGCCCCACTACACAGCAGACTGGCAGCCTGTCCATCTGAAATACTGGAAAGGGTCTGAGCTTTAAGGCTTAATTGTAGTAGGATGGTAAAGCAAAGCCTTTGTGCAGAGCTGTCACCTTCAGTGGGTTTAGGAGTTCACAGAGGTTTGAAACTTTAAGGTTGGAACAGCTGCTGTAAAGTTGGGTGATGTCACACTCAGTGTTTTGGATGTGAAAGCCACCTCTGAGCGTTCAGAAATCTCTTAAATGTTTGTACTGTTCAAGCTTTTCAGAAAAGCTGGGAGAGCCTCATTAAGGAGCTGCTGCTCTGTGTTACAGAGAAAATTTTTCATCTAGAGTGGGGACCAGGACAGAGAGCAGCAGCCCTGAGGTAGCTGAGAGCAGTCCCTTTTAACCTCATTGCGGTGTCACTTTCTCCATGGGCATTAATAAAGCTGAACTTTGACAATTATTCTGCTGGCAACTGATCCAGCTGGAACCACTTATTTCTAAAACTGAAGAATTAAATCTTACCCTAATCTGATCCCCCTGGCTCTTTTATGCCACACCACCCTCTGGCCATTGCTGGGGAAGAGTCCTTCTGGAAGAGCAGGCATCTATTTCAGTGACAGAACTTTTATGTAAGAAGAAAATACCTCAAATGTATTCTGCTTTTTATTTTGATCTTTAAATAGAGAAATCTACCAAGTTGTTGTAACTTTAGCTGGTCAGCAAAAGAAATTATTTTGCTGTTGGCTGAAGATCTGTGCCTTTGCAGGATTGCCTCAATGGCTGAGCACATCTTGCAAACACTTAACTTTCACCTGCTTTGCTTGCAGCAGCAGTGTCAGTCGCTGCAGCCTGGGGAAACTGCATGGAAAATTCCCTCCAGTGCAGCCAGTTGGAAAAGATCCCTTTCCCCTGCAAACAGAACAGATCCCATTTGTACCCTGGGAGGAAGGACTGCTCCAGAACAACCTGTCTCTGCTCCAATGACAGCTTGGAGTTCAGGCAGAGATTCAATTCTTTCCTGACATATCATTTACACAGGTTTCTTTCCACAGGGGCGATTTTCAGTGGTAGCACTGGTGAGTTGGGTTTCTCTAAGTTCTTTTGGGAGATTTTTTATTGATGTACAAACCCATCAACTTTAGTTTTGCTGTGACATTGCCTACAGCTACAGCCACGTGGAATCCAAGAGCTTTGTTTGCAGTCTTGGATTCCAAATAATTCTGTGCTTTCCAGCATCCTCAGAAGCCAAGGATATCTGGGATCATTTGGATAAGAGATGAAAAAACTCCCCAAAAATCACAAATCATCCATAAACTGAAAATTGCACCTAGTGGTCGTTTGGAAGTGATTCTTGAATATTTACGTTGTGGTAATGGGCACTGAATTGTCTCAGTAAAATATCTTTTCCTTTTATGCTGATTTATTTATTCAGTTTTAAATAGTAAGAATCTAAACCCATGAGAAGTTACTGTAACAACACAATAACTACCATCACATCATGCTAAAATAATCATTTTAGCAGTGGGTTCAGTGGTGAACACAAACACAAGGACTCCTTATTTTATTGGAAGAATATTTTTGCAAAGTGTCCTGCACTATTTGAGGTGTGTTAACTCTGTTCTAGAGGTTTTACATCCTACCTGATAATCATAGGTTGGGACATAGAAAATATGAAATATTTTCATAAAATATGAAATATGAAAGAAATACAGAAATAACTGCAACTCTCACTTCTTTTTGTTGATCTCCTGAAGGTGTGTGCTCAAGTCAGCCACACGTGATCAGATTGCCTGGGAAAGCAAGGGAGCAGAAATAAATGGCTCAATTAATCATTGTGGAACAAATTCCAGATCTGTAAGCATTTTGCCCAAGTGAGGAACTGAGGATTAAACCTCAGGAACAGCCAAAGCTTTAAACATTTCAATGAAAAGGTCATATCCAAGTGGCTTGTAGCCAATATCACTTATCCTGGCTTTTGTATTCCCTGTCAGTCACAAAGAGGGAACACACACATGCTGGAAGAAGGTAATTGTTGCAGATTAAAGCCTCATGTGAAATGAAAGAGCCATCCAAATTCTTTATAGTTGCTTGGCATGAGTTCTGATAATGCAGAGTTCTCTTTTCTTATTATTTTAAAACACAGCCATCTACCACAGACTAAACAAAAGTCCCCCAAGACAATAGGAGCAGCCTGGGAGTAGAGTGTGTGGAACTGCTGTGCACAGCTGGAGCTGGCAGGTGAAACACAAGTGCTTGTTCAAATAGGAAGATTTTGATTTCTTCTACTTTTTTTCCCCCCTGTTTAACTTCATCTCATATTTTAGCTGCAGATAAGATTTTGTTGTTCTGCCATGTTTTAGATCTATCTACCAGCTTTTATTTTACATACAGAGAAACATCTTTTTCTCTTGTTGGGAGAATAAAAGAGGCCTGATTCCCTGGGGCTGGGCTCACTGCTGCACGGCTGCTCATCATGGAAACTTAAAAAATAATAGTTATGAAACTTATTTCTTGTGAAACTCACATGCAACAACAATTTTTGACACATTATATATGATAACAGCGTGAAGACATGCATAAAAGACACGTTGATAATTTTCTTCAGGGTTGTGCTTGACTAAGTTACACGCCAAGGAGGAATACAGGCCATTTTCTTGCAGTCATATTCTCTCTCCTGCCAGTCATCAGACATTATGCAGCTTTATTTGCTTGTCACATTTGAGTTTTGCACAGGTGTTGACCCCTCTGTGCTCCCTGTTTCGGGTCCCGTTGTTCCTGGTTGAAGTCAATGAGTGCTCTTAGTGCACACAAAAAATGCAACCCAGTGAGGCTTCCACCTGCCCAGTCCTCAAGGAAATGTCAGCAGCCACTGATGGGAAGAGGCCTCCTAATTCAGAGGTGATTATTTTTGCTTTGATGCTTTTTAGTCCCTTTGTTGGCATCTTCTGATCAGCATGATCCCAAAATAAAACTAATTCAGGCTGACAGATGCTGTCACACACTCAGTGTGGATGGAATTCACAGAGATTTTGCAGTTTTAAGTTACCTAATACTGCAAAACAACTGCTGATACACTATCAGCAACTGCTTTCAGTGGTAAAAAGCCAAAATGTTATGCTCAAGTATGTAAATGCAAGATACTCTCTCAACAAAACATTGAAATAAAATACCAATAAGAAAAATATCTTAAAGAGAATTTTTAAAGGAAATCGTGAAAATGCCAACTGGACTCAATTTTTCTGCTTGAATTTCTGCCAAAAATCATTCAAATTTTTGTTGTTTTCCTTCTGTTCACTTTTTGATTCAGACAACTGTGGAATTTCCTGTTTTGTTTTTGTTTTGCTACTGCAACTGAAACAGCCAACAGCCAAGGTCATTGTGGAAAATCAAACTTTCAGTAAAATTTGAACAAAAAACATGCCCTCCCCACGTTTGCTCTTTCTGTTCTCTGACCAATTTCCTTTTGTAGTGATTTAGTTTTTCCAGAGTTTGCATGTTCACTCACCTTCATGTTTCTTCTTGTCCACAGTGAGCCCTGTTTCCCTTTGCAGTGCCTGTTCCAGTGGGGGATGTGTATTTTTAATTATCTGCTGTCCTTATTTGAAGAGATTTGTCCCTGCACTGTACAAATGTACTTCTGGTTGTTCCTTGGTGAGTACCCATGCAGAGCAATTTTATTAAAGTTGTGATTTGCTTTCTCCAAACACTTGCAGCTATCACTGATACAGCTGTAACAGAAATTCCTGGGTAAGAACACTTGAAACTAGTCCAGAGTTGCTTTAATTTTTGAGTTGTGCCTGTGTACAGATCAATTTCAGATTTTAAAGAAGAACTTTTTCTGTAGCTATTGAGATTCATTTTTCCTGACACTTTTCCACAGCTATTACCCTCATCAGTGGGATATAAGAACACAGTATGAGGAGAATAATAATAATAACAACAACTTTTTTATTCATCCTTGAAGTATAGTTCTTTCTGTTTTCAAGAGGTTATTCAAAAGATAAGCAGAGCATCTTGAGAAAATATATTTGTTAGCAATATAGTTTAAATATGGATATTTGTCTACCAGTGTTAAAGCAACAGCTGGGAAGAGGAAGACTTGAAGTGTTTTTGGTTCATTACTGACTTCAGGCTCCTGCATAATTCAGAGCCTCACAGAGCTGATCCAAAGCCCCCAAATCCTCAGGATCCCTTCCCATGGCCTTGGAATGCTTTGTCCTCAGGCCTCAGCCGAGAGAGAGTTTGGAGAAAGTGCCACCCACAGTGTTCTCCCTTCCTGAGCAAGGGCAGATCTGACAGCGTGTTTGGGGTCACTTTGGAGATACCCATTGCACAAACTTCCTTTCTCTGGGGCTGCTTGGCCAGCAGTATCTTTTACCCCAGTTTCAGGGGAGCTGTTAAGCCTTTTGTGGGAACCAGACCTCTCCCTTTTGCATAGGACTGATGTTTTGTAAGAAGAATTGCCAAAAGCTGGATAAAAAACGTACCCAAAAAGCTTCTTCTCCAAATTCTGGTTGTAACTGCTTGGAAATAACAGCAAGGTGTTGTACTGGATTCTTGGGCTTTATCAATTACTTGTAAACAGCCTTAAGCACTTGGTGCTGAGGAATCAAAGTATTTTTCTTTCAGTGCTATTTTTAAACACAAAGAAGGCCTCCCTGCCTAGGCAGCAAAAGGATTTCAAGCTTCTACTGGATGTGTTAGAAGAAGAAAATATCCCTTAAGCCACTGGTTGCTGCCTGTATATTAATGTTCAGCAGGTTATTTCAATAACATGCAAGTTAAATTCATATTCTATATTTGTTGTTGATGAATTTGCAGTGATAATTGTGAGTTTTTGTGAAACTGGACTCATACATTCTTGGGTCACTTCTGTCCATCGAGTGTCTTAACAGCTGAGTGGAATTGCAGATTATACAAACTTTTCCAGTTGCCACCAAAATGATGAATCAAGTTCACAGCACAAGTAGCCCATGAAGCACAGCAGGAACTTCAGGAGAATGGTCTTGATACCTGCAGGTTACAGAGAATCTCTTTTTTACTAAAAAGGTGCAAAACCTCTTTGGACTCCTGTGCCTGTAAATAAATCCCCCCACCTCAGCGGGGATGTCTGGGACAGTGAGGACTGGGCAGGTCTGGCATGCCTGGGGAGGAGATGTGACTCCCCATATCTCAGTTGGGGTCAGCAAAGTCAAATAAGGGAAGGGGAGACGGAGAGAAATGTCTGATACCCCAGGCATGCTGCCTGCCAACATTAAGCAGAGCTGCTCTGAAAAAGGATTTAGTAATTTGCCTTGCTGGATTTGAGATCCAGTATTTTGCAGCCCTGGAAATTGGAGTGGTTTGTGCCTTAATGAGGATGTTTTGGGTGGAAAGGTTTCCCCCTGTACCCACTGAAGACATGCAATGGCAATTTTGCTGTAATGACTATAATGAGGCTAAAATTTGCTTGCACATCTTCTAATCCCACATTTCTGGGCTGATTCACGTCTCCACCTATTCCTGTTTGACCTTCTGGAGCCTGGAGGAGGCAGATTTGGCTTTTTGCCATATTTGTCAGCATTAGTAAAAACAGCATCTCTAAACCTTCTTGCATTCTGGGTAGTTCAACAGAATATTTTAAGCACAAGGAATCTGAAAAACACTGATGTGCCTAAATCATTCTGTCATTTAAAAAAATGTGTCATTTGAGAGCATTTTGGTGTAGAGTGGTTAGCTTGAAAGATGCCACTAAGATCTTCTTAGTGCTTGGTACAGTTTGAGGAAAAAGGACTGGGAAGACAGATTGCTTTCCTCAAAATCGGGGGAAAAGTGCATAATTAGGCTGTAGTTAATAATTGTTTGTAAATAGGCATTGTCTTAGTTCTAAAAGCTGCCTTTAAATTTTTGGCTTGCAACATTAATGTACCTGAGAATAAAATAAATGGAGCTGAGCTTGACTTAGGTTTGGTGCTTGATTGGGCTGTAATAGATGAGATGCCTGTTCCTAAAGTGTTGAAGCAAGAAGGTGTCTGAGGTCTTTGGAAATAAAACTGTAGGGAGAAATTAGAAGGAAAAGCTGTGTGAACAACTTATAATCACTGTCAGTGCTTGGGAAAACTGGTTTTTTGTTTTTAGTAGTCCTTAATAGCATTTCTCCTGCATTCTGAAGTACTGATTTGTCTTTTGAAAATGGTAAAAATCTTTCACACTTCAGTGACAAATAATTTTCCCTTTCCCAGCTTTCTTTTTTCAACCCGGAGCCTGGTGCAGCTCGCTGCTGTCTGTGAGCCTTTTGTAACCAATTCCAAAGCACCTCCAAAGCACACTCAAATCTTGCCAGCACTGGAGCTCTTTGCAGGGCACCCCAGGACAGGACAAAAGATGAACATGCAGGAGTGCATAAGGTCATTTTATCAGCAAGTTGCCTTCTGAAGGGGTAGGTGACCCTCTGAGGGGTGGGCTGAGGTATGAGTGCTCCACAGCGAGATTAAATTCCACTTTATAGCTCCATATGGATAAGTGGATGTTTAACTGCCCCTCCCCTGCCTTGTGTATCCTGTCCAAAGCCTGTGTCTGCTTCTGCAGGGAACAAACCTGTTCCCCACTGCTTCTGCCACTGAACAGGAACATCCAGTGGATGTGTAGAAGTTACTGCAAAGCAGGGAAATCTTTAGACTGACTTTAGTTGGGCTTGAAATAGGTTCAACAGGATCAACAAAGTACCAAATAATTGTGTTCAATAACACAGAAAAATTGCAGTGCTAGAAAACTAAAAGCTGATCTCCAATTAACTCCCATGTGTTTGCACCAGGCAAGAGGGAAAAAAAATCCAAATTAAACAGTAGCATGTTTCTCATCCAGAAAATTATTCAATGGCATTTTTGACTTGAAACACCATGAGCTGACTTTTTGAATCATCACACAAAGTACAGGGCTACGTCTGTATGTCAGGCTATGTCTGGGCCCAACTCCAAATTTCAGTAAATTACATGTGAAATTGAAGGGTGTTTTTTTCTGAATTTCTTTCCACATATTGAACTTCTGCTGCCTTTGAATTCTGTATCTTTAACTGGGAATTCTGTGCCAGTAATAAATGGATGAAAGTGGGAAGTTTGAGGACAACATGCAACTAAAGGAGGCACAGACACCTTCTGGCCCTCTTCAGAAAGCTCGGTCTTGTCTGGTACAATTTGGCCTTTTGAAACATTTTTCTAGTACTTGTAGGCTGAAAGGGATTTTGCTTACCATATCTGGAAAGCACTGGGATGAAAATTACCCTGGAAAGTCCTTCTAAGCCCTTTGCAAGTAAAGTTTTCCTTTGTCATATCCTCAGAAAATGATGTGTGAGAGAATATTTGCACCTGCTGTGTCTCCCATAACTATCCTGAACTCAGCACTGGATTTTGTGTTCCTATTTTTAAAAGCCATCTTGCTAAATAGAAACAGAGAATGTTCCCTTTGGAAGGAGAAGGGAACAGCAGTGCAGCATTAGGGGAGCACCGTGAACTTGGTGTTCCTTGTATCAGCTGAGAGAGTGAAAGGAGGGAGATAAGAGCTGAATAAATTAGCATGGGTTTTGTATGCAGGATACTGACTTGCAACTCTGGCAATGTCAGGGAGGAAAAACTCTTTTCCAGTCTTTCATGTAGTGTGAATCACCTGAGGGAGAGCTGGAATCGTCTCTGAAGGAATTTATCTTACCTGCTGCTTAAGATGGGATAGATAAACCCAAGGAAAATACCCTTGGCTTGCAAGCGTTGGAATAAGTGTCTGCAGAAATAGATGGCAAAGCAGGGATATTGCAACCAGACTTGTGCCTGCTGCCTGCCAGGCTTGGAGTCCGTTTATAGAAGCTGGCAGCCTTGCCTGGAAAAAGAGCCAAGGAGTTGTTACAGCTTTCGAGAAAGCAGGGAAAACAAAGAGAAGGAAAAGCCACACAGAGCTCCTGTTTGGACAAACTGTGTATGATTAGGCTGAGTATGTTTGGGGAAAGAAGTGGGGAAAAGAAGAGTTACAGCTTCGTGGTTCCTCAGCCCTCCCCAGTCTTTTTTTAATATGTGTTCAGCAGCAATTCACTGCAGGGCTTGTCTGTGCTTAAACTTGCCTGCTTTAATTAAACTGACCATTTAAATTGACGTTAATACCTGAGTGTGTGCAGGCATTCAGTACTTTGCATGAGTTTTGTGTGCTTCTGTAAACTACAGAGAGGATTTAACCAGATTGATGAATATTCCCAAATGTATTTGGAGAGTCTAAATTACCAGCAACCAGTTTTTCCCATTCTTTCACTTAGTGTGTGTGTGTGAATGTTCTGTTTTGGGAAGTGTGTTGTGCTGACAATTCATTTGGGATTATTCATGACTGCAGAGATTCATTCTGAAACTCTGTAAGAAGGAGGAAGTCTTTTTGTGTCTTGATCTTTGAGTCTTTTCTTGATTTATGTCGACTTCTGGGAACTGGGCAAAGACACTGGACTGGAATTCCAGGGAAAAGGAATTGCTTGCTTGCATTTGTTTGACATTTTGTAGTCTGTGTGCATACAAAGGATCTAGAATCTGTCATTGATTTCTCCTCCAGCATGAGCCTGGCAAAACAGCAGCTTGCTGCTTGGCAGAATGCTGCTCATGATGTCAGAGCAGGCACGCACCCACCCCATTTATATATATATTGAAAAATGGAAGTGGTAGCTACATTAAATGAAGTGGCTTTTAAGGGAGAAAAGCAATGATGAATCTAAATAAATGATACAGAACTCCTCTAAAAGGATCATAAAAATATAAGAGGGTAGAAGAGTAGGCTACTTCAGTGGTGTGATTTAAGAGTGTGAATCCATATGAGATGAAATATTTAGAGAGAGCTGGAAACTTGTAGTTGCAATGAATATTATCAGGTGAGAGCAGACGTGGAGCGCATGGAAAAGTTCTCACCACTTGTATTTGTAATAACGTGGGGGAGTTTCATGCCTGTTTGCACTGACACACGTCCATGTACCCAGTGTTAACTAACACAAGCCTGGAATGTTCTATACTTCAGCTGCAGGATGAGAGAGGCACAGCAGGATGTGCTGCCCCCCAACAACAGAGAAGGGGAAAGTGAGCAATGGTAGAAAATTCCTTCATCTGAGTGCATGGGTGGTATGAGTGGAATCATTCCAGTGTGCAGGTGGGAAACATTGTCCTCCCCTCTAATAATTTGACTGGAGGTTATTATTTGCTTTTGTTTCTTGTGTATTTAATGAGCATTTCAGGAGGGAAATTGAGAGGAAAGCAGCTGTGAAAACTATTTTGTTGTTTAAAATGAACTAACCTAAGTTGCACTCTGGGTCAGTCTGCCACCACCGTCACAAATGATCATTTTTCTTATGAGTAAAGAAAATCCCCAGTCGAGCTGTGTCCCACCAGAGGTGTCTCATCCAGTGAAAAAGGCTTTGGAAAGGAGCTCCACGTTTTACTTCCACACAAGGTAACTCCGTACATGCAGGACTGGGAGCAGACCTCAGCCTAGATGGTGGAATGCACAAAGCAGCTGTTTTGCCTATAAATAAACCAAGAGCCTCTTGTTGTGTGAGGCTTTTTTCACAGATATGCCATGGAAATGAGCTGCCACTTTAACTGCTGGTGTTTGGAGTTAAAGTATGTGGTAGCAGCAGGATTCACATTCTGATGTGTGAAAGTCACACCGGCATCAGGTTTCAGCCTTATCGTGCTGGTATCATGAAACCGCTTGTGCTGCAAGAGTTAAATCTGTCAGCCTTTCCCTTCATAATCCCCCGAGTGCCACAGGTTTATATCTTAGGTAGAATGCAAAACTCCACTGCACTTAGTCAAAAAACATCTCCATGCACCAGTGATAATTTTGTTTCAATCTCTTTGTAAATGCCTACATATTTTTAATAATTTAACAGAGAATTTTACTGGGGGGTGGCGTGGAATATCTATTTGATCTCCTGGGCTGGTTGGCTTGCCTTTTTTTTTTTTCTTCCGTTTGCGGTTTGGGTTTGGTTTGTTTTGTGTGGCTTTTTCCTTCTCGTTTTTCATGTGAATCCAGGGAGAAGCAGCAGTAGGAGCCGCACTGATCTTGTCAGCTGGCTCAGTGCCTGGGGACAGCCTCTCAGTGACCAGGTACTTCTGCTGGCTCTGCTCAGCCCTTGGCACTCACCATCACCAGGTGACTCAGGTTCTTGCACCTATTTAATGCCTGTAAATCAATCATTTAGTTACCCCCAAAACTAAAGGCTTCCACTTTGCATTACACTCACTCCGATCACCTGTTCCCAGGCAGACAGCAGCCCACACCTGCTGTATCCGTGCAGGTGCAAAACCAGCAGCTTTCCTCATCTCGGGATAAAGCAGGAGCTCCGGATGGAGCCAGCATTTCCACAGCTGCAGCCCAGCTCTGCGGCAGCCTCGCTGGAGCTGAGCAAGCCGGGGCAAGAAGAGAGGCAGCCAAAGCACTGACAGCGTTAGATCCCGATGGGAGACAGCGGCAGCCCGGCGCTCCCTGTTCCTGCAGGGAGGAGCAGCTCCAGCGCCGGGATTGCAGCGACTGCTGTCGGACAGGGCCGGGCAGCAGCGCTCGGCCCTGCTCCTGCTGCCTTCCAGGGGCTGCCTTGGGGCCACGGCTGCAGTTTGCCAGCGCATCTCCTGATTGCCTTGCCTCGGAGGGAGGGGAGAAGTTGGAACCCTGAGCGTTTCTGCCCCTTCTCCTGAGTGGCAGCTGGACACCAAGGACAGCACAGCTGCTTTTAAAGGAGCCTCTTACCTGGTTTCGGACACAAGGCACAACTCCTCCTCAGAGGAGCCCTGTACGCCTTCAGACTCACTCCCTCTCTTTGCTCCGAGGTGTGAATGCCCCATCTCTCAACGGGATCGCCAATTCCAAAAATAAAAGGAAAAATAATGTTTTAGTTCTATTTAATAGGTCTTGACATTCTTGTATTGCCTTTGTGGCTTCTGGGATTTTGCGTTCACTTGGAGGAAAATCTGAGGGGTTGGACGTAGATGATCTTTGAGCTCCCTTCCAACCCAAACCATTTTGTGATTATATTTCTGTGATTTCTCTATCCAAAACCGTAATCCAGTTCTTCCTTCTCTACCTTAAGAAAACCAACCAACCAAAAAAATCCACAGTTGCTGTTTTTCTCAATTAAAAACCACCAAACAACAACCAAACACAAATAAAAACAACCCCACAAACGACACTAAAATAAATAACCATAGTGGCTGTTCACACAGGCAGTTCTAGCCAGGTATTAGTTCTAAATTTTATGATAATAGCTCAGAGAAGTTTCTTTAAGCTTTTCTTCTCAGTTTAGCCACTCAGATCTCAGAATGCAGCTTACATGCTGGCACCCCTGATTTCAGAAGTGTGATTTCTTAATAGAATATTCAGTCTGTTATTTGTCTGACAAAAGAACCCCCTTTCTCTGATGGAACCTCTTGTGTCAGAGATGTTAATGACAGTACTTTTCTGAGTACAGCTCTTCAGCATTGGTTAAAAGGGCCTTTCAAATAAGTCTTCCTCCCTCCAATAAGGAAGAGAGCAAAATAGCCCAAATTTCTGCCAGCAAATTTTGCTGTGGGAAGGGGGATTTCTTAGTTCTCTGCAGCTGGGTCCAGCCAGGCCCCTCTCTGGGCCGGGTTTGCTGAGCAGCCCCTCTTCTGGGGCTGGCAGCTGCGGCCTTTCTTGTTCGCCAGGGAGAGGATATTGAATGTTCTCCCTGCTGCTCCTTGCACAGAGTGTGCCCAGGGAAACAGCCAGTGCCCAGGCTGGGGGCTCAGGGGAGAAAGGATGCTCTGTTGATAAGGTAATAGGCATCTGCAGCCTCGAGGGAAACTTGCCAAAACCTTTCTCTAGTAACTGCGGGGATTATCTAAAAATCAATAATAAAGGCGGTAACCAGGGAAGGGAAAATACATCTTCAAGGGAAGCCAAAGTCTGTGAACAGTCCGTGAGAGCAATCGTGGCAGGATTTAGGGTAATTGTAAGGCAAATCAGATTGAGGAAAATTGTTTTAAAAGAGACCCTTAGCTGGCAATAAGGACCATATGTTCTTTCTTATTTCTGCAGGAATATCCATGTTTTTTTAGCATATTGACCCGTGTGAGTAGCTGCCACAGTCTTGATTTTTAGCATCTACAAAGATACTTGTAGTGACAATAATAAATTGCTCTAAATGAATATGTTACATCAGGCTTTGTGGCTTTAGCCTTGTTTCACCTCTACCAGTCTGTGAAGTGTGTCATTTTCATCTGCAATGCACAGGAACATTGGGATAAATTTCCTGAAGTCAGAGGAACTCTCTCCTTTGATATCAGGAGTGATTTTGGCTCATCTGTGGCTCTGTGTTCTTCCTCCCAGATGGGCTGGAGTGATGATGCCATCTCCTACCATGGCACTTTAAAACACCCGTTTGGTTTGTCTGTGTTTTAACACTTTATCCTTCCAGAAAAGCAGTAATTGGTCTGAACGCTGAAATCTTACTTTGTCTGCAGTGCTGTTGCAATTAGGAATATTAGCTATCGAAGGGAATGCTTTAATCATGTCATTTAACACTGCCTTAATAATTGAATCTGGGTAGGACTTCAGAAACACTGACTTTTGTTTCATTCCTAGGGGCAGGATTTGTACTCAGCTGAATTCATCGCAATGTCCAGGAGTATCAGCCTTCGGGCTCCCGTGTGTTTAGATTCAAAACATGAAAAGTATAAGAAATACATCTACCTCCTACTAACTGGTGACCTGGTAGGCATTTTTCTAGCCTTTTTAAAGGTCTGCTTCCACAGAATAAGTGGGAGTTTATAGAAAGTTAGACTTGGTGTTTTGGGAGACATCAACATCCTGTTCAAAAAAACCTGTCAGTTCATCTCAGAAGGGGCAAGGAATTGTGTTTTATTTTATTTTTTCATGACTTTGTTCTGGCAGCTGTATCAAATCCAAAAAAATTTAGCAACCAGCAGTGTGAAAACCAGCTGCTACCATCTACCTCTGAGTCTTCCCAGACCTGTGCTATTAGCACTCCTTCTTTCCTTTGCCTTTCCTCCCTCTCTCCAGTGTTCATTTCAAAGGTTATTAAATGAAATCAATTTCAGCCTTCCCTTAGCCTAATGCTTTCCAATTTTTCTCTTCCCTGGCTCGCTGTGTCTCATCCTACAGGGATATTCTTGTCTCCATTTTAACCAGCTCCTCGTTTGAAGTGCTTTCCTGAAGTCCAGACTGATGAGAAAAGTGATTCCTCTAAATATAGGTAATAAAATAAATCTAATCAAAGGCAAATGCCTGGTTAGCTGCGAACTGAGTCTTTTACAAATTTGTGATATATTATACTGGATTAAGAGTCAATATTCATTTGGCAGGGACACTTGCCTACATTTCTGTTCTGTTTTTGTGGAGGATACGAGCTTGAGAGAGTTAGGAATTTTTATTCGAGGAAATTCCACGCTTTCTACTTCAGACTGTAGGAATTCCTTACGTCAGATTATAAATATTAGGTGCATTAATTTCCTTCTTAATTGCAGAACTGTATCTCATGTATCCTTAATTTTATTTATTCAGATCCCGTCGTTTCACACAGGCCTAAATTGCACCTGGATCTTGGCAGCTGGACAGAAAATTACTGATGCAGTTTTAGCACCTCAGTGTTTGACAGAGGATATTGCTGGCCCAAAGGTTGTATTTTTTAATTATATTAAAAGAAGACTTCAAAATGCCTATTTGTTTACTGAAAACCATATTGCAATAAGGAGACCTGCAGGTAAGTTTTGAATCTGGGCTTTGCCATTTCCCTAATAGCAGGAGTTTTAATAAAACATTAAAGCATTGATTAAGAGGTACTCTTTCTTTTGGAAGGGACTGTTCTTAATTCCTTTTCTTTTTCACTGGGGGGAATTAGTCACCCTGTATTATTTTTCTGAAGTAGAAGGTAAAAACACTGATAAAATCAGTTTGGAATCAAGGCTAGGTCATTATTTAAATATATTATACTGTGCCTATAAGGCTTCTTTTTAATAAGAATGTAACCTTTTCTGCCTTAATCACTTTGATTATAAACTCTTGGGAACTATTTTTACACTGTGATTCCCAGCACAGCCTCGGGCTCAGTGGTCATGAGGTGCTTCTGCTCTGTGGATGTGATTAATCCTGGTGATTTTATCATATGCAAACCTCTTCCAAACAGCAATGAGAATCTGGATTAAGATTCCAGAAACATCTCATTTGGCATCTTTTCTGGACAGAAGTGAGCAGGAGCCCAGCCCTGCTCAGGGTGCATGGAAATACAAGAGCATTTGGGACCTCTTTATTAAGGAAGCAGAACTTGGGTCTTGGATGATGATCCAGTGATGATCCTGACAAAACCCTCTCCTTTATTGAAGTGCTCCATTCCTTGGCTACCTAATGCTTTTCTAGGAAGTGCTGTAGAAGTAACAAGATTATTTATACCTCTCCCCTTCAGCATTCTCAGCTCCAGGTACTTTTCCTAGTGTGCTAATCCTACCATTTCTGTGACCATTACTGCTGCCATTGGGATGTTTTTCATGTGGGTGAGCCTGTGAGCCAAGCCCTTGGAAGGGGTGTGAAAAGAGTGCAAGTGTCTTGCTCTGTATTCCCTGAAATGATGTTGAACAGTCTTTGTCAGTATCAAAACTTGCATCTCCCATTTTTTTCAGCTCCCCTGGAACCTTGTTTTTATCACTTCTTTGGAGTACAAAGGTGTGTCAACAAAGTGAGATGGATCAAAAAGCAAACTATGGAGACCTTCCTATTTCAAGGTAGTGCTTGTCAGGCATAACATGTTGGGTTTTTTTCCGTGTTCCTGGCAATGTTTTTATGGCTGATTGTGAAAACTCCTGTGTTTGTGATGGATAGGGGGCTTTTCCAGGTGAGTTCACCCAGTTCCTAGCTGAAACGTATTCATGAAGAAAGTCTTGCTGACTTTACCAATAGAAAATCACCTCTGTGGAGAGTATAAATTATGGTTCCATGAGACATATTGGATTTTGTTGTTGTTATTCTGATGAAAACCTGTATTGATCTGCTATTTCTGTTTAAACTGAAGAAAAGCTGTGCACTTTATGCTCAAAAGAATCCAAGAGAAAAAAAGGGATTACTTGGAAATTCAAATGAAAGAAAGGTAATAAAGCCAAAGTTTTTGCCATTACATTAATTGTAATTGAATTGTGGTTGGTAAATGTGCCTTGTGTTCTTCCTAGAGATAGCAAGCACAGGCACGTGCTGACATGCAGCTTGTGCTGCATCTGCAGAGTGTAATTCTGTTCCTTTTAAACTGCTGTTCCTGACTTTTATTGGTGCAAAATGAGATTTATCAAAGCTCCCTAACACCAAGGTAAATTTGAGGCTGTTTGTTGCTCATGAGGAACAAGACTGCATAAAAATTCACCTTAATTCTGTTGGTGCTTGTTAATTTTATTTTGTTTTGCTTCTGGAGCCTGTGTTCATCTGTTCCAAACATCCCAGTGTTTCCTTCATCTTCTCGTCAAAAATTAAAAGTTATGTTTCCTTTTGTGCTTTTATACCTGCTATCTGTGGATACATAAAAGAAAAAAATCATCGTTTCTTCTGTTACTCTGTGAATGCTTCTTAGAGAAACAGATTTACTGCCTAAGTGAAGAGCTGTAAAATTGTGTGTTTGGAAGTTTTATTTTTGATAGTACCAGAGAGAGTAAGCTGGAAAACAAATCCAAGTTAGTTAACTACTTCAAAAATCCCCCTTTTCAATTATTTTTGAGATGAGGTGAAGGGTTAAGAACAAATAGTATTGATACCATGGATTATATCTGCTAGGTATCTTTTGCTTTTTAATAGATGCTCTCAAAGAATTAAACATAGCAGCTTGCCAACATTGCACTACTTGATGGCATCAGTGGTAACAAAAGGCTCATACTTCATTATTTATTTGCTCTGCTGACAAAACTGATTACTTGGAAGAAGACCACTGAGTTTGTCTCACACTGTAAATACCATCTTAATAAAATATCTGTTCAAGGAATAGGCGAAGAGAATGTTGGATTTTCCTTCATGGAATGTTTGCAAGCTTTTACACTGTTAAGAAAATATTTTCTCCTTCATACCAAGTAAATCTTTCTGCACAGCTGGTGCCAGCTTTGAACTTCTCAAAAAGAGAGCAATAAGTAGAAGGTGTAAAGCTTAAGCATTTTTGTCCCCACACTGCCTTCCTCTTCCACACTGGGTTGGAAGCAGAGGCCCTGGGGCTGTGCCTGTTCCAAGGCTGTACCTTCATCTCCTTTAGGTGTGGCAGTCTGGAGAGGGGAACTCTCGGTGCCACGGGCTCAAGGTTGGTCTGTCCACGTTTCAAGGAGTTTACTTTGGAATAGCCCTTTAGTCCTTGGGACCAGCTTCCCCCTAGTGGTTGGGATGCATTCCTTGGTGGGCTTCATCCAAAAGAAATTCAGTTTGGCTTTTTCCAGAGCACTCTGCATGTGTGTGGCCTGTCTGCCCAGTAACGTCAGTGAGTATTGGGAATGTGGATGGATAAAATTTCTACTTAAGGGATGGAGAAGCAGAAAGTCAAAGTCACTCTCCTGCCACCCCACAGTGGGTCAGAAAGAGAAGCCTGAGTCCCATTTTCCTGCTCAATGGATTCTGAGTAGTCTCTGTATCCACCACCTTAAACTTTGTATACCAGCCCCCTGCTCATTAGAGAGGAAATTCCTAACTCTTTTCCATGTCTCCTCTTTCCCCCATAGCTGTTAGATCCATTCTTGAGAAGGAAACGAGAAAAAAAAGGAACATTTAAAATCCTAAACCACTCTGGATGTCTGGCAGTCAGACAGCATTAATTATGGATGTATCTGTGCGTTCAGAAACCCAATAGAACTCTTCCATTTCTCAGTGATCCAGAAGAACAGCTTGTTCTGTAAAAGGCATTTTCTAACTATAGACAGGTATCAATTCCTTTATTGACTGGATTGATTCCTTCCTCTGCTAATGCATCTGCTGTCCTGATAAGGTGACTCTGACCTGCAACTTCACTTCTTTGGTGGAGGGGATGAAGAAAGTGGTGTTTTCTCACGGTGCTGTCAATGTACAGCCACTGCTTCTCTGTGCTTTGAAACATCAGTTGTGAAAGCAACTGATCATCCCGAAAGTTCCCTCATTTCTGGTCACTTAAGCAGCACACCACTCTATTCTATTTTTTCCATCAACCAAATGCATTAAGGGAATGAAATCAGTCAGTCTTGGATACTCCCTGATGTTATTTTTGTCTCTGACCACAAATTTAATTTGTTCAAAAGCTGATGAACTTTCTGTTTTTGTGGGGATCCCCACACTGGAATGAACTCCGGGCTCTTCTTGCCTGGGAAGCATTTGCCAGAACTGCTGATGTGATTAAGCAGCTGGGAGGAACTCCAGAGCAGGTGAATTCCAACCTTTGGAATTCCTTAAAGGAGTGGAGTGGGTGTGAAGTCAGTCTTGAGTTTTTAAACATGGGCTTAAAACTTTCTATTTTAAAGGATTCCAGAGGTTTGAAGGTGCTTGTAAATCCTCCCAGCAGGAAGATGGAGCATCATAGTCTTAAGATGTAACAGGAAATGAGTATTCTCTTGGCCAGAATATTCCCCCACAGCTCTGGGGAAGGGGGAAGTCGGGAAGGAATCCTAATGGAGAGACAAGAAGTGAAGAGCTACAGTCTCCAGTGGCCTCAGCTGAGAGATGCAGAGAGCCCTGAGCACGAAACTTCGCTGTGTATCTGGAGAAAGATGGATCTGTCCTGTATTGCACACAGCTGGAGAAGGGGGAAGCACGCAGCCTTTGGACGTGGTGTGTGCTGTGGCTGCCAACAGCTTGCTGCTTCAGAATGGAGTCAGCACTGCACTTGGGCAGAGCCAGGGCTGGGGAAACCCAGATGGGATTGCATTAACATTAATGGACTGGCTAAGGAAGAGTTCTACGTGTTGACAAGATAATGTACAGCTTTAATATAGCAAATTTCCACAGCTGGTGGGGACTCTGGAGTCTTCCTGGTGGAACATGCTCAGCTATAACATTTATTTTCAGTGTTCAGAATGAGTCCTGAGGAAGATGTGGGTGAGATCCTGGTTTTTGTTTCCATCAAAGCACCCACTTCTCTTACAGGGACCCGACCTCCCACCTCCCTCTTCAAATGATTGCTTAGACTCTTCATGCTGAGCAGAAAACATTCAAGCTGCTTTTCAAAATGAACATTTATCATGTGGTGTCCTTTCCCCTTCGCAGGGCAGATTATTAATTAAACTGGAGGACTCAAGAGCCTGTCTGGAAGGAATTCTGGACAGAGAGGAGGTGCAAACCCAGAGGACCAACATGAAACACAGCCAGATGTTCTTCAGAAATGGAAGAGTTAAAAATCCAAGCTCAAAAGGACAAAGAAAGGGAAAAAAGGAGAAATTTTGATTGGCGAAAACGAGAAGCTGCTTATCAGAAGAAATGTGGATGTGTGATGCCAAGCTGGGGCAGTTTTCTCTCCAGTTCCTGTGCTTCCTCTGAAGTGGTTTGACTTTTGAAATATATAAAATAAAGGTGACTTCTTGTTTGTTTCCTGTACTGGGAAAGAAGAGGGGAAGAGGGGGCAGATTTTGCACCATTAATGTTGCAGGAATAGGAGGTTCCCTACTCCTGTTGATATTGAACACAGCCTGAAATGGCTTTTTAGCTTTTTACTAGGAAAAATAACAGGAATATCAAAGGATCATGTTAGTTAGGAAAGAAGCACGCAGCCTCAGTATGAATTTTGTGTTTGCTGTGGTGTGAATAGAAACACTACGTTGGTGGTGGCAGTGAAGGTGTGTTTTGGGAATGCTGGTAAGGTATCCTAAAGCTTCCATGTTCTCCAGGGATGTCAGCTTGAAGGTCACAATTCTGCTCTGGGGCTAAGGGCAATGGATAGATTAAAAACCCCCCATCTTTAACATGTCAGATCCTGAGAACTGAGTGGTAATTCCTGTAAAGTCAATGGTAGGGATCTCCCTGGGAATAAATGCTTGGAAATGTGCTGTTAAGTGCTCTTCTGCCACACATCCCTCTTTTATCAAGCTGGGATCCAGGCCTGAGCAGCAGTTGGTCACTGAACCTCTGCCCCAGTGCAAAACGGACAAGTTCATCCAGAGAGCTGAGATGCTCCAACAAGTCACCCCCACTTTCCTGACCTGCAGAGCTTTCCAGTGCTCTGGAGCACTGGAATACAGCTGGAATTGTGCTCTAGGAAATGTACCCCCTGGAACAGTTCTGTTAACCTCTAGCAAGTCCCTTGAAACCTGCAGTGCTGGCCCAGGCATTCAGTGCAAACAAAGCACGAGCATTTTTAGTAGTAGCACATTTGTGCCAGGGTTTCCTGATTCCAAGTGCAGTCAGATATGGCCTAAAATGAACCATTGTTGTTACAATGACAAGAGAGGCTGGGGTGAAAATCATGTTATTTCCTTTGGAAAGAAAAGAGTTCTATTTTTAACTCTTTTCCCCTTAATCTTACTATTTCATTCTGCCAGTGTTTATAGTAGAGAGTACAATACTTCTTGTTATGATTGTTCTTTGTGTGACTGGGATATAAGTAGATGTTCTGCAGCAAATTGTCTGGGATACAGAGTCCAAAGAGATTATGCTGCAGGAAGTTCTAAAAAAAACCCCCAAATCCTTACACAATCCCCCACTCACTCCCTCCCTCCAAAAAGCCATAACCCAAACAAATAAAAACCCTAAAAGACTGTCATAGTTCCAAAATAACTGTAAAAAATGTGTGCTGGGCTTAAAACAGAAGTCTGGGGGAAATGATTGTCAGATCCCTCAGTGTATTTGAGAAGTGATTTGTGTACATTAAACTGAAAATAAGAAACTTGGGCTGTGCTTGTGTGTTCTCACTGAGACAAATGAACAGCTCCTGTTATTTGCTTCCCCATCTTTATTAGCAGTCATCTGATCTCCCCTCCCCTTCTGCTTCCATTAATCCTCACCAAAATGGCTGGAAAGAACTTCTGTTGTGGTCTGGAGTGTTTTCCTGAGATTATTTCTATTATTTCAGCAAGCTGACTAGACTTACTGGATTCTCAGAACGACCTTTTGACCTGGACTTTACAAGCCTTGGGCCCTGCTCTGCAATAAGTAGCCAAGAGAGAGGAGAGGGACTGCTCCCTGTCACCCGAAACAAACTTTTAATTCATTTCAAACTGTTCTTTGAAACCAGACATTGGGAAAGGATAAAAAAAATCACATGTATTTTATCAAGTACGTCCTTCTGCCTCAGCCTTTTGTTCTCATTTATGGCAAGAAGATTGTGTCCTCAGCCATCTATGCACAAATTACGAATAATTTATCAGACTATGATCTTTTCCATTCTTTTACAGGATGCTGCCTGAAGGAAAGAGCAGAGCTGGAGGCCTGTGTAGAATGGGTGTTGTATGAAGGGGGCTTGTGGCAGTGTGTTAGGATGGAACACAACTCACAACTAACAGGGAAGCAGATTTTTGGCATCTCTGTGCCATTGTTTAGATAATGTGTTTTACTGAGGTTTTGATAAAGCTGTTATCTAAAGAAAAATCCCCAAATCTAACCCCATCATGGAAACTACCTGGTCATTTCAAGATGGTTTGCCTAAGGAGACAAATTGGGATGTGCAGCTTCTTTGGATAATTTTGTGCTCTGATCTGAGAAACCTTCAAGCGTCTCATCTACAGGCTTGGCTCTTCTATCCTAGTATTTGGCCCTTCCAGAATTTTTTTTGCCTGATGAATTCAAAGCTTTTTGCAGACTTTTTGTAGAATTTTCTTTGTCAAGACACAAGATGTGTGAGAACGGGGTAGAAAGCAGGGAGAGTGCTGGAAGGGTCCTCATGTACCTGGATGTTCCCCACTTGGTTTCCCTTCCCCTTCAGCTGCCAGCAGTGGCAGGGAATGGAAATTCCTTTGGGATTGGTAATCCTGACTCAAAAAGAAGAGTTCTATCCCACAGAACCATCTTCCAGGGTGAATTTTATTTTCATTTAGTGTTAAATTGAGTGCAGTCACAGGTAACCAGTGCAGGACTCAGCTGTGTGCCCTCAAATGGGATTTGGCCCATGTTTTGGAATTGCTGGCTCTGCCTTAGGGTGGGAGGGCAGAGAGCTGATTTTGGTGTGGTGCTGCCTGTGAGGTGTCTGAGAGAAAACTGACTTGCATAAAACTGAACAGCTTTTTCCTGGTTACCCTTTATACAAAGTTGAATATTACCCAGGAGTTGTGTGGCTGGTTGGAAACTGAGGGCTATTTCTGGGCAACACTGAGCTGCCTCTCAGTGGGAAAGGGAGGAGAGGGAGCTGTGGGAGCAGGAGGGGCTGTGTGCCAGTTCTCAGGGTCAGGAACAAGCTGGAGCAGGCAAACAGGTACCCAGCCAGCTCCACGAGCAGAGTTAAACTCAGCCTCAGCTTGCTAGGCCTGAATTAAATCAGCATTAACAGACTACTGGGACAAGGAAGGTTTCAGCCAGGAATAAACTGTGAGTCTGGTTAACAAGCAAGGGATACAGGGAATTCTCACTGCCCTGGGAAGTCTCACAGTTTTGCAGTACCATGAACTTTATAACCCCATTGATAGGTGTTTGTTAGGAGTGGCTATTTTGTGGTGGCACCATAAGCAGGCCCTGTGTGTCAGTCAGATGAGCCCCAGCACTTCGGGCTGACATTCTGCTGTGCCATGTTTGCAGTTGCTTTTTTTGGTTAAAAAACCCGGAGTTCAAAACCCCAAACTGGTCCTTGTCAAGAGCTGTTGCCTCAGACCCAGCTGTTTGTGTGGCCCTTCAGTGTCAGATCTGAGAGCTCATTGCTTGAGTAGCTGGGATGGTGCCCTTGGCAATTCCAGTACCTTGGGGATAAAGATGTTGCAGGATTGAGCTCCCTAGAGCAGAGCTTAATCAGAATGAAATGCATAAAAAGCTGATTTTTGATTGTTTGCTTTTAGTACTTATTGAAAACATACTTTGTGTGTCTTTGATCCAGTTTAGAAAACGTGGGATGGCACGGAACACACATTGAAAAGTACAGCAAGGTAACCTGAGAACCAGGTACACCTGCAAGTGTGGAAAGCTGTGTCTGGAATCATCTGAATAATGTGGAAGCGGGACGGTCTGTAACAATTCATTATCCTGCAGCCAGAATTCCCTGGCTGTGTTGGCAGAGTGGTTGCTACAGTTAATCAGCAACCTGCCTAATCTCACTAACCTTCTTATTGTAACCTGCCTAACTATTGTTAGTAATCTGCTTATGGCACTAAGCCCTGACTATTAGTAGCAAGTTTTGAGCTGTGCAGGTGCAAATATTCTTGTTTTTAGTCCTGTTGACAACTGACTTTCACGATACTGTTTGTGCTCATGAAATTAAACGTGGTCTTGTTTACGGTGTAAATTATCAGAAAATAAGAGTATTTCTTGCCTGTCAACATCTGCCTCCTCTGTGCTACAGCCACGTCAGCGTGCGGGGGATTGTCCCACGTGGCTAATCCTGGGATGCAGTTCCGTGGGACACGGATCACAAGTGGCCAGAACTGAAGGGGGGAAGTCCTGCTGCCCCTGTCGCCTCCTTGAACCCCTGCAACAATTCTGGTGTCTGTGTGGTTTTCCTTGGCCCTGTGATCCCTGATTTCTCTGCTCCATCTGACTGCTGCGATTTTAGTAGACAGGAGAGACAGGAATTTTTCTGATACTATTTGGAAGTCTTAGCTCATTCCTCAAATACCTGGAATTCCTATTGAAGAAAGAAGCAATTTTGAGTTTTGCTGGAGTATGCAAAGGCTTTTTTTTTTTTTCCCTAAAGCCAAGTAATTATCAAAACATTATATAACCAGAGGTGTAAAACTGTAATTCCACTGAGGGGTGAGGAGGACAGACACCAAACTATTTTTAATTTTATCTCATTTTATCTAATTTATCTGATCTCATTATTTTAATGTTTGTAAGCCAGCAGCTGCCATATCTTGTAATTATGGATTGGACAGTACTCCTGGACAAATGTATTCTGTATACAAAACTCATGTTTGACTTCAGTTTGTGGGCAATGGGACAGACACACTGTTAGAAATCATTTTTAATAATGTATTTTGATCTTTAGACTGCCTATTATCTGCCAAGCTCAGGCAAATATTTTGCTTGCTGCCATTAGAGAAGCCTTGAGGATTCTACGTGAGACCATAATTAATTCCAAAACAGGGATGGTTTTAAACATTTTCTTCAAGAATTGGAATTCTGTTGTTATTCTCTTCATCTGGAGCAGCTGTAAAAGGTGTAGTTTTTTGATGTAAGAATTTTTTCCTCCAAGGAAAACGGAACATAACCTGCTTGGTGTTGTGATAACTATGTACAGGAGGAGATGGTTTCTAGAGGAAGCACTATTGTAAATACAAAAAATGCTTGAAAAAGCACAATAGCCAAAACTTCTGGCTTCTTATTTCAAAACATAAATATAATTATTATATAGAAACACTATTCTTGCACTTCAAAAATATTTCACACTACAGTCCACATGCAAAGTTACCCCCTTCTTCCCATGTGGTGTTTTTAATCCCTTTTTCGGATACACCTTTCTCATTTTCTTTGCAAATTTTGAACATGTTCCTACTCTTGTGCTGTGGCCATTAATTAAAATATTAAAGACAGAATATTCAATAATCTGTGAGAAACTTTCCTATTCCTCTCCCTCCTGCTGGGTGGCTTCCCTGAAAGCATAACTCATCAGCATTTCTCCTCTAATGAGCTTTGTGCCTTAAAATGCTTCTATTACATCACCTTTGGTGAATCAAGAAAAAAAGACTTTCTTTTTCTCCATCTTAATTGCCTCAAAATGTTTTGAGTTCTTACAAAGTACCACATATTCTGTTCTCCTTTCTATGGTACTTCTCTGCATCTTGGTAATTTACCAAAATCCTTCACCTGGATTTTGATTTTCATGTTGAAGTTATTGGGTTTTTTCTTTAAATATAGGTTATTTGGGGTTTTTTCAATGCTGTCATCCTATTAGTTATTCTGGATTGTCTACATTTAAATCATCCTGCTTGCAAAAAGAAAAAAAAAAGGAAAAAAAGAGGTCAAATCATGACTTGGTTTTTAGGCCAGATTATTTTTCATCTCCTGACAGGTGTACGTGGCTGCTCTTCGTTTAAAATAATTTTTACTGCTGTTCTTTGCTTCCTGAGGTTTAATTCACCCTGACCTGTCTGTCTCCATTTCTCTTCTGTCATCTCTGATTTTTCTTTGCTTTCTCTGCTTTTTAATTCCTTATTGGAATGTTTATCCCTTTATGTTTGTAATGCAATTTCTCAACAGCCTTTTTTGACTTAAATCTCATTATCCTCCCTGTCTGAAAAGCTCTGCTGCTCCAAGTGATTTCCATCAGTGGTTCCTTTAATACCTCAAGGTTTGATCTCCCATTCATGAGGATCTTTCTTTTCCTACAATAAGAGTGTTTCTTTAGGAACCTTTGCTAGCAAATGATGTGCTATAAATGCTTCCTGGAAAGCTTGGGAAACCATAATCAACTGGATCTCCTTAGCCCACACAATTCTGTTTTCCTTTTCCAGAAATGCTAAAAAAGCTGAGGCATAACCTCCAAAAGCTGTCCTAACTCTTCTTGATTATCATGTTCATTAATTCTGCTGTTATTAAGGTTAATATTTAAAAATTTAGTGACAACCTCAATCTAAATTATACACAGGTTCAAAACTCCTTCTAAAGCCTTAAAAAAGCATTGGTTTTGCTACTTTCTTTAAGTTCAAAGGAAATTTAGTGGTGTTTTTAATCCCTGTGTTAGTAGTTCAACAATTATATATTTGTTCTTTTAGAACACTTAGTTGAGAGCTGTCGAATCTTAGAAACAGATTTTTTTTTCTTTGAAATCACTTCAAACAATCTGAGAAAAACCCATAATTTAGAGCTCCTCTCTCTTCTTTCAGAAAAAGATTTGATTTCCTAAAGAGACAAGTACCAGTAATATGTGATTCTGTGAATTATGTGAATTATTTGTGAATTATTTTGTGTAATATGTGAATTCTGAACTCTTCAGAATTACAGAGTACTGACAAGCAAACCTCCTTGTGAAGCAAGGGTTAATATTTTCACAGATATTTTATTCAAGTTTTAAAAAAGTCTCCAATTCACAATAGTTATGTTCACACCTCAAAAATAAATAAAAGTAATCATGCTTAAAAAACTCCTGAACACAAAGAAACTGTGTAACAAAACAAAGAGGAAAAGATAATAACAGATTTTTTAGCAAGAAAGTCAGTAATAGGAGAAGGTGCTACTGATACAAGACAAAAACCAAATCCCAAACATTTTTTGGAGAGTTCTTTGTGGAGCAGCTGAAGTCCTGAGTAGCCAGTGTGTAAGAAGAGGTATTAAAGCACTTCCTTGCATAGTTTTGTACAACAAGAGTTACCTGAGGTAAAAAGATTCCCCTTTTACAGGGATCAAATGGCAATTCCTGCTCCACAATCTGCTGGCTTTGCCAGCCCGTGGGAAGAGCTGGATATGAGCCCTCAGTACTTACACAGCACACTGTGTAATGTTATTATTAAACAATGAGGTTGCAATTCATTTCAAGAACAGAGGTGCCCCAATGTCACAGAAGAGTGCAATAAAGGAGATTATTACAAAAGTAAATTATTTTCTTGGTGAAAACTAGGAACTTGAGCTTTGTTACTGGAAAACAGACAGAATTCCTGCACTGGCAGGTCTCTTAAACTAAGAGGTAAAAATCCACAGAGTTTTGGATCTGCAGCAAAGCACCAAGGTTTTCTCTGGTGTCTGTTCCACAGGCAGCAGTGGAAGGGGTTCCTGAGGGCCAGCCCATCCTGCCACCTTCCTGTCAGTCGCCTTCCTCATCGCTGGGCTTCTCCTCCCAAGCGTCACTCTCGTATTCCTCATCCTCGTACTGGAAGGCACCCTCAGCTTCGGGGTCCGACTGAGCTTCCTCTTCGTGCTCCTGGGACCCCTCAGAACAAGAGCTGGGTCTGGACTCCCCCTCCTCCTCTTCCTCCTGGGAATGACCAAGTGATGGGCCTGACTTTGCTTCCTCCTCCTCCTCCTCCTCCTCCTCGTCACTGTGCAGGCCGGAGGGCGGGCTGGATTCATGGACAGAAGGGCTGGCTCTGGCCCCATCCCCATCCTCCAGATCACTGCACTGCTCATCTGGGGTGGAGGTTTGGACACCTTTTCCCTTCTCTTCCTCCTCCTCCTCCCAGGAGTGCTCAATCTCCCCAGGAGATTGGGGATTGTCTTCAGCTGCTTCCTCAAAGGATTGCCTGTTTTTCACTTTAACCTTGATGATTCTGAAAAGACAAAGTGCACGTGGGGTTTTATTTTCTGGGAAGATGCTTTCCAGGAGGTGTTAAACTACCTTTATGTAATCCAGGACAAAGCCTGGTAGTCTTGGCTGGGGTGGAACTGGGGAAGGAAAAGGGAAGGGGGGACACAAGAGTCTCTCTTTATGCTAGAAAGTAACTCGACAGTATTGCTTATATATTCCAATTTTTTTATTTCTGCTTCCTTTTAAATCATAACACCCAATCGATACTAAAAACTATTTTTAATAAGGTTCATTTAAAAAAATTAAAATTTAAAGGTAGTGACTCACAGCAACCTGCCAGAATTTTTGATGAAAGGAACAAATAAGAAATGTTTTCCTTCCTTTTTCTTTGAAGTGTATTATATAACATAACCAGTTTGGTTAAGGAGCTCTCCTCTGTTTTATGAAATAATATTTAATTCAGGAAAAACAATCAGAACTACAGACTAATGCTACCATACCACATAGCCAAACAGTTCCCTGAGAAATACTAAAAATCATTAAAAACCCCTTAAATCTACACATGAAAATTTTTTGAATTATTAGATAGGTAGTGGGTAAAACCAAAAAGCCTTCAGTCATCTCTGACCTTTCTCTGACAGCGATGGAGGTAAAACCTCCAGCAGGGGAGAACTGCAGCGATTTGGCTGCTCCTCCTTTCTTTGAAACAAACTCTGGGCAGATCCCCAGTGCTCTCAGTCTGTTTGAATAATGCTTCTCTGCAGCTATTCTGGCATTTTTCTGTAGAAAAAACACAATGGTTAAATGTTATCTAATGCATTCAATGCCTGGCTTTTGATACTTGTATTTATATTAATCCTTTGGTTCATTATTTGCAGCCGACAAGTGGAAATGATTATTCACTGCAGGTAAGAAAGGCAGAACAATCCTTGAAAATTTTATACCAGATTTTACTTTCCTGTACCAGCAGTGTTTGGTTGTGGTCAGAGTTACTCACGTTGTAACTGAGCCAGACACACCTTTACAACAGTTCTCTGTTCCGTGTGCAAGCATGTCACAAAAATTACTGATATTTATATGGAGACGGGGTAACAGAGGTTGAAATGGAGAAATACTGCCCTGAAAAAGTGTTTTTCAAGTATCTCCTACAAATATTATATTACAAATGTCTTATTCAGTATCAGTCAAGATTAATTAGTAGTTCAGAAACAAGGCAACCTGAGTGACTCTTTCAAAAAGCAATGGCATTTGTTTTACTCTTTCTTCCATTTCTTGCAATTCTTGCAAATATTCCTGCCTTCTCTGCTTCTCGTTGTTCCTACAGGAAGCAGAGTACAAGAGAAATCATGATTAATTTATGGTACAAGGAGTAATTTCTTATAGCAGTTAAATTGCTCATAACAAATTAAATGTTGTCATACTTCAAGATACATAAAAAGGTACTGAACAATTCATCTCTGAAGGAGTCACTTTGGCTAAGCAGAGGCAGGTCCTGGCTACTGGAGTTAAACAGAGGCTGAGTTCAGATTCTTGGGGGTTTTTAAAAAAAAACAACCTGGATACTTAGGGTTTTTTTATATGCTGATTTCACAGAGATCTCCCATTTGTTCTAAGCAAAATGAAACAGAATACACCATAGGAAATTAACAGCATTAAATAAAAATCAGTACTTTTAAAGTCTGATGATGAGAATCTTGCTACTTTTGCAGCTGATCTCCCTAGAGGTGGCCACATTCTGGATCATGGAACACTTTTTTCCTGAGTTGGTGTGTCAAGGGCCCAGTCAATAGAGCAGGATAATGAAACTGTTGACTCATAACTGAAATGATCCCTGGCATCACAGGAGCACTGGATAATCCAGGTGGAATGGGTTGTAACCCTTCCTCAGTGTGGGACAGGCAGCTCTGTGATGTGCCTCTGAGCTGGGCAGATCTGGCATTGCAGGTCAGACACTTCAGGACAAGGATGAGATCAGGGGGGTGCATTTTACACCTCTGCCTCCTCCAGCCTCTCTCCCTGACCATCTCTGAGTTCCTCACCATGTTGGGAAGTGGACTTCCACGTTGCTCCCTGCTTTGAAGGAGCACTGCCACTGACAGACCTCTTTGCCCAGCTGTGCTGAAATGGGCATTATCAGGTTAAACACTTGCAGCAGCCTCTGTATCAGCACCAGGGAAGTAATCTTGCTTCGCAATAGCAGCGTTTACACTCAGACAGGAGCTCCTGAAATCTGCTTAAGCTGAACACTGCAGTGTGAAATTTGCTGTTGAATGAACTCAAATCACATCTGCAAACACACCCACTGTCTCTCCTAGCTCTCCACCTACTCTGACTCCAGTTGTTTTCTGCTTCTGTCCCAGAGTCAGCAGATCACGTGCCTGAGGGCACACAGATTATAAAGATCCTGTTATTAACAGTATGCCAGGTTGCTGGAAATTAGGATTCGTGGTTGCTGCCCAAGAATCCTGTGCAGGCATGAAGCAACAGGGGCAGAGCAGTCGCTGCCTCTCACCATGCCCACGTAGCATCACCTTAAAGTGACAACACTGCAGCAGTGCCACCGGGCCAGGCCACATCACAAACCTCACTAAAGGCTTGTTCAAACACAATTAACTTTTTCAGGATTAGAAAGAGCAATAAGCAGAAAGGGTTAAATTAGCCCCAAACACGAGGCCAAGCAGCAATCATGGGGTTAGAGCTGTGTCAGAGCTGGAGCCATCTGGAGAGGCAGCTTACTGCACTCCAAGAAGGCCCTCGTGTTCTCCCCTGTTTACTCAGTCATACACAAACAGTCTTTGCATTGCATCTCTACTCCAGGGAACTTTGGATCCCATTCCTCCTGAACACCAGCAGCTTCCTCAGTTGCTGCTGTTACCCTGTGAAGTTAAAATATTCCTGCTTTAATCTTCCCTCTTCAGCGGGGACCTGCTGGGACAAAGAAGTGAATTGGGAAATGTTCACTGCTGCACCAAAGTTGTACCAACACCAGTGCAGCATCCAGCTCTGCAAGGATATTCTGTATCCACACTGTTCCCTTTCCTTTCGATTTTTATAACATTTTCCTCTTTAGTTGATACATGAATTTGGAAAACACTAGAGTCGCCTGTTAGTGAATCTATAATACTCTAAGGTGGAAGATATATATTTCTATAGGCTATATATTTCTATACTCTGAGTTCATATAGATTGGCAACAATTTGCCAGTTGAAATACTAAGTTTGATCACTTTTTAACCAGCTGCTTGCACCATGTTTAATTTACCATGTGTAAGTATCTAAACTTAGGCTATACCGTTTTTTCACACATTGTATGTTTAACATACAATGCAATCCTAAACCTCTCCTTCTCATTGTTGAATGAGATGTTCAGGATTCAGGGGAATGCAACAAAATACCTGAATGTTTTTAATCTGGATTTAGACATCTGAGCTAGGCTCTGATGTGGGTCATTGGCCTCAGCCCGAGCCAGTACAATTTTCTGGAATTTTCTCGTTCTTTGTTTCTGCTTGGTTCTGTTCCTTTTTTGTTGTTCTTCCAGCTTTCTCTTTTCCTCAAGGGAATTCCTGGTGGGGAAAATAAACTAAGGCTGAATTCATTTTAAATCTAGAGCAAGACTTCAAAGGAAGCTTTGGCAAAGATGATTCCAAAGAGAAAAACAGGGTTGCCATGAGAGGACACAAGGTATGTGCCATTTTAAGGGATTCAGGATATCCAAGGAAACAGCAGTCATTTGTCTTCCTAGGGGCATTCTGACAAAAAAGCACTAGTGTTCCTTTAACAATAATAAATACTAATTAAGTCCTATATTTAAATATTTTAAGATTTATATTATAAGCCCTTATATTAACAAATTAAGTCCTATATTCACTGCATGGAAGAATTAACTACATTTGTAGAAATACCAAAAATAATACCAAATAAAATACCAAATATATAGCAATACCAAAAAAAAAAAATTCTACTTTTCAAGTATATATGAAGCAGAGCATCTCTAAGCAGTCACCTTAGGGCTTGTAGCCGTCGTCTCGTGGATTCTGTGTTTTTGGGAGATCTGGATTTTCCTCCTCCCAGGAGATGTGGGTTTGCCCCTGACTGCCCCATCTGAGGTTTCCGTCTTGGAGAGGCAAATGGCCACCGTGTTTCCTTCAATTTTTCTTCATCCTCTTGAATGTCCTTCAAGACCTTGCCCTTTTTTGAGGGGATGTACGAAGTACGAAGGTCAAAAGGCTCACAGACTGTGAGGTGTTTCACTTTTTTTTGTTGCAGGAGGCGTTTCTGGAATTTCTCATGTAGGAGTTCAAAATCTGGAACGCTTGATCTGCTCTTGGGTTTCTGTTCCGTTTGCTTTGGTTCAGTGCTCTTGTGTTTCTTCTTTTTGTTGGTCTCTTTTGAGGCCAGTCTACTGTTGGGTACGGATGAATTTCGTAGCAGCTCCTCAGCTCTCATCCTGATCCTGATTTCTCTGTAGAGCTCCTCCTCCTTTAGCTTGTCATTGAAATCTGGACTGTAAACGCATTTAGGAACTGGTTTCGCTCTGAACACTTTGGTTTTGTTTTCAGGCGGGGAAATGTCTTTTAATTGCATTTTCCTGATTTCCCTCCTTTGCCTCTCTCGCTCAATGAATTTAAATGGCTTTTGGGAAGCCAGGAGCTTGAGTTTGCTCCTCTCCCTCACAGACCTCCTGCGCTCCTCGTTCCGCTGCACGATGTCGTGGTAGAGCGGCAGGAAGACGGCAGCGGGCACGGGATTGGCTCGGAATTTTTTCTGACACTCTGCTTCCTCCTCTAGTTGCTTCTTCAGTAAGTGATTTTCCAGTTCAATCTGCGACTTGGATTTGACATTCTGCTCTTTCTTCTGAGCTTCTCTGATGGTCATCTGGAAAGGCTTGGGCACGGTGACTCTGGGGGACCACACTTTCTGTTTCTTGTGCACCTTCCTGCAGGCTGGTGAGCTGGGTAAGCTGTGCTTGGCACGGGAGATGTAGTCCTCCAGAGAGAACCCATCCCACATTTTTTCAATCTGCTGCTTAGCAAATGAGGATGATGCAGTTTCACTGCCGTTCTCTTCAAACACTAATTCTCCATCAGACACATCGGATATACTTGAGCCCAAGGGATCACTTAAGTCTGAGTCTGAAAAGGATTTGTGCAGGTTAAGAGGCTGATACGAGCTCTTGTCCCAAGTTGGCCTTGGAAAAAAAAGGGAAAAAATCCACTTGGTTTGAGCCAGTCCAACACTGATGCAAAGCCAGTGACTTCCACTGTAAGGAATCACCACTGGAAACCAAAATGAGTGCCTGAGGGGGAGAGAAGGGAAAAGAGCAGCACACTGGGCACTCAAAGCAGATCCGGTTTTAGTGCTGATCACCAAGTCAGCACTTCCTGACTTGGGAAAGGGCCTGTGCTTTCCTAAACGTGCTGCCCAATCCCTGCTGCACACCAACCTCAACCTCACAGACCATTAGCAAGGTAATGAGCGTTCCTATTATTAAAATTGACTTTTCTCTGATTATCTGGTTATGAGAGATGGGGAGAGTATTTCCAGCCCAGAAACACACCCTGCTGTTTTACAGCTGCCTGCAAAGCATTTGGGAATCTTCAGCTAGAAAGTGCCCCTGAACTTACCTGCAGCACTTTGGAGAAGTGTCATTTCTCTTATCCGTGGCTTGTACTCCTTTTAAATACAGTTTGCTCCGATACATACTTTCCAATTTTGCCATTGTCTCCATGTGGGCATTCTTCAACTCTTCCAGCTTCAAGTAATACTCTTGATTTGAATAGTACATTTTGGAAAAGTCTATCCACTTGTCACAGTCTCTCTTTGGAGGAGGCTTCTGCTCTCTGCTGGTATTTGAATCGAAATCAAAGCCATCCTAGAAGAGATGTTTGTAAATTTTTCTGCTAGAAGGAAGGGGAACAAGGTTCTTAATGTTGCTTTATGCTAATTAAGTCTAATGAATGGTAAAGTAACACCAAATAGAGATACCTGTACACAAATGTTAATGTAGAATTACATGGAATAATCATATTGCACATTAATTTATATCTTAAGGGTCCTACTTAAAGCCTGTAAAAAATTCCCAAGTCTGCCCTGTAATCAATATGTTTTTAACAGGAAATACAATCAAAAGGACTTACCAAAAGAAAAAAAAAACCAACATTTTGTAAAGTGTAATTTTTCCTTGACTACCATGCAGCTCTAAAAATGCCCTTATTTACAAGCAAACAGAACCTTCTCTGCCTCCTATTTCCATAACCACTCTAAAAATAAGTCATTAGAGACGTGGTGCATAAATGTTTATTCCATTCACTTACTGTGAGATGACACGGATTCTGCACAGTTTATATTTCCAATACTGTTTGGCAGTTTACAGCTGCATTCAGGTAATATTCCTTAAGTATTTTTAGAGCTTACACAGGTTAGAGAAGTTATTAAAGCAAGGTTCATCAGCACCGTAAAGGCTTTGTTTTGTTCTAAGCATCACATTTTAAAAAGTCTTTATAAAGAAATTAGAATACTACTTTTCCACACAGGGCTATTTTAATAAGCCTTGACATTCCAATAAAAAGTCTTGTTTATATGTTTTGTCAGGTTTTCACCGCAAAAATCTCTAAGTGGTTTTTTCCCTAGCAGTGACCTAATGCAATGGGAATTACAGCATCGAACCAGCGAATTTAAAGCGCCCATACAGAACCCCAAGCGCCAGCCCCCTCCCTGAATCTGCTGCTGCCACCACCGCGCATAAACCCAGTTTCTTTTCTCGATCCGCGGAACGACCCCAGCCCCTTCCCCGGGCTGGGCACGGGCAGTTTCACGCCTGCTGCGCAGACGGCGCGGTGCCACAAGCTCATTAAGGGATCGGCGCTGCAGCAGGGCCATCTGTCAGGTGTCCCCGTGCGTGTGTCCCTTGTGCCCGGGGCGCGGTGCCGGGGCAGAGCGGAGAGCCCTCGGCGGAGCAGGTTCAGGGGGCAGCCCCCGGCCCCGCGTTCCCGGCTGCCCAGCAGCCCCTCCCGGCCGTGCCCGCGGTACCTGCGCGGCGGCGGGCGGCGGCCCCCGCTCGTAGAGCGCGGCGGGCGCCCGTGTGCGCGGGTCNGGCGGCTCCGCTCCGCCCCCACGGAGGCGGCCCCGGGGCGCGTTAACCGCCCGGCCCGAGCCGGCCCCGGCGGGGCTGCAGCTTCGCCCCGCCCGCAGCCGCTGCCCACGCGGATTTTTAGGTAGCTTTTCGCAGGATTTTAGTCGGCACTTGTAACTCTCACCGGCAAGCCCACGTTTTTTGCACCCTCAAGTTATTAAAGAAGCTTTTTCCATCTTGAAGTTTGTACTTCAGGTAAGCAATTACGGGGTAAGGCTAAATCAGGATATGCAGGAATATTCTGCCTCTACGAAGAGGCATTTATGATGAATGGACCTATTTATTATAGTGAAATTACGAATTATTTTTGTGATGAAATCACACACAATTGTTGTAATTCTTGTCAAGAATTGTAAGTCTCTGATAATGGGAAATGAAAGCTTTAATCATAGTACCTAAACCAAGAGATCATTGTTAGATGTGACCCTGTGGGGTAAGGCATCATTTGCAATTTTAAACAGGCAATGAATAATTCATGAGAGCATTAATGGCTAAATCGACTGTCTAATTTATTAATTAGTATTTGAGTTATTCTGTTTGTTCTATTTGGCAAGTCACAGGAAAGTATTTCAGTAACAGCAGGTCAACACCATGGTGGAAGTTCACTCAGAAGCTCCAGCTCCAACCAATCATGAATGGAAATGTGAGAAGAGATGGAAGATACACTCTCCTTTAAACATAAAGAGGAATTGGGTTGTTTCAATATGGCAATAATGGAGATGAAAGGGTTAATTCAAAATATCAGGCTAAGATTTAGAAGTTGGAAAGCTAATTTGCATTATTATAGAACAGTGTACTTTTGACTTCTCAGCCAGCTTTGGGAAAAGCAATCAGTCTGGCGGCAGGGGGAGGAAACCATGTGAAGAACATGCTTTGTAGGACTCTGGATCATGTGATGGCTTCAGAAATCACCGCGACAGGAGAGCAAGGAATGGGAGGTGCTCCCACTGCAACGCTCCTCCTCCTCCCCAGCCCCGCATCATTAAAGGCAGTAACGCCACTCCCTCACGGAAAGCTTTGGGAGGAGCAGCTCTAAGCCAGCTAAGTATTACTAGAGCACACTTCAAGGGTGTTTTTAGAATGTATCACTACAGCTAATTAGTTGCCTTAAACTTTTCAGATATAAAGAGGAGCACAGAAAAGCAAACGTAACAAAATGTAACAAATTCTAACAAAATTATACAGCAAAGACTCAGGTAGACGACTGCGAGTTTATTGATAAAACAGCATTTTCTTTTTGAAAACCAACTGGTTTTTAAATTAAACTTGATCAGTCTTGGTGGAGTTTAAGACAATTCACACAGGCGCTTCTGGTGAGGAATCCATATTCCAGCTACAGGGCAGGAGCTCGAGGCCATGGTCCCCACCTCTCTGCTCAGCTTACCCTCGAGTGTTCACCTGCAAGGAGGGCACAGTCAGGTAGAAGAAATCACAGGATACATCACAATTCCTCCACTTTGGAGTTTTAGTGATTCTAATTCCTTGCTTTATGGTGCAGCATCTGTAGTGCATTTAATTTTAGCTGCAGTTATTAAAAGGCTGAATGGTCTCAAGTAGCACACAAACTGAGAACACTCTACACAGTATTTTGAAGCACAGCAAATGAATGACAATATCCTGGTGCTTGTGAAGAAAAGATAACCCAAACCACGATGCCAGCTCCACTCACCACATCGTCAATCTTGAGAATGCTGCGCACGGTTTCTGTCGCGAGGGTCAGTGCACTCAAAGACACCAGCAGGGGCTGCACGACCAGCTCCTCCAGGATGTTGGAAATGCCACCCTAGGGGAACAAGGAGCCTTCACTTTGTGCAAGACAGACCACAGTCACATTTAGCACGTTTTCTTTTAGCAGAATCCTGAGGACAGTCAACTCCTAGACTATCACAGGGCTTTCATCTGCAACAGGGGCATTAAAGCACACACCTTCTCCCCCCAAGCATTTGACATATCCAGTCAAAATCAGCCAAGAGAAAAGGTCAAGAGTGCCAACTGAGAAGAAGCTGTGGCACTACTCCCAACTTATGAACACCTTCCACTGCAGATCCTACTGATGGATCATTCTCAATGGATCTATTGTTGTAGCTGAAATGCTTTTGTAGAGACATGAGATGTTTCTTGTCCTGTGGGTACAGCATTTAATATCTGCTATTAACAATGCTCAGGGTGAGCTCTTGAGAGAACAAGCTGTAATTTCCCTCTGCTAATTTTAGGGAGGCTACCACTGTGAGACACCAACTTGCCCTCTCACTCATCTGGCCCTAAGGTTAAGCACTCCCCCTGAAATACCCAGGTATTCTAACCCTTCATTACCTTTCTGACGTTAATGCCAGCTGTTTTCTCTCCTTGGGCATGCCTGTTTCTGAGCTCTGTTACCGTGGAAATGGGATTGAGCCCCGCGTTCTCAGCCAGGGTGGAGGGAATGACCTCGAGCGCATCCCCGTAGGCACGGACGCAGTAGGACTCCATCCCCTTCAGCGTCCGCGCGTACTCGTTCAGCCGCAGCGCCAGCTCGATCTCCGGGGCTCCACCACCAGCAATCAAAGCCCTGAGAGCACAGAAATGACCACCAAACCTCACTTCACAGAAGTGCACACACAATCAGGCTTTATGTGTTATTAATTAACCTGAGACATTACCTTTTCTTCACTAAGCACCTTATGACACACAGGGCATCGTGAATGGAGCGCTCGGCTTCCTCCAGGACCAGTTTGTTGGATCCACGTACCACGATGCTCACAGTTTTCCCAGGGTTTGTGCAGCCCGTAATCTAAAATATAAAACCAAATACTGACACTGGGGAAAAAATTAAAGTTTGGAAAGACAAAAAGACACTGCCATTGGCACTTTCAAACTGTGTAACAGCACTGATGTCTGGCCAAGCATAACCACTGCACTGCCAAAGTCGGTGGCAGTTCAGAGCTTAGAAGTAGGTACTTAAGTGTAATAAATTCCATGGTAAAAAACATTAAAGCTACTAGGTTTTAAAATAACTGACAGATGTTAAGTGGGTATTAACATTTTGTCCTTCACTCACCTTTATAAGTTTCCCAGAACCGTTCAAGTTGACCTCCTCTGCCAGCTCAGCAGAGCCCAGCATGTCAGGGGTGAACTGGTCAATGTGAGCCACAGGCTTAGTTCCAATTGTCTGAAAAAATAATGGGAAAAAAAATTAATCCAGAGGCTGACTGCAGAGTCAGCAAGTACACTGCATGTTGTTCTTCTGCACATGACAGTAAAATGCAGAAGGGACTGGGGCTTTTACATCTGTCCTGAATCCTTCTATACAAGTGTGACTCCTCAGCAGAGCAGGAATGTTTTTTAGGGAAATGTCTGTTCTTGCCTTATAGTCCAAAGATGAAACTTGTGAAAATGTCACAATAAACTGGCCCTGGCTGGGCAGTTAGTTTTGGGGCACACTTTAAACACTGCTGCTCATTTATATGACCCACCTTACCTTACATATAAACTCAATGTCCTCTCTTTCAATGTCTTTAACCACCATGATCTTAACTTTGTTCAGAAAATGGAGGGCCAGGTCACTGAGAGCATCCCTGAAAACGAGAGGGAAGGAATCAGTTCACAGGGCTCAAATTCTTCAGAGTACAAAGTAAGGATGTCATCAAACTCAAAACACAGACAAGGCTGGTGCTTTCTAAAGGTACAGTCACTGTTACTCTGCCAAGTGTGACTTGTTTGGCTTCAGTTTTCCAAACAATTCCAACTGTGTCCCTGAGTACCCCCAGAGAGCCGGTGCCTGGGTATTAACCTACCGCAGGATGGACTTCTGAATGAGCAGCACGTTGCACCCAGCCTTCTTGATCTGCTTCACCAAGTTCAGGATGTAGGCCCTCTCCTCACGCAGCACTCTGTCCATTTGAGCATAATCAGAAACGACGATCTGGTTGTCCATCTATTTAAAAGAAAAAAGCAAGTATTGTGAGCTGACTTTAAAAGCAAGTGTCAAAATGTTCCATTTCTTCAACTTAAGATGCTGTAATTCAAAACAAATAAGCATAACAGCAAAATACTATTAGAAACAGTTCAGTATTTCTCATAATTTGAACAATTTTCTTTTTTATACCAACTGCAAATTTTTAGGACCCAGCAGCTCTTCACTCTAGCTGTGGCATAGAGCTGACACCACAGCATCTTAAAAAAACATAATTACATTTGCATGTCCCAAGTCCTAGAGCATGAGATTTCGCTCTAGCCACAGTCTGACTTACATCTGTCTTTGGAGCAGACAAGCAGAACTGGATGAGGCCAATTTTGGCTTTTTCCACTCTGGTTACGCCGGTATTTGCCACCTTCTGAGTCAGGACGAGTCCCTCAACCAGTTCACAATCATCAATTGTGCCTCTGGAAGCAAACACAACCCGTGACTGGAGCACTCTGGGAAACTGATTTCACAGAGATAAAATCTATCTAATTACAAATTGTTTCTTACCCCAACTTCTTAACAATTTTAATATCTCTGAGGTCCACACTGTTGGCTGTAGTTGGGTCAATCACCTTCATTACTGCATCCACACTCATTGGAGAAAGTAAACTAGAATACTGACACACAACCTAAGGGATTCAACAGTAAAGCAAACACGGTGAGAGACTTCACACTGCTAAGCAGCAGTTTCAGAACAATACTGTCATTGTGTTTCAGTGTTTGACATCACAACTTTGAAGCAAAGATATCTTAACAAGGCATTTTCTTAATGGCTGCTCCATGGCAAGGACAGAGCAACGATGCTGGGGGGAAAACCCACACTCAGGGATGTGGAAAACCCACACTCAGGGATGTTCCATTTCCACAGAAAATGGAACTGCTCTTTATTAGACTTGAGAAGCTGAAAGGCCTGGCTGGGCTGGAGCTCCCAGTCCAAGTGCAGCTGTACCTTGGAGTTGAGGGAAGTTGTTGCACTGTTCAGCAGGGTCTCCCTGTCACTGAGCTCCACAGGCTGGGCCATGTTGGTCAACACCTCAATACCTTTATCCAGAGCCTTCTGGAATGACTCCGAAATGATGGTGGGGTGAATTCCTGTGCAGAGCATAAAAAATGCCTGTTAGACACTTCATGCTTTCAAACATATGTTTTTTTGGTTTTTTCCTCATCTCTTTCCATTTTAAAACTTCAGATACTCAGGTCAGAATAAACTGAAGGCATTTCAGCAGAATGTTCTTCACGGGTGTATGACCTCCCTTATTACTCTCTGCTATTAAAACTGAGGGAAAAAGCTGTAACATTCCAAGTAATTTGTCCACACAGACAAGTCCTGCACACTTCCCTGAGATCCCTGACATCCCAGAAATACCTTCTCCAAGTTCTGGCATTCTTAAAGCTGCTGCTGTTCAGCTGATGCCTGCGAGGAGGCTGACACCGACTTAATTTCAGATTTTCAAACACTGTTTTCCTACAGTTCTGTATGAAACTCCTCAATTTCCCTGGAGCGTGGGATACACCCTTTACCCTTCCAACTGATTGCAGTTACTTTAAGCTTCATCACACACGTGCAAGTGGACAAAAAACTTCACTACCCCCAGTCATGTCTGCATATTAAATACAGATATTTACCTTTCTGAAGGAGTCTGGAACAGGCATCCAAAAGAGCTCCAGCAATGACAACAACAGAGGTTGTGCCATCACCAGCTTCAATATCTTGTGCTTTTGACAGCTCTACCAACTGAAGGAGAAATTATGACAAAAACTTATAACACATAGAATGCTGCTTGTGCACACCCAGACACCTCTTTGGCCCAAATACAGCTATGGCACAGTAAGCCACTTCCAGAAGCAAAGCTTTTTTTCCCAAATTTAAAACTGAACACACCTACTTAACAGGTTTAACTTTTCCTTTCCTGGGGGGGAGGGTCACAGGAAGCTCATTTCCACCTCCAACCACAACCAAATCCATGAACATTGAACATTGCAAAGGACCAGCTACTGCATCCTCAGACCACCTGACCATACCTTCACTCACTCCCTCCTTTCATTCCCTTCTGCCTTAATGGTTTGGGACATGACTTTTCCATCTTAAATGACAGATGAAGGTTTGGGCTACATCCTCTCATGTCTTAAAACATGTCCAGAGGGATTGTGCATAAGGAATACTGGGTAGCAAATAAGGGTTTGTAACTCTTCAGCACATGCCACAATCAGAATAAACGTTCTTGGAGCACAATGCACAACATTTCCTGCTCTGTCACTATCCTGGGCAATGCTCCTCAAACCCACACAAAATGGAAAAGAAACCACTCACCATTTTGGCTGCAGGGTGCAGAACCTGCATTTGTTTCAGGATAGTGGCACCATCATTAGTGATTGTTACATCTCCCTTAGCATCCTGAATCTGGGAACAGAGGGCAGGAACACAGTTCTGAGCAGCAGCTACAAATCTTTCATTTCAGACTCAAAGTATTTTCTTTTACATCATTTCCTAAACCAAGATCTCCATTTAGTTCCCACTTTCTCTTAAACAACTGAAGCGTGGGAAAGAATTAAGGCAAAAGGTGGCATCCTCTATAAGGCATGTTGAATTTACAGTATCTCAAATAAGCTTAATATTTTGAGAATTTAAAGCATAAAGTTTACCATTTTATCCATTCCCTTTGGTCCAAGGCTCGTTCTAATTGCATCGGCAACAGCTGGGAAGAGAAAAAAATGTTCGCGAGCTGATCTAAAGAACTACAAATATTCCATCACCTAAACGTATTTTCTAAAAAGAAAATTCCCCCCAGTTTTAAGCAATTCCCAGACACACTAAGGGATCCCAAATCGTGGAATAATGTAAAACACTGCAGTATCAGGACTGATTTCCACAGCTCTTGCTTTAAACAATTAGTATCTGATCCCTGGATTGCAGCCATTTTAAATCTGGGGAATCACAGAGAAACAGAACACAGCACGCAGCGCGACCGGGGCTCGCGTCAGTGCCCAACACCGCATCCCCGACACGCGCCGGCCCATCCCGGGGGGCTCCCAGCCACCAAACCCACGGAATTCCTACTCCCATCCCTGAGACACGGTCCCGGGCGGTGCCCAGCACCGGGGGATCCATCGCCCCCCGCCCCAATCGCGGCCCACGCGGGGCCCGGCCCGGCTCCCNGCCCGCCCCCCCCCGCCCCCGGGGCGGCCGCCGCACCTTTGCCGGCGGCGATGTTGCTGAAGCGGATCTGGGCGGGCTTGTCGCGGTCCTGGTAGGCGCCCTTGGCCCTGCTGCCGGCCCCGCCGGGGGCTCTGCCGGGCGCGCTCTCGGGCATGGCCGGGCCGAGCGGGACAGACCGGGATGGGCCCGGGATGCTTCCAGAACGGGGCCTTCCGGCCTCGCGTCACGCGGGGCTGCCCAACGCGCGCCTGCGCGCTGCTCATCCGGCGGGCGAAACAACCCCTTCCCCCTGCCTGCCGGCGAACGGCGAGGACGCCTATAAAGGAGCCGCGCGCTCGCTCGGGGGCCTAGGGGAGGTTTTCCCGCCTGGTGGGGCGGGCTTGGCTCGCTCTGCGCTTGTGACCGCTAGGGTGCGCCAGGGCGCGGCCGCGGGTTCCCGCCCTCAGCCCTGAGGGAGCCGGGAACTGAGGGAGGGATGGTGCGGGATGGGGCTCACAGCCCGCTGGGTTCCCGCTCTCAGCCCTGAGGGAGCCGGGAACTGAGGGAGGGACGGTGCGGG
>VWZW01005507.1:1628753-1745278 GCA_013397115.1 Edolisoma coerulescens | reverse complement strand
GGGGGAGCCGGGACCTGAGGGAGGGATGGTGCGGGATGGGGCTCACAGCCCGCGGGATCCCGCCCTCAGCCCTGAGGGAGCCGGCAACTGAGGGAGGGACGGTGCGGGATGGGGCTCACAGCCCGCGGGATCCCGCCCTCAGCCCTGAGGGAGCCGGGAACTGAGGGAGGGGTGGTTTGACCCAGCGCCAGGCAGCCACAGCCTTTCCTTTTTATAAGTCGCTGTGTGGCATCTTGCAGCTTTTCCCTGCTAAGTCCAGGACCTGCTGTGCCATCCCACCTGTCCTGGGTAGGCTTTGAATAGCAGTTTTTTGCAGAACTCCTTGCCAAAAAGAGGTTTAAACAGCAGGTTCGTCGCAGGTGATGTTAGAAGGGTTGAATTACAGGAAGAGATACAAGGTATATTTTTTGTAACAGCCTGAACTTCCCATGTGTCAGAGACTCAGCTTGTATCACTGTATCACTGTTGTAGAAAGGTAGATTTTATCATCACTAAACACAGTGTTAGAGTTGAAAAATAGCTTATACCTATTAGGATGATCTTAACTCAAATGCTGTATTGCTATAAGAAGCTTCTAGGGGTTTTTTTTTTAATATTTCTGAATAGCTATTTAAGTTATTTTCTTCACCCTAAACAGAATACAAATGTAATGCAATTTAGATGCAAAGCACATACTTAAATCCACAAAGTGAATTCATTTTGTATTGTGTTCACAGTGAGACACAGCAGCTCAAAAAAGAGCTCTGACTGAAGGGAAAATGCCCACATAATACCTAAACCCTATAATTTTTATGGCATATCTTTGGCTGGGTGTGAAAAGTCAGGGTTTAAAGTGCTCCTGTGTAGAGAAAATTATCCAAGAAATGTGTCCCTGCACCAGCAAGATGTAAGAAACAGGTGGAGGATGGGAGCTCTTGAGGTTGTTTTCCATTTTCAAGCACCTGCACCTGTATCAGGAGCTCATTGCAAGTGAAGCACAACCTCATGGTGAGCAGTTTCCTAGTGCCAGCAACAGCTTTGTATGGTGAGACATCAAAATCCAGCATTTGGACAGTTGTCAAAACAAAGAAATAGGGAAAACATGGCTCTATCATCTTTCAACCAATTTTAGCAGTTGCTTTTGCTTTTATTTTTTTGCTGGATTTATGCACCTTTGAAACATAACTGAGAACAGGATTTGGAAGTGGGTGGTCTTTGCCTTTTTATATTCAATTGTTAGCAGACAGAGAGGAAAACAGTTTTTGTATAAAGGCAGAGAAATGCACATCTAGGTCATACACAGGGAAAAAGTCTACCTAGTAATAGTCTGGATATATCTGGATTTATATCACCCCCGAAATCAGCAGAAACACACCCTAAATGATCAAAATCACTGTGAACTCTGACCCTGCTCTCAAGTTACACCAAGCAAAGGTGGCAGCAGCACAAAATCCTGGATATTTAACACTAATGCAATGTTACAGCTGGAATCAATGGAGAGCCAAGCTTTCAGAGAAGCTGGTGAGGGATGTTTAGGCTGTGGTTGGTCACCTCCTTGTTACCTCAGGTTAGGGATCATTCAGAGTTTGTTGTGGTGTCCCAGGAGGTCCCTGGTTTCCCCTGGGTGTGTATAATCAGTGGCATAGCTACATCCAAGGATACTGTGTGAATTTCGGTGGTGGCATCTCTCTGGTGCTGAGCTGGGCTTTGGGTTTGGTTTTGCCACAGGATGCCACGAAGGACCTGACAGGAAGACACAGACAGATTGGTGCTGTTACCAGCAGTTACAACGTGCTGCTCACTGTTGCCCTAGGGTGAGGAGCCATGATTTTCCAGGATTTTGAAGGAAATGAAGGTTAGAGCTGGTGCTGTCCCAGCCCCCTTGTTACACATGGCTCTGTGCTTGGCAAAAGCAGCTCCTCCAGCGCTAAGAATCATTTGGAGTCAGAGTTTGTTCCATTGCTGGGTGGAGCCTGGATTTTGAGTTGGTGTGTAGCAAGCTGCTGAGCTGAGTTTAGAGCTGCTGTGGTCAGTGGGTTCCTTACTAACAATTTTGGTCTGGCAGGGTTCCTTCCCTGGGGCTGGGCTTCAGGGCAGAGGAAGGGTTTCATCAGCCCTCGGGTACGCACTGGATTTAAGATGAGTTTTCTGGCTAATTTAAGGGGTTTTGTTATCCCCTGTCACCCTCGTCTGCCTCATTCTGTGTCCACTATAAACTCCCTGGCTGTGGTTTGATTTCATCTGAGGTCCTTGCAAGGTGTGAAGGTGGCATTGGGTGGGGACTGACCCAGAGCAGGCACTGTGGTTTAGGGCTTGTCAGGGCAAAGGCTGAACTTTCAGGACCAAATGTGTCATTAGGTCACATTTAAAGCCAGCACTCCCCTTTGGATTTGCTTTAAGAGCTGAGTTTAGACTCAGAGCTGCCTGCACTTTGTGTTGTTTTCCTTACCCTCTTATCGTAATTTCTGGCTGTTCTGACCTTTTCCAGCATCTACAAGAAGCAGGGAGACAATAACAAATCTCACAATAAACACCCCCACGGAAAATCCTGGGGTTGTAATGGGGGTTTTTAGCTTGGTTTCTTGAAAAAAATGAGGTTTGTATGCTTAGTAGTCTGTCCTTCAAATAGAACTTGGACCTAATTTTGACTAAATGTGGTAGAAACGCTGTGTTTTCTGGCTTTGAGTGAATAGGCAGCTGCATGAAGAAGAGAGATTTTTAGTTAGAGGAGCACTGAGGACAGAGCTCAGTCCTCTGGGGATGTTTGTTGCTGGCACAATGTCCCTGAGATGGAGGTTAGTCTTGGGGGTGGGAGTATTTTTTGCTTTTCCTTGGAGATAACTCACTGGGAATCCTCAAGGCAGCAGTGATGACAGCAGAAGGAGTGATTGCCACAAAGAGGGTGACATCATTTCACCCCATGGCCTTAGATAAGTTAAGTACCATTCCTTAATCATGCTCTGATAAGAGTGAGTAGCTTCTGAACATTTAATAAACACAATACTCTAGTCTTCCCAGCACAAAGTTTTTTGCAAAACATACAGATTTTAGTTTTTCAAAGAAGAAAATTTCTACTTAGTGCTTAGTGTGTGATTTTTTTTTTTTCCCTTTTTCTATCTGGAGTTTCATGCCCGAAGTTTTGGCTCGTGGTGCCTGAGGCTGAGTCCTGCAGGAGGTGCCAGCCCTGCCTGGCAGGGATGGATGCATCGATGCTTCCACCTCCTGGAGGAGACAATGAATGAGGGATTCTGGTTTTTATGGGATTCTTGGGATTCTTTTACTTGATTTCTTCTGAGTTGCTTTGTTTCCTCTCCTGCTCTGGGATATGTATAGTGAAGAGTTTTCGTCCCTTTCATCCTACTCCCTCCATGTCTTGTTGATACTTTCTGAGGGTTTTTTCTCACTTATGCTCCTTTTAAAAATCTAATTTGACATTCATAGATGAAGAGGCTGCTCACACAGTCTTTTCAGCAGAGGATCTAGGAATAATAAGGACACACACTGTGGGAGTGTGTCAGGGAATACCTGCACTGCCATACAAGTATTACCTTACTGTGTGTTCTTGTAGGTAATGTCACCCAGCACTGAAGGGTGAGGGTTCTGCGGCAGCACAAAATACAGGGCTGCCCTGTGGTTTGGGAAGGAAGGAAAACACTCCATTGATAGTGATTTTGTTCTGCTAAGACACCAGTGTAAACATTGCTATTTCGTTTTCTCTAGGTGCAATGAATGCAATCTGATCTCTTCTCCTAAAATCTACAATCGTTAAAAAAAAAAAAATCTTACTGCACTTGTAGACTGATTTTCCAGTTTTTCCAGGCAGTGATTCCCTCCTTGCTCTTACAAAAAAACCTTGTGTTTCTCCTTATCAATGGTGAGCTGGCAGAGAAATTCCTGGTCGGAAGGCTACAAAAGGAATTAGAGGCAGGGACAGACAACTGCTGAATAACAGTTTGTGGGACTGGGGCTGTTGCTGCTGTTAATTCTCAGCACTGCTGCCTTCTTTCCCTTCACACAGGAGTAGGTGAGGACACACAGGGGCACACGGACTGTAAAGTCAGTGACCCTTGGTCTGCAGGGTGCAGGCTGAAGCTCTTTGGTGAAAGACTGAGTATTTCCCTGTGGGAATACCTGGGGAGATGATTCCCCCCTCTCCCTCTAGATGCCAGCAGAGCACTAACCTTGCTTCCTGACTGCTTCCTGAATGTACTCCCGAACAGTGTTGATTTGTACTGCTGCTTTACTTTTTGGAGAGGTTGGGATTAACGGATTGTCCTGCTCAGAACAAACTCTGCCTCCTTTGGAGAGCTGATAAAAAGAAAAAGCACCCGGAGTTTAAACACGTTCTTTTATGAATATCTGTTTCCGCAAACATGAAACATGTTCTCACCTGTGATATATCTCTCTGTGTTTCACAGGTAAAGAGCAAATCAGAGGCTTCTTGGCAATGACTGTTTTCTGAGCCCTCAGAGGCATGCTCGTTTCGAACTCCACACAAACGTGTTGTTCCAGAGATCCCTGTGGAGGAGTATGGCTTTTCCAGGGCAGTGCTTGCTGAGGGAGCTTCGGGGTTGAACTTGTGCTTCCTTCCATGAAGAGGCTGATGGAGCCTGGGATGTGGTGTGAGCTCCCTGCCTTGGGCTGCATCATCTCCCAGCTGGCTCATTTAATGCCTGTCACACCTCTGGCCTGGGACAACTCTGAAAAGTGGGATCCCTTCTGATGCTGAGAGGGATCAGGCTGAAGCACCTTGACCTGCTGCTCTGGGCTTTCCCACCCACCTGCTGACAAGGCTCTCAGGGACTGCTCCTCTAAATGGCATTTGTTGCACCAAAAGCAAGGTGTCCCTCTCTGTTCCCTCACAGCCAGCAAGAGTTCTGGCCCTTAAAGAGCCTTTTTTTTCCCTGTATGGAGGGGATCAGCTCCATTTCCCAGAGTGTTTCTGCTGGGAGACTCTGGGAGACTCAGTGACCGATTTTCAGGTGCTGTTAGAGACGGAACGTTGCACACTTCTGCCATGACAACCAGGGGATGCACCCACAGGCACCATTGGCTACTGTGGACTCTCTTTGCTTGGGCTTGGTTCTTTGGAAAGAAGAAAAACACTGATGAGTGAATGGAGAAGGATCTTGATAAGACTTTCTTCCGAGAAAGAAAAGCCAGAGACAAAGCTACACAAGCTGTTCGAAAACCGTATTTCAATGCTCTCTGCACTTCCCCCAAGTGATCCTCCTCTCAGAGAAACAGGACAAGTGGAACTGCGAAACAGTAAGTGGAGTATTTGATATGTATTTTTTATATGTTGGTTTTTGATAGCTCTTAAAAATTTTTTCAGCTGCCAAAGGTTGATGTCTTTGAAGTTGGAGGTACTAACAGGATTTGCTGTTGGCTGCAAGCAGGAAGAGGGGGAGGAACAAGCAGGCAGGGCAAAGCTGGGCAGCTTCCTAACACAGCTTTGTTGGGAAAGTCCCCCGGGTTGCTTTGCTCCCCTCACTGCCCCAGTCCTGAGCAGCACTGTGGGAGCTCCCTCCACTGCAAACTGAGTTTAGTTGGTCATCACTAAAATGAATTCTGGTGAAAATATAACGTGGTAGTAGGAAAAAAAATCCCTATTTGAAGAACTGATATTTCTCATAGGTGTTGATAAATACAAATTCCATGTTTTTAATCCTGCTGCTAAATCTCTTACATTTCACTTGTGGAAGGGTTGAGTGTTACCAGGCAAGAGACAGGCACTGCCCCTGGCTGGGACATCTGTGCTTCAGGATGGTCCATCAGCTCAGATGAAATTGGGCTGTTGAGGGTTACATTAAGGTGGAACAAGTCGGGGTTGTGGAAGCAGGACTTGTATATTTATGTGGCTCCCAGAAAGGGCACTTTTAATGATTTGGAGGCTCTAATGTGTTTCCTTGGCTGTGAAATTCAGGAGAGTCTGGAGTGAGAACTGGTTGGAGAAATCAGTTGTGATGAACCTTCCAGTTCAGCGATTATGAGCTGCAATGTGGTAAAGGGTAGTGAGATGTGTCCTCTCAATATCTCATTTTAAGTGGTGTCCTGTTGCTTTAGACTAATAGTTAAGTTGGAACAATCTTTATTTTCAGTTGCAGTACCTTTTTTTTTTGTCCTTCTCTAGAGCTAATCTTCAATATAATATATAAGACAATATAAATTGCTATTCACACATCTCTTATTTTGCTTTGTTTCTGTTAAAACCAAACACCCCAGTCAAGGTCTCCTAGAGCTATGTTGTGCAAACACAAGGAAATACATGATCTCTGCCCCAATTTGGGATAATGAGTCTTTGGCTTATTTGCTCACTTCAAATGGCAGTCATCTGTACCCATTCACTAAACTCTCCAGAAAATGCAGGAAAAAACAGGCCAGAAATAAGTATAAAAACCTAGGTCCAAACAGAGAAAAGTCTGAACTACCAGAATGTGAAAATAAAAGAGGTTTTCAAAGTGAAAGGTGCCACCATCCTGTCTTCTCCATTTGCATTTCACTTCCATTGTGAGTTTGAGTCATGGGGCTTAGGACAGACGTGGCAGGAATCCGCATCTGCCCAGTGATAGTGTCATTCCCAGGGCAGTGCTGGGGAGAGGACAAACTCCCAGCAAAGGACTGCAAGCCCATAGTGGTGAGGTGGCACAAGCCTCCTTCTGCCATATACAAAATGAAAGCTCTTGGGACGTCAGAGAACACAAATTTACCATGATAAAAACATTTCTTTACTACCTGTCGAAAGTTCATTCCAAAACAACAAAAGGAGTTAATTTCTCAGGCTAAATGTTGTAGATGGTAAAGACAACACCAAGATTCACGTCTTTAACAAAAAACCAGAACATAGGTCTGTAGCTTTTATTTCTGTTAATACTGAAAGCATTAAAAACCCCAAAAGAATGGAACAGAGACTCTTTTACACAGCACAGCACCTTCCCCTCAGAGCTCAGGGGGCTTTATGCACTGTGTAAGTACAGCAGTGTACAGCAGCAGGAACAGGCAGCTCCTGGAACAGAAACCTATGGGGAAAGATCAGATCGGGACAACCGCCTGCCCTTACACAAACACCTCTTCGAATTCTGATGGCAAGCTCAGAGCTGGGATTGTCAGCATCTCCTACTGTTATTGTGCAGAAATTGGCACCCAAGAGTTCATTTGAAAGTTGTCTGCAGAACTGCCTGCTGCTAGTGCAGGGGATTTGGGTTTTTCAAGTCTCAGCAGCACACGCATTAAACTGTTTCATTACTTGGCTTTTTGCCTCTGTGTGAGGTAAATCATCAGCTGCTAAATCTGTAGATGGGACGGATGATTGGGACGGAACATGCTCTTGGCTTAAAATCCACTGGGAAGCAAATGTTAACATGCTCCCCTCCCCACTTCTGTGGGTCGCTGCTGTGCTACAAAGCCCCCACTGCCTGGGAGCTGGTATTGGGGAAGCACTTGGGAGGCTCAGTTGTGAGCAACATCATAAAAATTCAGAACAAAACAATTATCCCTGCCCTACAGATCCTGCACAATCTGTGACTGCAAGTAAGTTTCATGTTTCTTTTTCTGGAACTGAAGTTAGGTTGGTCGTCTGCATCCACTGCAGTTACTTGAACGAGTTAGATCTGCACAGCACCTTGTCACTGAGCCCACTCACTCCTTTCAGCTACACTCTCCTTATGGAGAATACCTTTAAAAAAATTGAACCCCCAACTTTTCGCTGTGAATAAAAGCAGAGTGTGTCTTGCTCAGCTTAATGCACCTTGGATTCCAGCTCTCATCTGACTGTGTTCATGAGAGATAATGGAGGCAGACAGCTGGCCAGGCAGCCTCTCACTGTGTGAAATTTATGCTACTCTATTTGTAGGTGATTATAAAAACAACTTTTCAAGGTTAGTGTCCAGGTTTGCTGCTGCTTAGCACAGGAACAGGAGTCCAAAGACTTTTTTCTGGTTAACTGCCTTCATTATTAGTTTTTCTTTTTTTTTTTGGGTTGTTTTCTCTGCCTTAGAAACATCAGGGTTATGAAATCTGATGGTCCATAGTTTTGATGAAGTTTCCAGAGTCTCGCACAAGGTGATGGAGACAGTGAGCTTTGAATGTGTAGAGCAATAACCCAGGCCTAATTAGTGGCTTGTAGTTTTAAGGGATAATCAAATGCTGGGTTCTTGTAGGAGACTAAGTGTGTACCATACTGCTCACTCTGAGGCTTTTTACATGCCTTACACAGACATACAGACAAAATAATTGTGGTAATGAGAAAAAGTCCACTTGCTGCAGACAGAGCAGCAAAAACATACTTGTAGCTGGGTTTTGTTTTAAATCTGGTGCACGAATTACCTGGGATTTCCTGGCCTGTTGCCCGGCTTGACCCTGCTTTGTTGGAAGCAGTCACACAGATGTGGTAAGTGGTGAATGGCAGCAGGTTGTACAGGGTGTACTGCCTGGCCGTGGGGTAAATGTTGTCCATGACAAACTGCCTGTCCTCGTCGTCTTGGGCATGAAGCATCAGCTCATAGGTGTGAACAACTGAATATGGGGCACACCAGCGTATCTGTGCAGAGCTGTCTGTGATTTCAATCACCTCTCTAAGCCTGGGTGGGTCTGGAATCTCATCTTCACTCGACGTGCCAGGACAGGAACACTGGGATATGCTCTGGAGTTCACTGCACGGCTTCTGCAGGTGCCTGCAAGGATTGTAGTCACAGGCGATGTGTGCCAGCTGCACCGGGGTTTCCTTCGGTTGTTCTTCGTAATCGTAGTCATCGACGTAATGCGGTGATGGTGTGGTGGGTGCAGGCTCTGACCGGGCACTGCTCCTCGGGGAGTTCAGCTGTGGGAGGCTTGTTCGGGGGGCACCTTCCCTGGCATGGGTGGCAAAGGAGTGCATGTGATGGTTGGTGGTGTGGGAGACTCCTGTTGCTCCAGTGGAATAATCACTGGTGGTCTGGTTGAATGGCCCTTCCTGGGAAAATGTCACTGTGGTTGTTCTGAGCCCTCTCTGTAGCTGTTCTGTTCCAGTTTGACTTGTGGAGCTGTGATCTGAGGACTGAGCAAAGAGCTCTTTGAGAAAAACTGGGAAAGAGGTTACAGATGCCAAGGAAGGGGGATTGCTTGTGGATTCAGAAACTGCCTTCTCCTCGTGGGAGGAACTGTTGGCCTTTGTTAGCATTGGCTCTGTTGGGTTGGATGCTGCCGTACTCATTACATCCCTCTGGACTGGGGAGCTGGTATAGGTATCTTTGGTTAGTGTTGGTCTGGATGCTTCTGTGCTCCTTACATCCCTCTGGATTAGGGAGCTGGTGTAACTGTCTTTGGTTAGTGTCGGGTTGGATGCTGCCATGCTCCTTACATCCCTCTGGATTAGGGAGCTGGTGTGGCTGTCTTTGGTTAGCATTTGGTTGGATGCTGCCGTGCTCCTTACATCCCCCTGGATCAGGAAGCTGGTGTGAGTCAAATCTTCGGTCAGCAGAGCTGAGTCTGTTGTTACTACAGCAGTGGCATCATCACTGGTGAAGCTGAAAGCATCGTGACCAGGAGAGGCTGTGTTTGAATCGGGCAGTGTAGCATTGCTCTCAGACTGGCATCTATTGTACAGCTCCAGCAGTGAAAAAGATGTCGAAGGTCTGCCCAAATCTTCCTGGGATGTGCAAAAAGTCTCCCGAGCCCTGCAGAGGGAAACCAGAATAGTCAAGATCCACAAGAACATTACAGGTTTCTGTAGGCTGCTTGGATTGGAACTGGCAACCTGCTGACAAAACACAGTCTTTATATTAGTGAGAATGTGAAACCTGGACCAAAGCTAGGATGTCTTAGCAATAGTCCAGGCAGCTTTCCACAGCACTGACTGTGGAATTTAGCTGGAATTGGCTTTTTGGTTTTGTAAGGTGCAGGGATATCTTTTGCCCGCGGGGAAACACCCTTTGGTACAATGGCTGTGAACCTTGGCAAAGGGCATCGGGATTCAAGGCAACTTGTTTTAGAGAGTCCGACTTTAATGCCACGGTAACAGGGGAACACATGCAGAGGGATGTAACAAGATTCCCAGGATTCTTAACCCAGCTGGTTTAGGCAGCTGGAGGTGGGCTGATTCGGGACTTTTAAATGACTAAGATCGAATTCTTTATTTACTCAGACACTGAAGTTTTGGTAGAGAATGCAACTGCTAAGCTCATCCCGATGACAAACTATCTTATTTCAACAATCTATTTCCCTGCTCTCTGGGAGATTTAATGACAAATCTTCTTGGTGGCCTTTCAAAAGGAAGAGAGACCATTTATATGCAAATACCTCTTTTAGCTACAGTTTATTGTAATTAGTCTGTAAAACTGTAGGAGGGCATGAAAACAATAGGTGAGAAATGGTGCTATTTGCGAGGGGTTTTGTTGACTGCTGGTGGTGATGTAAGGTTTGGGAATAGCAGGGTTAGGAGGAAATGATTTGTTAAAGATCTTCCAAAGCTTTCCAGTTTCTGCTCCCAGTGCTGGCACATCACGACAGCTGGTTTTCGATCTTCAGCTAATAGTGAAATATGGTTCAAAACAGAACGAAAATATTCTCACCTAAAGTAGAATCCGCAGCTGATAACACTTCATGCTTTGTCCCTGAAAGGGACATTATTTTGCATTTCTACCTCTTGTGGAAGAGAAGAACACACGAGAAATTTGAATAACTGAGATGGTGGTGAATATCTGATCCCTAAACAACTTATAATTTGAAGTTGTGTCTGGAGAGCATTACTTTATCTCCTTGCAATCACTTACTTTTGCAGAACAACTTTCTTGGGCTTGGACAGCAGCCAGGAGAGCTGGCAGTTGCACAGCAGAGGATTCCCGTACAAGCTGATGGTGATGCCATCCGATGAATTGGTGTTCCAAGGATTAAAGGAACTCAGGTTACAGCTACAGGATGATAAATGCAGTAATTAGGAAATGCTGAGCTACCCTCCAACGACTGCAGTGTGCTTAGTATCCCTTATCCTTAGTGTATGTAAGGCACAAAGCAATATTCCCAGTTTCTTTGGCAGTGGCCAGTTATTAAACCCATCATCCTGCGTGCTCAGAAGATGCTCTCTTCTGTCCAGGACCTTTACTGCTACTCCTTCAAGCTGGGCATGATTTTTAGCACTTTGAACTGGTATTCCTGCATGTGTTGGAAAGTGCTGTGTAAAATTAAGTAGGGCAATCAAGTGAGGATGGAATCCATAGGGTTTTTGCTTTAAATGGGTTTATTCTCCTGAAACTGGTTTCTAGGCACAGCCAGTGCTCTAGTGTTTGTTTTCTGATACGCTTATAATCTGGGTTGGTATTATAAACATGTTTAAAGTGCTCTCCAGATCTTTTCCTTTATGCTGACTGCTCTGTGTGCACTTCACCTGCTCTTATTTTGATAAATCACTTCCAGACTTTTGCCCCTCTCAGTATTTCAGGTATGTGACATACCAAGAGGTGCTACCCCTACAAGGAGGAGTAAACCATTGCTTTTACTAATGCTGAACAAGGAACTATATTAAACTCTCACACTGAAAGTGGGAGGGACAGGATTTTTGTCTGCTTCCAAGATGCAGATTTTAGGAAATTGTCAGCATTCATCCTCTGCAGAGCAGGGAATCCTCAGTGACCTTCTCCTCTGATGGGATATTGCCATTGTTGGTGTTGGAAGCCTGGTCTGTATCACAAGTGGGATTCAGTGGATCTATGCTGATCTAAACAGCACTGGGTGAATTCATCCTTTGGACAGGGAGATAAGGCAGAGGAATGGGAGCACAATGGATACAACCTCAAGCAGACAATTAATTGTGCTATGAGTCCCATGCTGCCTCTTTGGGCTGTATCAGCTCTATCAGGCCAGATCACAGGTTTTACATGGCAGAGACAGCAAGTCCACACCTCCTTCCTAAATCTGATAACAAACTGTTCAAGTCAGCTCTCAGGCACCACAGCACTGTGAGGAAAAGGGAGCTTTATGTGAGGAAGGACAAAAAAGAAAACAACTCACTTCTCAAAGGAGAGATGGCTCAGATGAGGAGCACTGTCAAACATCTCCATCTGCACGAAACCCAGGGAATGGGAGTCCTGACAGTGCAGCTCTCGGAGACCAGGCAGAGACTCAAAGAAGTTGCTATCGAGGCTCCTTAAACGTGGCATCTTTGTGAGGTGAAGTGATCTGAGGTTGGGCAAGTCTCTGGCCCACTCTTGTTGAACTGAAACAGAAAAATATTTACACCTATTGCCTGAACAGAGCATTCCAGTGGCTTTCTGCCTAGAAAAAGGATTTGGATTAATAGATATAAAGTATCTGTCACCTTCTGCAGCTATTCTCTTACAGAAAAGAATAGAACAAAAATGAATACACCAGTGTATAAATACTCATGCGGCTGCATTTTTGTAATATTCCCTGCAGGTCAGGTTGTCACAGGGCAGAGGAAAAGTGGGGGGAAAAGGACAATAAAGCTGATAAGAGATATGGAATAGCTTTCTTGTTGAGTGAGACTAAATGAACAAGGATTTCTCTGCTAAGAAGTGATCTACAAGGTCCTGACTGTTGCAAGAAAGGCAAATCACTTATTTCTCCTAGCACAGGAAATACAGCCAAGAGGCATGAAACTGGAAGAATAGGTCTTGTACAAAAGGGCCTTTCCATCCCATGACTCAATAGGGTAACTCACTACCACAAGAGGATTAGGCAAATTCATGCAGGAAATTTGGTGGTGCATCTGTTAAACGTGAGTTGAAGTGAAGCCTCTAGCTTGAGGAGCCCCTAAGGCCCTGGCTCTGCCCCAGGCTGAGAGCAGCTGGGCAAGGCATCTCACATCTGTGTGCCTCAGCACTTCAGCTATAAACTGAGGCTGGCAGGGGAGGCAGGCTAAAGGAAAAAACATGCTGTGGATTGCTCAGGGCAGGGATTGTCTCCCGCCTCTGCGGGAGCATTTGGCCGGCAGTGGATGGCAGAAAAAACCTCTCTCTGTGCTACTTCATTGCCACGCTAAAAGCTGAGTGTAGCTGTGGGGACAAAGAAAGGTTTCAACATCCTGTCTGGAAAGAGAAACTAATTTCCTCCTGTGTGTCCCAAAACTAATCCCAGGGCTGACAGGGGGTTGACTGTCAGTAGAAGACAGTGGGATTAGGATTGAGGCGGGTGACTGCACTGGGACAAATCCGCCTGTCTCATGGTGTTTGGTCTCTGCCCTTCCTTTGGGAGGCTCGTTTGCCTGAGAGTGCCTTGCACACTTGGACCAGCTGTTTGCAGCTTTCATTGTGAGGTGTTCCCCCTGCACTCCAGGCTCAGCCAGGATGGGAGCCACCGTCCCAGCAAGGCTTCTCCTCCCCTGGCCTGACCAAGCCCTGTGTTTACAGTGGGAAACCCAGAAACTTACTTTTCTCAAGAAAGGTCCCGCTCAGATCAAGCACATTGATGGAGTTTCCAGGCCTGTTCATGGTGTCGTTGGGATCTGTGCTGATGGCAAAAGCAGACTCCCTGATTCCTCTGCTGTCATCCTGCCCGAGCAGCGTTGTAGAGAGGTTCAAGACCTGCAGCTGAGGGTAGCAGGAGAAAGCCAGTGGCTGGATTTCAATCAGTGGATTTCCAGCCAAGGACAACCACTTTAGGTTAGGCAGGGCAGAGCCGTGGCAGGATGGCACAGATGACAGCTTATTAAAGCTCAAGTCCAGCTTGAGGAGACTGCTGAGGGCTTCAGATCCCCACCTCACTGACCAGAGGTGGTTGTGCCTCAGCGAGAGGACACGCAGCTGTGGGAGGTTTGCTATCTCTGTGCCATTCACCTCTTCCAAGAGGTTGTTGCTGAGATCCAAGGTCTCCAGGGACTCCGGTAGGCAGACGGGGAAAGCTGTCAGGCTGCTGTTGGTCAGCTGCAGGGTGATCCAGGTCCTGTTCTTCCGATCCTCACAGGACATGCTGGTGACGTTAACATTCTCCCAAGGGTCTTCCTGAGCCAGCTGGAAAAAGGTGGTGACATCCCTGGATGCTGCTCTGCTCACCGGGCCATATGCTGTGGTCCCCACCAGCAGAGGGAGGATGAGCAAGGGTGATAACATCCTTCTCCGAGGTGCTTGCAATTTGCAAGACCTGTTTCATTTTTGTTTCAGGGAGGGGAAAACAAAACATCGACATTTAGAGCTAAATTAAAATCCCTCCAGGCATCTACAAACTATTAAAAAGTAAAACATTTTATAAGCCCTTTCCTATTCTATCTAGACAGTGGTAAGTGATAATTAATAGCTCTTCTGTAATTAAGCCTAAATAAACATGAATCCTCGGGGACAGAAGTATCATGCAGTCTTAGTCTGAGTGTGCCTACAGTTTTTCATGCAGGAAGCATGAACCAAGCTTTATCCCACAGCAGGAGCCTCAGTACCAGCAGGTTGTCCTGCTGCTTAGTGTCTAGTTTGGCCAGCCCAGTGGGAAGAGTTTTCCAGTGGAGTGATGCCCAAACAACAGGGTTGAGTGTACCTGTGGCAAGGGATTGTTTTCTGTGAGGTTGTCTGTGCAAAGCAAATGAATGGATCCGAGGACAGAGGAGAGTTGCCAAACTTTAAAGCACAGGAGCCCAAACTGGGCTGAGTTGTGATGGAGTGGGCAGGTAAAAGTGCCTTTCCTGTGTTAGGAGGACTTTCCTTCCCTTAGCAGAAGTTGGAACAGCAAAACTCTGGGACTTGTGTGGGCTCTGCCAGGGCAGTTCTGCCCCATTCTGAGGACAGTCACAGTGGGGACCCCACAGGCGCTTTGGGGCTCCTGAGCAGCTGGCAGTGCCGCACAGCCGGGCTGCCGGGCAGTGGCAGGGCTGGCCCATGCTGTAGATGAGAGCCACAGACAGGCTGCACGGCCCAGCTGCTGGGGAAGGATGCACTGAAAATGCAGCTCCCGAACCACATTTCAGTGGAAGTGGTCAGAAACTGAGTATGCTCCTGGATCAGGGCCCCAAAGGCCTGAGCGCCAAGAAACATGTTATTTAGTGTTGCAGCTCCCTCTGTGCTCCCTCCTCCTCCCACCCCTGCTCTGGTCTTTGTCAAAAAAAAAGTCCTAAATGACTTGTACGAGGTCCCCACAGGTAACCTGTGTCAGAGGAAGGAATTAACCTCAGCTTCAAACTAGTGCTTTACTTATTGAGCTGTCTTTTGTGCTTCTCGGCATCAAAATGATCATTCCTCGTCCAAAAATATGTTAGTGTAGGGTGGTGACCGAAGCCGCACGTATTATGAAATATCTCAGACTTATTCCAAAGTTAAATTTCTACTTGCTGTTCCCTGAGTGATGCCAGGTCTTGCCCAGACTGTTATCCCTTGCTTTGAAGGCTGCATCCCAGGTTTCGACTAGGGACCAGCAAACTAGTATACACCGGACCAGCAAAATAATGTATTTTGGTTGCCTGTATCCTTTTTGTCAGATGGAATCGTGCAAGAGCCAAGCAGCCTCGGGACTTCCCGGCCACTGGAGCCGCTGGATCCCCTGCTCTGCTGCACATTGGCAGGGAGAGGATGGGAGGAATTGGACTGCTGTATTCCAATCGTAGATTTAATCTTAATCCTTGCCTCTAAACCGCATCCGCTTGCACGTACCTGTCCAAAAGTCTCGATGCCTCCTGCCTCTTCTCGGAGTGGCTCCGACTGCCTGGCCTTGCTTTTATACACTTGGGGTGACTCAGCCGACAGCGTGAAATGCCTCTTCTCTGCTCCCAGCTTTCCCTGCTCCCGGCTCTGCCCACAAGCTCAGGCGAGGTTTGTTCCAGGCTCGCTCCCCCGCGTCCAGCTTTGAGAGGGGGCGGCTCCAGGCAGCTTTCCCTGCTCCCTTGGCCCTAGCAGGAGATGGGTGGGAGGGCTCTTATTTCCCAACACTCAGGCAGGGCTGCTCCTGTCTGTCTTTGTCTAAGCAGAGGGGGGTAAAGGGAAAAGATCAGTGTCAATAGTCCCAACTCTCACGTCTTACACTGACGGGGGGAGGGAGAGGAATTATTGTGTTCCTTTGTTGGCAGGTCAGGATGATGTAAAGCTGAGGCTCTGCCTGCTGACATGAGCTTTGGTCTCTCTTTAGGCGCCAATGAGGGGCTTCAAGTGTTTAAATTTCTCTCTAAGAGTCTTGCTCTTGGGAATAAATCCCGGAAAAGTTCACGCAGGACAAATTACTTTTCTAAGGAGGCCCTTAGGATATGTCAAAAGTGAAACCCTCACCTGCTCCTCCCGCAGAGAGGAATTCTCTCTGCCGATGGAGAGGGCGTGGGGCATCTCAGTCCCTGTGTAACAGCCTTGGGAGGCCTCTCCCGGGCCCCCTGTGCGTGGGTTGTGCTCTCTGTTCTGCATCTGTGTACCACATGGCTTGGGAGAATTCCCTTCCTGCTACTTCTCTCATCCTTTGCTAGATAAGTAAAACTGACAACATAAACCATCTCCCACTGAGGGACCTGCCCTGAGCTGGGTTTTTCAGCATTCCCACAATTCAAATAATAATTAGGTCGAGAGCAGAGAATAAAGTCAGGAAAACGATCCCAGAAAGGAATGAGTTGATGGAGATTGTTCCAAAGTAAAAGCAAAAGGGTGGTTGTTCTGTTGCTACTGTAAGACAACTAATTATTAAATTTTCCAAGGAGAACAGTAGTCAGTGCTTTTCCTTTATCGGGACAACAAAACAGATCCCTGAGGTGAAGGCAGCACCGACCCGTAAACTTCGGTGCTAAAGTGCAGATAAAGGTCTTGCTTGCCCAAAAACCTTGAGTCTGCAAGAACACATTACGCAGACCTTATCTATCGACCGTGTGGGTCATTATGTGCGTGGGGAGAGAGCCTTGAAAAACACCAGATCATCCATGGAACAGAGATAGGGGCTTCCAGTAGGACTCGCTGGAGCCGTTGCGGTTCCCTTGGAGGCTGGGCGAGGTACACACATTGTTCCCTGTGGAATGGCTCTAGGGCAAGACAAATGGTTTCCTAAATGAGGGGCTAATCCCACCATTAACCCTGGGGGGGCAGGCGGAGCGGGGCAGCCGGGCCCGGCACGTGCGCACCCGCAGGTACCTTCAGGGCTCTGCACTCGCTGCGGTTCAAAGGGCAAAGAGGAGCAGGTTACAAAAATCTGAGGAATTTGGTGTAAGAGGTGGAAAGTCCAGCTCCAGACAGGCCGGTGGAAACCCTGCCTTCCCTCTGGCTTGGCAGAGCTGCTGGCTGCAGAGCTCCTCTTCGGGAAGCCGAGGAGCAGGGAGGTGGCCTGGCTTTGCCCTGGGCTATGAACTATTTGTGCTATGTTTGCTGCCCTTAGCTCAGTATTTACAGACAGTGAATTTTCGTTGCTTATTTTAGGGTTATTGGTATCTTATCGATTTTAATATCTTACAAAAACACTCCAGGAAAACCGGTGAGCCAAAAGCTGCCTTAATTTTAATGAGTTCAACCTTACTGACTTCATTTTGGAGACTGAGACAAGCAGACTGTCAGACTGGGAAAGCAGCTGCTCATTTCGGTGAAGGTGGAAGGGAGATGGAGGTTTTGTTTGCCCAGAGGCCCTTGATTTCTGAGTGATACAGAGAACCTGTTGCAAGAGGCAGAGCACCCTTGGAAAATGAGCTTTTGTTATTTTTATTTTCCATCTTTGTTTCTGCTTTTTTGGATGCCCAGTTTTTGTGGCAGGTATTTTATCTTCCCAGCTCTTTGCTTAGCTGCAAACTCTCATCGTCTGAAATATTTCTGCTATGGTGCTACATCTCAGGCAGCTGCCCAGGTACTCGTGAAGGTTTCCCAGGGCAGGCAGCAGCCCTCGTTCACGGGTTTCTTTGAAATATCTGCTAACAGCAGGCAGAGATTTCCCCTTTGTGAGTCACTTTGGCTTGTTCTCATGTCGCCTTTTATTCTTTTTTCCGCTTTTCTGAGAGTTTCAGTGACAACCTGAGGGAGCGGTTAGCAAAGGCAGGCGTTTCTGTCAGCCTTTTCACACGGGTGATGCAAAGAGAGCTGAACCAGACGCCCCCTCCCCGGGGGTGATTCAGGGCTGCACAAAGCCCCTCTGCCTGCTGGAATTCTCGGGCTGAGCCCTGCATTCCTTAGTGACACCAAGATAAGCAGAGCTGGGGCGAGCAGGAGAAGGTGAGGATGGTACCAGGCTGTAAAGTTTAAGAGGTGAATGTTTCTTACTGGCCGCGATCCAAGTGATGGTTAAGAATGAAAATATCCTGAAAAAATGCTGGAGAATGGCTTTCAAAGCCAACAAAAGAACTATTTCGCAGGTCTGTCCACAGAGCAAGCACAAGCGAGACATTTTCCTACAGAGAAAGGGGAGAGAATGGAAGAACAGGATTATTTAGCCTGAGGTTTCAGAAAACTATGGGGTGTGTGTCTCCTAATGCAGGCTGAAGGCAGTGGTGGAATCCCCTCCGGAATTTGATGTAAGAGCAACAGGAGCCATCTGACATTGGAGGTGCTTTACCCTGACCTAGCTTGGGTTTAATTAAGCACCGTGTACAGAATAGGGTTGCAGCTGAGCTGAGGTATAAGTTTCCTAACGGTTTGTTTTCATCTGAGTAACATTCCTGTCCAGGATTTCATCTCTGTATTGCAAAACTTCAGGGCAGACGCCCTTGTCCTGCTTTCACTCACTCCGGGAAACCTCTCCCACATCTGGCACTGTGCAATTAATAACGTGGCTTCCACAGCCCACTGAGCCCGTGGTCTTTAACCCTGTGTATGAATTGGTGTGATGAGCCCACGAGAGCCACGTGTGATCAGGTTATTGCACAAATAAGGGAGGGTGTGGTACCCCATGTGCATTAAGGGAACGTCAGGAGCCTGGCTGGGACGTGCTCGGTGACATGGGGTGGGATGAAAGATGACTCGAAGCTGTGGCTGGTGCAGGTGTTAGGCAGAGCAGGCTGGGGCAGGCCTCCTCTCAGGTGCTGCTCAAATATCCAGCCTGGAGTTATGGAAGTGCAGGAATGCTCTGGGTCATACCTTCCCACTCCAGCCTCTCCAGGGTCTGCTTGTAGGAAGAGGATCTACAGTCACATGCAGCACTGAAAGCAGCTGGATAAAAACAGTTTCCTTTCCTAAGTGTTCACTACCTATTGTGAAAAAGCCTTGCAAGGTGAGTGGGTCAAGGAGAAGAGACAGGTGAACGACCTAAAGAAATATGGAGAGAGGGCATCAGGTCTCTTAACTGTAAAATGGCAAAGGATAGGGCTTACAGCCAGCCGGGATGAGCTGGCAGAGCTCCTCCTTGCAAAGCAGCAGCGAAGGATTTAGTCGAAAGGCAGTGACACATGGGGTAAGACCGAAGGAGGGGCAGGAAAGAAAATGGAAATATTTGCTAGTTTCTCTGAAATCCCAGTACGGACAGCTTGAACTGCAAGTGAACGTGCCTGTTTAGCAATGAAATGAGCCACACGCTCTGCTAACGAGAGCCGTGCTCAGATTTCCCGTCTCTGCATTCCTGTGCTCAGGTCACGTAGGCAAGTGGCAGCTACAGGGCGTCCATGCAGCATTCTGGGACAAGCTCTACTCCAAGAGTGGCAAGCATGGGCTGTGCTTCCCAGGGAGCAATTTACAGGAGTCTGTCATTGCTCATTGCCAAGTGAGGGGCTTCCATGCAGGCACGGCCAGGATCCTCACTGCAAGGCCTACGTGGAGACTGATCTGGAAGGCAGCTGTCCGTGGAAGAGGCCCTGGCACTAATATGTACGTTTAGCTCTCCCATGGCACCCTTAGGCAGGTTTTAAATATGGCCAGTGTTTGGACTTGGGTGGATCTCACAACATGAGGAAAACACTTGGCTGGTGTCAAGCAGGTGACAAGTGAGTAAGTTCTCTTCTGAAGGAGAACTGGATGGTCCCTCAGCCTGTGTAAAAAGTGCTGAGGAGATGGAAGAACAGAGGGCTTGGAAGCAGGCTGTAAGGTCCCTCAGCCTGTGTAAAAAGTGCTGAGGAGATGGAAGAACAGAGGGCTTGGAAGCAGGCTGTAATTTTTTTTTTTTTAATTTGCAAAATGTAAAGCTGTGGTTTAAACTGCACCAACTGGGAGTGATTCCACTGAAGCCCATTGACAGGGGCTGGGGAAAAGCAGAGCACATGGCATGAAAATCAGGGCTCTCCATTTCCAGTGATGTTTATGAATTTATGCAGTGATCTCTGCAGCATCTCTTGGTGATAAAACAACACCAGTCCATTGTATTTCTTCAGATATGTGAAACTAGTTTTGGCTTGTCCAGTAGTTTCATTAATTCTCCCAGCTTCACTGTTCTTGTTTTACAGGGTAGTATCAAATTTCCTTCACTTTGGTGGGCATGTGTGGCTCCTTCCAGCAGACAGAGCTGGTGGCTTCAGCTCTGGTTCCTCAGAGGCATCCACAGCTCCGGACAACCTGTGCCAGGGCCTGACCACCCTCACAGGGAAGAATTTCTCCCTAATATCCAATCCAGCCCTGCCCTCTGTCCGTGGGAAGCCATTGCCCCTTGTCCTATCACTGTGTGCCCTTGGCAAAAGTCCCTCTCCAGCTCTCTCATAACTCTTCCAGCAGCTCTAAGGTCTCCCCGAGCCTTCTCTTCTCCAGGCTGAACACCCCCATTTCTCTCAGCCTGTCCCCAGAGCAGAGGGGCTCCGGCCCTCTGAGCATCACTCTTTGCCTTCTGCAGCACACACACAAGATCACTTCTACAGGCTTTCCAGATCCTCACACATGAACAAGTATAGTTCAGTGAGATGTCACAGTGAAACAGAGTAATGGACAGAAAATAGAAATGCTTATACTCAGAGGCCTCTTCAATAATTTTATTAGTACCTAAAGAACATTTTTCAACCAGGTAAGTAACAATGTTCTTCAAAAGGTGAATGTTTTGGATCCAGGTTTGCCAAGATGAATGCTCTGCAGCTTCTCTGGCTTTCAGGAACCACTTCAGTGGGTGAAGGTGGACATGGGTTCTACATTTTTGAACAACTGAGTAATCACTACAGGAGTGTCGATAGCTTAGTCTGCAGGACTTTGGAATGTTTTGTGTTCTCAGGGCAAGTGTTAGACAAACCACAGAGCTTTAAAATATGTATTTATTCAGCTTTAGTTCTGATAAATGCTGGGTTCTTTAACAATGGCCAGTTTAACAATGGAAGTTGCCTGGCTGTAACAGAGAAGAAAATTCACTGTACCATATCGTCAAGTTACATGCCCTGGATGCTTAAACAGATTGCTGCAATTAAAAATACTAGATTAAAAAGATGTCCAGTGACTAGACACTGTTTATTTAAAAACATTGAGCTGTACAAAAAGAAAACAAAGACGATTAAATTGTCCTCAAGTATTGATGATGGAGTTGCCATACTGCATCCAGTGACCTTAGCTTCAGTATTTAACAAAAACTGTCAACAGTCCCAGTCATAGTACAAGATTAATTGACACGTACAATAATTACTAGCCAGCAATTAACAATCAGAGACATTATTTTTTAATCTCTGGTAGTCTCAGCTGTAAGAAGAAGCAGGCAGTGGGAAGAGAGTTTACTTCATTTCATTCCTGACCTCCAGTTAATTTGTGGAAGAGTTCTTCATCCAGTGTTTCATTGTGGTCCTTGGAACGTGTTGACAAGAAGATGTAGCCCCCAATGTACTCGTGGATGATTTTGCAGTCTGCACTCAGACACGTGAAAGCGATGGACACATTCTGGTCAAACTCAATGGCAACCTAAGGAGAACAGACAAGGCAAAATCAGACACAGAGATAAGCTGGGAGGAAAGAGAAGTGTGAGAGCACAGCTGGGTCACAAATACTGTGATGAAGCAGTAGCTGCCTCTACTAACCAAGAGTTCTGTGTCTGCTGGATGCTCAAGGTGTTTGGCTGCTTGTTTCTGGATTTGCTGCTACATCAGGGCCCTCTTGTGGTGAAATCTTTTTGCTCGTTCAAGCAGGCAACAAAATCTTTTAGCTCTTTTTTCCAATGGCATATAAAGTGAACACTGAGAAGAGCAGGAAGGGCCCTCCTGACGCGTTGTCTAATGAATAATGTTTAATCTGTCCATTGTGATGTTCTGACCTTCAATCTGCCTTTGGGTCCCGGTACGGGTTTCCAGCTACTGTTAGTTCTAAAATGCAGCAAACTGAGCTTAGTTGCTAACTGGATTCTGCCTTTTTGGAGAAGAATTTAAAGTAAACCCAGCAACCTGACCCAGAATTATAGTCTCTGGCAAAGAGAGTACTGCAGGAGAGCAGCAGGGAGTGTATCTGATCTCTCCCGGTTCCTGCAGATGGATGGATGTGGAAAACTCCATAAGCAGAACAGTTCCCAGGCTGCTTCAATTTACATCAGGTCACACTAGTTCCACCCCAGAAATCTACAGTTTATAGAGCTGGCTTCAAGCTTTGAAACCCCAAATCAGGGACCACACATTGACACAGAGTTGCAGGCCTTGCAATCTGTTTGGGATTTGAAACACAAACTGGGTTCCTTTATCCTCCGTCCATAAGAGGCTGAGTCACCACCATGCAGAGGATGATGCATGAGAGTTAAAATGAGATTTTACTGACAGAGCAGTAAACACAACATGTTGGAATTCACCTTGGAGTCTCTGTATTTCATCCCATCAAAATCAAGGGCAACTTGTAAAGAATAAGCTTGGTAGGAACCTTTGAAACTGACGGTCTTTTTGTTTCTGATTTTTGACTACAGACTCCACTAAGAAAAACTGCAGACAGTTTATTTAATAACATGTCACAACACGTTCAAAATCTTTTCAGTGAGATTTGAAAATATTTTCTGAAAGCATCCTCCAGTGTGTGAAATGCAAGGACTGAACACAGAGCTGTTCCAGGCTTACCTGGCGGATTTCCCAGTTCACATTCCACTGCTTCATGTTGGAGAACCTCCATGTTGTGATAGGATCTCCTGTGGCCATATCTATCCGTATCAGCCTGTTATAGGACACTCCAAGCACATCATCCTTCTTGCTTCCTTTAAACCTGAAACAAACCCAAAACCTTTGAGCAGATCTGCTTTGCAGTGATTTCCGTCTAGAGAAACATTTTGGCTGCTCTCCTCTGGAAGTGCAAAAAACGTGGGAAAAGTCACAACAGCCTGGGATTGAGGACAGCTTGGACCCATCTTTAGAACAGGATTTTTTAGAAAGCAAAAGTGTAGGCTGGTGAGCCATGGTGTAAGATGGAAAATAATCAGGCAGGTAGATCTGGCTGAAATCTTTCCAATTCACTGTTTCCTGCTAAAAAAATACTGTTCTTCCTAAATGCATGAACTTTATTATATTTTTACTGGAAAAAATGCCAACAATAATTTTTGTTGCTTCATTTCTCTAATGTTGAAACATGTTCCTCTAGTCATATTAACCTATATTAACCTAAATAATATAATCAAAACAACTGATACATACATGTTTCTGAGTATAAATCACATTACAAAATTACTGAGGCATTTTAAAATTTCAACTTTCTTCTGATTAGAAATGAAAAATAAATACAAAAATATAAGAACCTTTGGGGGTAAGAATTTTTTGAGTTGGGAATAGCTAGGAACAGATTACTCTGGTAAAGAGACTACCTTCCTCTACCTTCATGTTGAAAGCTGGAAGAAATCTCATCTGTCTGCTGTGAGTATTTTCAGTATTTTTGATACTGTCTGTGAACCTTCTCCCTTTAGATGCAGCTGGACCTTAGGGAAAAAAATGACACCTGGACACAATTTGTGCTTTACTTAATGCACCACTGAGATACTGCCCAGCAGTTTGTAGCAATTCACTGCTCCAAAATGCAGTTTAGGTGTTAGGTTTATTCGTGTTTTTAACAGGATTAATGGTGACAGCTGGGGCAAAAAAATCTGTACCCGTGTTAGTAAATTCAACAGGATCAGGGAGCATTTTTGGGCACTGAATTCAGGGAGAATTCTGGCTCCAAACAAGCAGTGCTCTCTCAAGTGACTCCCAGGTAGTTTGGAACCTACAGTTCACACGAGGCTACTAGATTTAGGGAAGTCAGAGTTTAATAGTGCAGATGTGGGCAGTCCTGTGCCAGAGAGTGCTTCCCAGCTGGTTCAATTCATACCACAGATGATTCCTGGCTAGCCCTGGAAGGGGTGTTAAGCACAAATTAAGGAAGGTGCCTCCAAGTATAGTTGTGTCAGTACTTTTCAGCTTTTTGGTGTTTTGCCAAGAGAAAAGACTGCAGGTCAGAACCCTGCTGTATCCAAGGAAGCTGCTGTAAACACAGCGGGACCTTTCTTGTGCTCACTGCTCTTCTGGATTAACCTTAAAAGGGATCATTTGCTGTTTTCTTAGTGAAATACAAAATAAATCAGCATTTTATCATATTGCCATGAACAAGGGTCAGAGTGAACACATCCTGCAAACCTGAGCACACCAGTGAGACATGCATTTTTTACATTATGACAGTAAGGGTTTAATCCTAGTGAGAGGTTACTTCAGGCTAAACCCAACAGGTCTGTACGAAGGCAGATGTAATGCAGAGTCTCACTCCAGGAATGGAGCTACTGGGTGCTACTCCTATAGAAAAAAACAGCAGTATGGAAATCACTAAAATTAAAAAAAGTCTGTGGGGGAAAAAATAGAAAATGTTTCCAGAACAGGGAGTCAAAGAACTTCCTGCAAATCACTGAGCATGAACATGTTAGAGCAGCTTGACGTGAGCGAGAGTGCGATTACCTTACGATGTAGTAGGATAAGCCAAACTCAGGGAGGGACTGCCAGGCTTGGATAAAACGCAGCTTGGCCTCCACCAGGGACATCTGGGATACATTTTGGTGGGCTTCCAGAATACGAGCGGTCAGCTGGGAAACACAGGAAGAAAGTTTTCAGCTGACTGGAGAACAAAAATCCTGTTGCTTTCACTAAAACATCATGAGGTCTGATGCTGTGTTCAGACACTTTGTCGTCACTGTTTGTGCAGATGCAGCACAGAGGGCACCTGGGGACAGATCCCGAGTGCCAAGGGCAGAGCGGACAGCAAGGTCTCAGGTCTGGGTTTGTGCAGCACTGCCCTGGCTCCGTACACTGCTCTGGAGACCCTTCCCAGGATGGGCAGGCTGACCTCTTGCACAGCAAAAGCAGTGGACAAGGAATTAGGTGGAGAGGAAGGAAAGACACCCAGGCCAAGAGAACAGGAAGACCCTGTTGTTTCAGATGAAAACAGTGGCTTTCAGTCCTCAAAACCCTTCCTTTCTTACTCTGAAGAGACTTTCAGGAAGTGTTATCAGGAGCAGAACATCATGGGTGACTTAAGCCAGCGTGTGGATGTAGGAGAGGTACTTGGAGGAGGTGCCAAAACACCTGTCCCTGGGTTCAGTTTAAAGAAAAGGCCTCTTGCAAAGGGACAAATGACTGTTGCAGGGTGTTTGTTGTACTGTACAGCTTCCAAGTGCTGCTTCCATCCAGCCTCATCCCTAAGCAACCACTGGAATCGCCCACACCAGCCATCGAGCCATGCTCGGGATACCTGCTTGGACTTGAATTTTTTGGTATAGCGTGGTGAGACGAAGCATTCGGGTTTCATATCTACATTCTCTGGCTCAGAGGCAGTCTGGGAACACAGGGTCCAGTTCTTCATCTGTAGGAATGAAAGGATCTTTTGGACCTCGGGCTGGTAGGAGCTGTCGGCCATCGTTCTGCCCTTGGAGGCTAAAACACAAGCAGCCATCCACCGAGCGTACTGATCCTCCTGAAACAAAGACAATTGCTTGATACTGTTCTTCCTTCCTGAGTGGACTAGTTCCACCTACCCCTAAATTTTAAATTTTCAAAGAAATCCAGTACCTTGAAATAGATTCCCTTGGAACTTTTATTGCATGTCTAGTTTTCAGCTAATGAACATTTGTACACAATTTAATCTGATACGTTTCAATAAACTGAAAACTAATGTAAGATCCTTATCACGCTCTCCTCATCTGAATGGGAAGAGTTCTAATTCAGAAAAAAGAAAACAAAATCCAAACTTCAATCCTCAGAAAACATTGGAACAAAATACTGTAACTTTCAAAAAATTTTATATTATTTTTTAAAATATTTTTATAGTTTGTTCCGGTTTTCTTTCTACCAGCTTTGCTTGCCAACTGAGATAAACACAAGATTATCAACTGTCCTTATGTCCCCAGAACCATTATGTATTTGTTAGGCCACCATATCATTCTTAAATTTTCTAAAGATTTAGATAATAAACTCTCTGCAGCATCCTCATTTTTCTGTACAAATTCTAGAACAGGACAATCGGCCATAAATCTTGAATCCAAATTTTCCCTTGTCTTATTACTCACGTTATCACATCTTAAATACACTTCATTCATGCCATCAGCAACAGGAATTAGTAATTTGATTCCAAACTTCTTTGCTGCAACATTTACATCTGGTACAACTTCACATCCTAGATCACAGAGAATCAGAAGGAAATTAATTTATTTCATTACTATATCAGTAACTTTAATTACTGCTTTAATACTAAGGAACAGTACTTCATGGTTGTTTTCCTTTGAGATTAAGGGCCAAGACTTTTGAAGCTTAGGCCCTAATGAAAGGTTTTTGTTCCAGTTCACTGCCTGGTCTGGCTTGCCAGGGTGATGAATGCTCTGAGCTCAGGGAGCACGTGAGTCAACGAGGAAATGAAAGGATGTGAGTGCTCCCAAAACCTCAGCCTGATCTTAGGAAATGCTCAGCACTTAAAATGGAGAAGAACTGGTGGGAGAAGCTACTTGGTGAGGTTCCAGCCACCCTGGCTGTTTTTCCCATGCATTCTCTGACCTACTGAGGACATGCAGATTGGGATGCAGAGCCATTTGTTCACAGGGGTCAATCTTCTATTTCAAAGGTTTCTTCTAGGATGAGTCCTGGGCATCACTGGTTCCCTGACGCTGAACAAAGGATGTCCCTGCAGGAGTAGATGTAGATGGAGGCTATACAGGGTGCTGGTGTTTGTGTGCATACCCAGGGCTCCTCCTCCAGCAGCTGGTTGTAGCCATGGGAATCCCCATGCACGACACAAGCAAGACCCAGAGAAGGTCTTGGAGCTGTCCCTGCACAGCAGAATGCAGGGACAGCCTCTGGCATTCCTGCCTATGGCATCATCCATAATCCTCTGCTGCCAGTGTGCATTTGCCAAGGACACAGGGGAACACTCCCATTTAATGCTGAGTGAAAGTATTTGGAATAAAGCATCCCACAATTCACATTCCCTACCTGACCCATCTTTAAGAATTCAGCAGTACATGGCATTTTACAAATCAGGCTCTTGATAATCCCAGTTTGGGTTTAACTACTGAATCCTTTCTGTTTAAGCCTATTCTGCAGGTGCAATCTACCTGTTTAGGAGTCTCAGGAATTGAAAAAGCTCCCAGAATTATTGCTGCTGTGCTTGCCTTCCTGAGTCTAGCAGGGATTTCTTTTTTTATTCAGTTCACAGATGCAACAGGAAAAGGAAAGAAGGGAGAATTCCTACCTTTTAGGTTTAGTTTCTCAATAGGTTCTCCCTGTGCAGATTCCTTGTTTTTAAAATAAGATATTGAAGTGTCTCTGAAGACAAACCAATATGTCTTGATAGCTTTGAGTGCCAGCTTCTTGGGCCTACCAGAAAAAAAGAAATCCCATTTGTTTATATCCCCACATATGAAGTGGTAAGTCCCTCACAAATATTACAGTCTCTGAAATTCAAGGTCATACCCATGGCTTTGGTGGGGTTACTCACCCCTGTGTCAGTGAGGGGGTGGGAAGTGCCTGGATCCAACCTGGGTTATCCCAGGTATGGATGTGGTTTTTGCTCCAGATTTTAGCTGAATCCCATCTATGATTTTTCTCTTTTTTTTTTCTTCCATTACTAATCAAAGCCATTCCCTTGGACTAATTCTTTTCCATGAACTCGGTAACACAAATGTAACCCCCGATTTGTTAACGTGAATTTGCATCAGTTTTTCATAGCTCCTTATCTTGAATATCTGCACCCATAAAACCAACTTGTATTCATTGTAAGGAAGCAGAGACCATCTTTTTTGGCTTAATCTGAATAATATCTAACACAACAAAATGCTATTCCTTCACTAAGTTTATAGAAGCTTTGTAGCCCTCCAGGAGAGAAAACCAGAGGTATCAGCACTACTTGAGTAGAGAAATACTTCACAGCTAGTGACAAAGGTCATCAATGAAGTGAAAAAGAAGAAAAAAGAAAAAAAAAATTCCAGTATTTCCCTTTAAATCTAAGATGATGGTACAAAGAGCAGAGAACTAGCTAGAAAACAGTGATGTATTATATATACTCTTATTATATATACATCCAGACCCTTTCTAAAAATCCTAGTTTAGAATCCTTTCTAGAAAATGGCAATTTTTATGTTTAAATTAAAAAAACTTGGATTTTCAAACCTACCAAATAATTTGGCTTTTAGTTTTCCAATACAGTGGCATTCTTCAAAAATAAGGGACTATAACTTTTTTAGACAGAAAAATTATTTTTCTATCCCCAAAAAAGTTGCTGAAAATGTTGTACAAAGCTTTTTCCTGTTGTTTTTGAAAAAAATATTGCAATTCTCCACAATACTGTCCCCACGTGAAAGCAGCATTTACTGTGGTGCATACTGTGAATAAACAGGAATAAAAGTTCACCATAAGAACAGTCAGCAGTAGCACAAGCACAGCTTTGCATTCAGGTTTACAATTAACCAAATAATTATAGCCACAAGTGGTGGTGCTCCTTCAAAGAAATGTTTTACACCCTACCTGGATTCTACAATGCCTGAGGTTTGGTAAGTGATTTATCATTTATATAGGAACTTTTTCTCGATGAAAAATAACTGCTGAATGCTTATAAAAGCAAACTGCTCTACTGCTGGGAAAAAACAAATAACCCATTGTTAGAAGCTTAAATTCCCTTTCATCTTAAGCCACCTTAATAATAAGAATGTCAAATAAAATTCCAAATTGGAAATCAATAATTAACAATTGTTAGCAGTTAATAACAGTTAGAATTTTTCAGGTGCAGTTTTCAGTTCCCGGATTAAAAATACCATCTGTCAACGGAACAAATCTGATAAATATTTGTACAACAGAACACTTATCTTTCTGAAACACAAAGACTGTTTTGTGATAAAACGCATTACAGACTTGAGGTCTCTACAGTCATTTAAATCACCCATAAATCAAGATATGACAATGGGATCACAGGAACTCATTTTGATATTAGAAAAACCAGACTCCGTGTTCGGTTAGAAAGGGGTAATTTGGTTGTTTCTTTTGTTTAAAAAATACATTCCCCGGGGTTACTTTCAGAAATTCTTCTCAGGGAGAACTGCAAGTTTCTTCTAGTTTTTTACTGGCAAAAAAAAAAAGGTAAATGTAATTGAAAATAAAACTGTAGGCTCTTTTGTTTAGAGACGATGACTGATGAGCACTAGGAAATACACAGAGCAGGGTCTTTTATTAAGCAGAAGTATAGCTACCCAGCATCCCAGGAGCGGGAAAGATTTGCCAAGGAACATTGTCAGAAGCAGGAAGAGAAAGATTGGAAGAGAGTTTTAGGCTGGTTAGACCTATCTGGGGTATTTGTCAATTTATAACTGTCAGATCTACTGTTAGATTAGAGCGAAAAACTCAAGAGATCTCTTGTAAGGGTAAACTTTTTGTTTTGTATGTTTTATTATTAATTTTAACAACTCACCTAACTAGCTTGAGATTATCAGCAAGTTTCGGGATGTCTGTGATGTCCTCCTACCAGGAATAATTGGAAATAATTTTACAATGTACAATGCACTCTGTAACCAATTGTTAAAAAAAATCAAGGACCAGGAAGGCTCATCAGAGTCAACAGATTGGGCACAGCAAAAGGAATTCTGGGATCCCAAAGGACGTACCAGAATGTTACTTTTGTTTCCACCTTCCAGTGTCACTTCCAGATTGGAAAGGGCAGCTTCTACTTCATCTACTTCCGATTCGCAGGTGGAATCTTGTGTCTCTGATGACAATGATAACTTGCTTACATGATACTAAAACAAAACAGCAATATCCAATAGTCAGTACATCAATTATCAACACACAATCACAGCGTTGGAAAACAGACCATTTGGTCTCCCGGGTCTTGGACAACTGCGTGAAGTTCTGCAGGGATTAGGGGGTTTTCCCAAGGAAACAGTCGTGTCCACTGTGACTCCTATCAGGGCATTGGCTGATAATGGTTTCCTATTTTAATTATCAGTGTTTGTATTCCTTTGCTGAAGAATTGTCCCTGTTCTGGGATGCTGACTCAGTGCCACATTTGGATCCCCAGTCCTGCCACCCAGACCAGGTGGAAACTTGGAAGCAAGGTTCTCTGGTGCTCTGCAGTGACAGACTGTGAATTTTTGCCAGCTCCATTTACATTTAAAAGGAAAGGATTTATTATTAATAAGGATTTGTGCTTTATTACCGATGGTCAGAGGCTAAGCCATGCTCAGTCATGTTAAATTTCCATGCACTCCATAGTGTCCCTATCTTCACACTGTGCTGTAGCTTTTTTCCTGTCTGTTGGGAATGTGTGTATTACAGAAATTTTCAGAAGAAGAGGTGAAAGGATGGTAGCTGGCATGGGAAGCAACACTTCGTACTAATATTGATATCAAAGTTATATTCCAGGTGCAGGTAATGTTAGTAAATGATTCCAGAATTGTTTGAATAATGGTGTTACTGCTGCTACTGAGTTTAGTTGCTTTAGCTGATGGATGCTGCTGATTGTTTCTCACCCTAGGAGCAGACCCCCAACCCAAGCAGAGCTCCTGGCCTGGGCTCTATCCTGGTCTTGTCCTAACCTGTGCCTGCCTCTTGAGGGAACAGGTTTTGCAACTTGGCTCAAGTACGTGCCTGTAGCGCAGCGAAGATGAGCATTTCTTCCTCCGTGCAATCGATTTCCTCCAAGAGGATGGCCCAGCGGGCTTGTTCGTATATCTGGTTGATTCGCACTGCATCGTACTGTAGGAAAGAGCAAACACTGCTCATTAGCGACCTCCAGGGCACAGACTCCAGTCAGCTGCAGCTGTTCCAGCGCTGGGCTGAACCACAGTGGCTGTTTCCTTCCTCCTCCCACCTCTGCCTTGTTCCCCTCCTTGTCTTGTACCAACTCATGTGATTGTGTGCACGGTCCCAGGCCTTGCTGAGCCAACAGAAAACCAACCAGGAGCCTCTGGCTGAGGCAGGAGGTGAGACTCTGACATCCCCTTTTGAGGCAGGAAGCCTTGGACTGGTGTAACTGAGACATGAAACTACACTGAGAGAGTGAAAATCATGTGACACGGCTGACTCGAATGTGACCCGCAGAACTCTCTTGTTCCTCATTTCCTTTCTTCTGCTCTTGGCTTTTTCAGTTCTGGTTCTGTCTTTGCACTGGCTTGACATTTGCTAGATCTGCTTTAATTCACTATCTGGTTTTTGGATAGTAATTATTTCTTATTATCTACTTGGTTAATAAGCTGAAGTGACTCACAGAAATACTCAAGCCCCAGAGCTGGCGAAATGCAGGTGATGGGAGGGTAAACCTTGGAGCACGACCTCTCCCAGCAGAGGTGAGATATTAGGTTGCCTGAAGCTCTTTTGGGTTATTTCATCCTATGGCTCCGGGGCTGGCTGGGGCAAAGAAGGGAAATGTTTGGGCTGCTGAAGTTGAGACATGTACTTGGATTTTGGCGGGGGTGGCATTTCACCCAAAAACATGCCAGGTAAACTAGAAAGTGCCCTGATTTCTTCAGAGGGCTTCAGCCCAGAAAAGCTGTGAAATTCAGTGAGGGCAGTGCAACATAAATGTCATTTTTAAGCCAAATTTCAAAACCAGGACTCATTACATCATTTAGGATACTGCTGGTCTAGACTTCCCCTTAATTTTTCCTGTTAAAAGAGATGCAGCAAGTAAACCAGCCCCTCTGGAAATAGGGATACTCTTTCTGATGCTCTTCAGATCCCATCTTTATATTTAAGATCTTATTTCACGTGAGGAACAGTGTCCAGAGGGTAAAAGTGCAGCTGTAGCTGAGGGGAAGAAGCTGGATTTGATCTCTGAAGGGCTTGTTACAGATGCTGGCTAAAATTCTCTATATAGCTATATATATTCTATATTACTATATAGCTGCTGAACATGAAAGCAGGCAAACAATGAACAGCAATAAAAACAAGGCTCTTACTTTTGGATTCAAATCAAAGAAAGTGTAATATTTAAAGCGTAGAAGAAGTTGATCTTCCTCCAGAACACCTTGTTCCATAAGTGATCGAGATGAATCCAGCCAGCTGTGAAAGAAAACAACCCACAGATTCATCTGTACAGGAAAAACCATCACACCTGCAGAGCTCCATTGCAATTGTGAAACAAAAGTGGGAACAAACAGCTCTAATTTCTCTAAATCCAGGGAAAATTCACATAACTGAAGAAGGTGGAGCATTCATATAGACTTCTAACTTCCATTTTCTGTGTATATACAATACACAATGTTTACTTGTACAGAACTCAGTCACCTATTTGTAATGCAAGATTATTGAACTTATCCACATCTCTTTCCACTGTCTACTTAAAGCCTTTGGAGTTTGCCATCCAAACTGTCCTTTAGCTGTGCCCGCAGTGCTCAACTGAGTCTAAAAACAGACTTTAGTCCAGAGCCTGCACAATGACATCACTGAGCATTTCAAAACAAGAGGATCTCAGGAGAGGCACCTTACCCAGCATTGAGTTTGGCTTTGTCAGCCAAAGTCCGAGGCTGGTACATCTCTGCCAGTGTCTCTGGAGAACAGTTGGGATGACTGAGGGCCAGGATGCTGCAGTTCTGCTCAGTCGAGGAACCGTCACTGAACCAAGTAATTGTGGAGGAAGCTGGTGACCCACTGACAGGATCATAAATGGGTGTCATGGTCTTACTGTATAAACCTGGATTGGCTGCAAGTTAAGAGCATAACGTTATTCCCATGAAAAATGGTCCTGTCCACCACTTCCATCGTAACAACTGAACCCCTTTCTTTCAAGAGTCTCCTATCTCTGTTGTTTCCAGCTGGCCTTGTCCTTTCACAGGTGAGGTGACCTCAGGGACAGAAATGCTCTTTCTTGCTCTGTGAGATCTCAGTTGTGTCAGACATGGGAAACACATGTTTTTAAGCCTTTGCTCCTCATTTTCCTTGCAGGTTGCCAAATTGCATGAATATTTTAAGTATGGTCCCCCATTTTCAAAGGGCAGCAGCACATCCTGGGCGCTGTTTTCTAGTGTGGCCTTTCTCATATCAATGGAAAGGAAAAACATTTATAGAGACAACAGGAAAATACTGACATATTGGAGATTTCTTGATGCCACTGATTTCAGGCCCACTGTGTCTCTGAGACCATCCTACACGAAACTGGCCTCTCTGGGCTCAATTGCAAAACAAAGAATTTCTTCCTCTTTTTGACTTCCAGTCAGAACAATAAAATCATATTGATTTTTCATTACCTGGTAATCCAGAACTCACTGGAGAGTTGCAAAGGTTTAAGATATCTTCTGTAGCTGGTTCTTTGCTGTTCTTGTCTTTTTTCTTTTTCTTTTTGAGTGTGCCTTCTGATTGCTTCAACAAAGAGAGCTCTTCAGACCGTCTGATATCTACAGTGGCAGTTCAGGAAGTGAAGCAAGATGATTACTTCCAAAAGAGCACCCATGGCTGGTAACAGCATTTCGGGACGCTTCATGTTGCAATCTGAACTTTATTTTTAGCAGGTTGAAAGTAGTAGCTGTGGAAAATCCACTAATTCTATAACAAGGCCAAAGACTTTGGACTGTGAGAGTGAGTTTGGACAGGATTTAAATCTCCTTTTGGAGGAAGTGTAACTGCATTTTAGAATGCAAGGAAAAGGCTCTTTCTCCCCAACAGCTCTGCAGTCACCTATGAGCATAATAACCTCTGTGGAATATCTAAATTATGAACAAGCAAGAACCACTGTAATTGAAGTTCAAGCCTTTTATTATTCAATGTATTTCTCATATAAGATTCTGTCTTGGTTCTCACTGTTCACTAATGCACTACTGATTCAGACAGGTATTCCCAGTCACAAACCTGGCACATCATTTCTGAAAAACACTTTTACCCTGGGGTAAGCAAAGACATTTTTGACAATATTCACTCATTCAAAGTAACAGTGTTTCTGTACTGCATCAATCTGGAGGGAAAATGTAGGCAGGAATATTTAATTTGGCCAAATGCCAGTTGAACAATTATGGCATCATTTTATCAGAGCTGTTAGGTATGATAAAGACACTACACTTTTCACAATCCACTGCTAGAAGATGAAATTGAAAGTGGATCAATATGAGGCAGTAAATTCCTTCTGAAGATGAGTGTGTTAATGGGCTAAGATTTGAAGATCTAAATTAAGATGAGGAATTTAATCCCTATTTTACCCTAAACCAAAGGGATTTTGAAGACTGCTTGCAGACTCAGCTGATTCCCATTGATCACTGGCACACATCTGGCATGCTCCAAACCCTCTACTTGGGAATGCTCCATTACTGGAAAGGGTAGAGACTTGGGGACTCAGTGCTGTGAGACATTCACGGGCTGGGGTGGGGTTGTTAGGTATTGCCTGACCTGAACAGATCTGGGCATACAGAACTTTTGAACACTTAAAACATGCTGCTTCTGAAGTGAACACATATAACAATTAGGCAGAGTAGAATCATTAATGCTAATGAAAATAGGTGATAAATCAGTTGACACCTGTAAAATTGCCTGTGATGAAAGCTGGTGTAAGACATTGATAATCTCAAGCTCTTAGTCAATGGCACAGAATAATCAGGACCAAATCCTGCTCCAGGAGGACAAGGATTCCTAGAAAACTGCCAGCTTTGACTATCCAGTACTCCTGCAGCTCGTGGACACATTCCTGACAGTGCTTGCATCAGTTATCACAGAGACTGAGAACCACTGACATGCACTGCATACTAAAACCCCCCCAAAATCTGTTTCAAATTTCTCTTTGAGCTAAACAGTTTTGTGAGGAAGGACTTCACATCAAAACAAAGTCACCCAATAAAATGCTCCAAATTAGTTGCCAGAGGAGATTTATCGTCACTTACTGAGCATTTTGCAGATGTCACTGACAGCTCTGAACACCATTGAAGAGAAGCTGACTTTCAGTCTCACAGTCTTCATGTTTGGCAAGCGAAGCCGCAGCATTTTGTGCTGAGTTGTAAAGATCAGCTTAGCATCTGCCTGCACCCCGCATTTATCCAGTGTCCAGTGGGTTTTCAGAAGCCAACATTTTTTTTGCTCCCACCAAAAAGCATAGTCTGACCAATCTTGTGCTATTTCTAGGAAAATACAAAATGGTTATTAATAAACTATGGAGCGAATATACAGAACACTTAGTTTGGAAACAGATCTCTGCAAACAGGAATGTTTATTTAGATTAAAGCAGCAACTACAGGTCCCAAGACCTAGACCCCATTTTTTGAATTCTTGTGGCAGTCACTGGGAACCAACTTTGTTTTCCCTGAAGATCTAACCTAGGTGCTGACTGTGGCACTGCCTTAGGCTTGTGGAGATCCACAGGGAAAGAGCATGTCCTGAATCTGGTGCTATACATGGTGCAATGCTGTTGGGATTGTGTTGGGATAGGGACTAACAACAAGGGTACCCACTTCACAACTTGTCAGTGCAAGCTGAAAATCCTCCCACAAAATCTCCTGTGCACCCAGGTGGGCACAAGCTCTTCCTCAGCCTCCTGGCAGCAGCACTGAGCAGCTCATCTTGAGAGTGTTAAGAACACTCTTCGAGTGTTCATGGAAGTCTTGGTTACACACAGCTAAGTAGCAGCACATGCACAAGGAAAGCAATAAAGTATTGCTGCTCTCAGTTCCATGGGAATTCCAAGATTAGATAACTTCCCAGATGTCAATGTGTAGTAGCAGTTAAGGCTTCTGTGTGATCTTGGTCAAGCTGTTTCAGTCTTGGCATCAATCCTTGCTCCTTATCAGCTCCACCAGGCAGAGGCTATTCCTCAGCATGTCCATAACACAGCAGAGCCCTGTCCTATTTTGGAGTTTCCTTTTGTGTCTCAAGAGAGCTGCTGACACAAATCAGTTACAGATTTGCTTTAAATATTAATATAGAAAGCTTTTCACACCAGTTGAGTAATCTTAAGAAAATACTGTGAAAAATGAGCCTTCTGACCCAGTGGAAACTCTGGCTACCATCAGTTTCCGGCTGAAGCGTGTGTGTAAGTGTGCAGAGAGGGTGACAGAAGTGATCAGAGATTTTCTTCCTGTGCTCACTTGCTGTGACTGTACACAGGTATTTTACTCTTCATTTCCTAACTTTTGGCTCAACCAGTCTTGGCTTTTCCCAGCTCTTACCTACTGGATGTATGCAATGGATAACATGGCTCAGATTTAGGCTAGAATGCCATAATAGCACAGGAAACAGTAACTTCTGAAGTGCCTTTTAACAACTGCTCCTGTCTCTCTGACTGCCACGTGTGGATAAACAGGGTATCACCCACCTCTCCTGCCCCCCAAACCACACACACATAACAACATCTGTCTGGGAAGGGAGTTGAATCGTTGGCCTGGTTTAATTATTTTTGTCTAACTGAAAGGCAACCCCAAAGTTTTGTTGGCACTATGGTAACACAGGGGCTTTAGCCACAGAGGGTGCAAACAGGGAGGGGTTGTGACCACAAAAACCCCTGAGTCTGAGAACCTCCCCACTCTGTGCCGTGACACAGAAGTGAGGCAGTGCCATTTCAAAACATACAGAAGCCTTTCTTCGTAGAGGGAAATCTGCACGTATTATTTAGTAACACTGTGGAAATGAAACAGGTCTTTACTCACTGATTTGTTCTACTAATTTCAGCATCAGTCCCCCAACATGAAGGTCCCCTGTGACCTGTAGTAAAAATTCCTTTTCTACATCTTCATGTTGATGATCGACTCTCAGCAAGAGCTCCCAGGTGTGTGACCCATATTCAGTTGAGGAAACCATCTTGGGAAAGGTCTGTGTAAGCTCTGCAAAAGCAAACCAACCAAACAAACAGGATGTTTTTCCTCTACTCTCTGAAACAAATGCATTTCTCCATAGTCTCAACATCATTCCATGCTGCCAGGACTTCGCAGCGGCCTTGGCTGGAACTTCAGAGGTGTTATCTTGTTACCTCTGAACTAGATTCTGCTCTTGTGATTGCTCTTGCAAGATAGGCATGTGGGATTTTTTGGTTTTATTCTGATTTTGCCACACCCCCAACCCAGATGCCTCCATTTGGGTAGAGATAGCTCGGTTTTAGCTGGGTTTGCCCACCAAACAGTGCTAATCTGCCAGCCTGGACACTGCAAAGCCTGCAGCTGTGGGTGGGAGCTGCTTTGGCAATCTGTCCAGCGAACAAAGGCATTTTGTTGACTTGTACACTTAGGGCTGTAATTTTCACTGCAAGTCAAAGTTTACACTTGCAGTTCTGCCAGCTTGCTCCCATGGGACCAAACCCAGAGAGTAGTTTTACCTATTTGGGTAGATACAAGGGGAGACAAATAACTTTAGTGGCTCTCTGCCAGCATTATCCAGGCACAGATCTGCAGTTCCTGCTGACTTGCACAGGGATGTAGGCACGTGTCCTTCTCAGCAGGGCGAATTGTCTGAGATCCCACCAGGATCCTGCCAGGACAGGTGAACAGTAATCATGCCAAGCCAAACTAGAGAAGATGCTCCAAGTAGAAGCTTTGGTTATCATCAGCTGAGTCCTGCTGAAGAAAGAGCTTGTAGGTGTAAGGTAACTGATGCTGCAGGCAGGATTTGTGATATTTAACCAGCGAGAGAAAGTACCACATCAGCTCTCTGTCCTAAACAATCCTTTGCAGTTGAGGCTTAGGCACTAAAATGGATGAATTCCATTTATTGCAAACTTTCAGCAATACACGAGAACCCAGGTCACAGACTCTGCTGAAGGGGCCCTACACAGACTGCTTCTAACATAAAAAATAACTAAGCCAGCAGGGCTGTAACAACGTTACAGGCTGTTGTAGAGCTTCTTGAAAACAAGCATTTAGTAATTTAAAACTTGGTGTCAACCCCACCAATACAAAATTTGTCATCAAAGGGATAACAGAGATGAGGTGGCAATGACAAAGTCAACTAATAAGGAAAAGTTATTCCAAACATAAAGGCAATGAAAGTGTATTTGTTAAAGATTAGATGGATTTCCCCGTAAATGACACTATAAATGAATAATCTGGCCAGCTCAAAGCCATCCTTTTAGAGGGAAATCACCTTACCAGCGAGTTTCACTGGGACGGGGCTGGGAGTCTACCCTGAAGTTCCAAAATTACGGACGCATATAGAGAGCCCTAAGTCAGAAAACTGCAGCTTTATAACTGTATGACTCCAAGAGGCCAATTTACAGTATGGAACGAGCACTGTTGGTAACTGGGTTCTTGCATGCGCCAGCCTACACCTTTACACCAAACAGTTACTAAACCAACAAGGGTTGATACTTATCCAAGAAGTTTGCTTGGCTTGCCTTGGTAAATAAAGGCATTGTGTTGGACACTGGGAACACTGGCTTTGCTGCTTCTGGGATAAAGGATTTTGAATTTGTGCTGCTGTGTGCCACACGGCTTTATGAGCTTAGGTATGCACTAGACCAGGGGGTATCCATAGAGGGAAAGGGCTGTGCCTCTCCTAAAGCATCCAAGACCCAGCTCCCAAGATGGTCTCCCAGGCAGGTGAGGCTTTCAGCACAAGTGCAGTACAAGGTGCACAGAACAGCTGTCATTGCAATGTATTAATAGCAAAACACAAATCCTGACTTCAGAAAAGTCAAAATGCCCCTTATCATGCTCCTAAGCACCAACAAACAACTTCAAAAGTAATCCATGGCCAAAGGATGAGAACTACGTGATTTTATTTCAGGAGCACAGTGGTGCAATCTGGCAGATGAACTCCACTTTTGCCCACCCTTGTTCCACTATAAACCATTATAACAGAAAAGCAGCACTCTCACCTGCGCTCTTGGGCCAGCAAAAACATTTAGGAGCTGATCTGGATTTTCTGGGGTGTCTTTTAAAATTTGGTTTTGCTTTCCAATCTAATTCTGCACACAAATGCCTGTGCTGACATGGCTGAAAATGAGCAGCCCAAGGGGTGGGTGAAACCCTTTCTTTCACTGGCTTGGAAAACCATGGCCTCAGTGCACCCATCCTGGCACTCCGTCATTCCCTAAAGCCGCTCACTTCCCCACTTCCTCTTCAAACCAGGAGGTTTCACTTTGAAGAAAAGGCAACACAAACACTTGTAAATCTACTGGAGTACGCAGCACAAACAAAGCCTGGTCTCAGAAACGGGGCAAGCAAAGCAAGGAGGACAACGAACCCCTCAGTATTAAACCTCAACCAAACCCAAACCGTCAGGCTCCACATCTTACAGCCTTCAGGTCAAGCCTGGATCTGCTCGGGAACGCGCCCCAGCTCCTGGGCTCCACGTGGGAGCTGCAAGGCCTGGCATGGGTAGATCAAACAGGCCAGAAACGTGTCCTAGGGCTATTGTTGTCCCCACTCGGGATTTCTACTGCGCATTTTGGCTAACCCAGCTATCAAAAAGCAGCAATGGCTCTACAGATCGAGCTTTCCGGAGATTTTAGCCCTAACAGCCCCAAACCTCACGCTGAGTGGGAATGGAGAAGGATGCTAATCGTGCTGGAGCAACGTGCTAACGACCGGGGCCTAAGGTCAAGAGGGGTGAAACGATTTTTCCCGAAGTATCCCTCGGGCTGGCGGTGCCTGGCGCAGCTGGGAGGGTGCCCTGGGGGCCCGGGCTGCAGCGCCCACGGCAGCGCCACTTGCACTTTGAGGAAGTGCTGGGCGGCAGCGGCCCCGCGGAGGAGGTGGCCGCGGGGGCCCGGAGCGCGCCGAGCAGCAGCGAAAAGGGCTGTAAAAGAAAGAAACTACCCCGGGCTGCCGGGCATTCCCGCCCCGGCCCCGCCGCAGGTGCCGCGGGGCAGCGCAGAGCCGCCCGCGGGTGTCCGGTGATGGGCCGGGGTCGCTCCGGCATCGCCCCGCGCTCCTCACCTGCGGTCCCCGCCGGCAGCGCTCCCCTCGCCTCCCGCGCCCTTCGCCGCCACCTGGCCTCTGAGAGACGGCGAGGGGAGGAGCGGCACCCCCGGGGGAGGCGGCCCTTCCTCCTTTCCCCTTCCCTCCGCCCGCTCGCGGTGGGAGAAGGCGGCGAGGAGCGCTGTTCCCCCCTGCGGCTGCTCAGGGTTACCCGGCCGCATGCTGCCCAGAGACAACCCCTCATCGATGACCCCAGGCCATCGAACCACTTCAGGTGTTGCTTTTAGAGGTCTGAGGCTACCCGGAGAATATCAGTTCCGAGGGTGCAACGGCAAAGAACAGAAGGGTGTGTTTGTGAGGTGGGGATGTGTTAGAAGAGGCACAGAATGAAAGTGGATTGAACCGACAGGAAATGGGCGAACGCTTTTCCATGAGCCAGGTTTCTGCAGAAAGTCTTTCTTGCCTTAAACTTTTGACTTGCTCGGTAGTACAGCGACGAGGTAAAGCACAGTGGAAAAACCAAACCAATGACAGAAAAGAGAAACAGAGAGAATAAAGGAAAAAATTCTTTTAGATTAAATTCATATCCTGGAAAAAGACTGCAGATGGATAAAGGATGAATCTTTGATACACCCTGGGCAACAAATAGTTACTGTCATGAGAACTACACAGCTGTGAACTTGTCAAACCACAGATAATAATCACAGGATATTTGCTCCTCTAGGCTCGGTCCCTGAGCTGCTCTGATCATGCTCATCTCTTTAGACTGTCTGTGCATGCACTTGTCATATCAGACATCATTGGAGACAGGAACTTGAGAGCTCTTTCAAGACAGGAACTTGAAGACTTTCAGGGCTTGCTGTCACCTGAGGGCACACAGAGGTCTTTAATCACTCCAGCCAGACCCAACTGGGACCAATTTCAGTCATTCTAGTTAAGCTTGGGGTGGGTGGGTGTTTGGTCCTTGCCTGAGTCCATGTGGAGTAACTCTACTTTTGCTGCTCATTGGCACTGTCTTGATTCAATGATGGCTTTCTAGATCTTTGTAGGACAGTTTGGTAAGCTACCGGCTTTTTGTTATTTAAATAAAGGTACCTATGCAGATGAGCAAATAACTTTGTATGGACTATGGGGTAATATAAAATTTAGATGTGAGTTACTTTAAACAGTTGAGAAAGCAATTGTAAACTTTTGAACTTAGGCCAGAATATTCTGGTGTGTGCTCCGCAGCTACATGAACTTTTACTGGCTACTTTTACATCCTTACTTATGGGGCTAGGATGTAAAACTAAGAAGCTTTTCCTGGTGCTCCATTCAGCCTAAGCAGAGATATGATGCAGAGGTCCAGGGAAACTTGTCAACAGCCAAGCCTGTTGCTACTGCTCACCTCAGGAACACATCCTTGGGTCTTCTTGTCTAAACAACTAAAGCAAGATCACAAGCTCTTGATCAAACTGAGAAAAAGTGGTGCTTGGGATATAATCAATAAAAGCAAAGATGGTTGCCAGCCCAGCCAATAAACATTGACTCTTATCTCCAGGCTGGTCTAAATCCTGACCTCTTCTAAGTGGAAGCACTATTTCCCCCCCGCTGCCGTTGCCTGTGAATAACTAACTTGAGAGGAGAGAGTGTAGAGTTTGATGTCAGCCTTGTCCTGCTGTGCCAGGAGGACCGGGGCTCATGCTCCTTCTGAACTGCTCTGGGACTGCTGGAAAAATCTCTGTCACCCATCCCTGCCAGGTCCCTTGGAGAGGCAAATGCACTTGCTGTATGCTGGAAGAGCTGGATGAAGAAAAAACATCTGGAAAAAAGCCAGAAGACAGAGAGGCCGGGGTAAGTTCTCTGTGAATCTAGCATAACTTGTTGCGAGAAAATAGGTGGGTTTTCAGTCAACACTGGTCATACCCTCAGCTTTTGAGGCAGTGATGGTTTACATCTGAGGAGCTGCAAAGTTAGGGAATGTTTTGGAGGCAGCGTGTTCATTTTCAATCATCTCTCAAGAGGCTGAGGAAACCAGATTTGGGGACCTGTAATTCTCTCATCCTTTGAGATGGTGAGTGGGGAAAACTGTAACTGAGTAACAACTTTTCTCTTCCAGAGATCCCATGGAAAAGGATAGGAAATGAAACCTCCACTGGCAGCTTCTTAATCAGTTTATATGCTAAAAGCCTCCTTTAGTCAGGAATGAGGCTTACTGGATATAGGCACTGTTAATTTATTCCTGCTGTTACTCAGCTCAGACTGGCTGTGATCTGTTTAGAGTTTGATTCCTTTTCCAAAGGGTCTGCTAAACACCTATAGCTGAGAGTCTCTTAGTAGAGAAATATATGTTTTTGGGAGCATGAGGAAGTAACATGACAAAGACAGAATAATAAATACTGAATTTTTTGGTAAAATGTGTATTTCTTTTTCCAATATACTTTTAATAGCTTCTCTGTACTTTTCCTAGGCCGATGTTGTAAATTATCACCAGGTGATAATTTAATCATGTAAGACTGGCTCTGTTGTTGTGTCACTGCTCTTGCTAACAAACGTGAGGTCTGGAGAAATGTCTTCCCTTTTAGTCATAGGCCTCTGTATTTCTATTATGATTTTTCCTTAACTACAGGAAAAAAATGCTCGGTATTTAACTTTGGGTACTGTTGGGGTCACCTCAGTTTGTGGATGTATCTGTTTTCTGAATTCCCATTCCTCTCCAGCTTGCCTTATGTAGATTCTCTTTACATTCTCCATGCAATAGCTGTAATACTTCCTCCTTCTCCAGAAGCAGCATTTCCCACTCGCGGTTTGCCAGGCTGTGTCAAAAGCAGATCTAGAGCAGAAACACGGGGGGGTGGGGAACAGCCGCAATTTGTTACAAGTGCTGCATTTCCCCCGAGTCTCTTTAGACACTTACTCACTTCAGCTTTTCCAAGGAGCTACCTGCGGCAGTGCCAAGAGTTCAGAGGGCAGCTGGTGAGCTCTCAGTGTAGCAAAAGTTACATGAAGAAGTTTGTAAAATAGTTAAATGCTCCTGCAAGTACCCGGCACTTGTGAATTTACTTAAGCCTTGAAGAAGCTACTGTTGCTGTGCTGAGTATCTGGGCTTAGCTTGCAGGTGAAGACTAAAGCTGAGGAGAGAATGTCAGTGTCGTGTTCCCGTATCCTATAGCTGGTCAATGGAGCTCTTTCTTCATATGACACCATCAAAACCAGAGAGGGGAGATGTAAAAGAGTGGTGCCCTCTCTCTCCATGGAGAATTTGTTGTTTTGTGATTTTCTGAAATCTACGTTTGGCAGGCAGATGATTTTTGTTGTGCTAAACAAGAGTATTTTCCGCTTGCTGTAGGCAAAGAAGTAAAGTGTGTATCTTTGTGTCCCCCCATTCCTGACAAATGAATCAATGCAAACCCTGGCATGAGCACCAGGCAGTAGTGACAAAGCTGTTGAGAAAAGCCGATCTGTACCACAGAGGGTCTTCATGTTGAAAATCTGCTCTCTGATAAATGTCCATAGATGAGAGATGGCAATACTTTATCTTTTGGTATCCCTTGGCTGTACTGCTTGTCAGTGACACTAGCAGCCGTGGTCTAAATATCTGAAGTTTTAGGAAAATTCAGCTCTCAGTCTAAGTCCTGCAAGTGGTACTTGGATTAAGAGGAACAATAAAAACCCTCTCAATCTTACTCGTGGTTTAGGAGAATAGAAGCTGCTGTTGCAGATCTGAACTGGGGGCTGAGGCTGATGCGTTGGGGTGTCCCTTGGTACAGAACTGACAGCACTGACCCATAATGAGTCAAGCTCACAAAGGGTGTCTCTGTGTTCCCACCGTCTGGGTCTTGGGGCTTCTGGGGGTTTTAGAAGTCTGCTTTCTGTCTCTGGCTGTCTCATGCTTGAAAAGCACCTCATAGTGAAACACTTCTCTACTTGGTGCAGAGGGTGAGTCACTTAACAGTGCTACCAAAACCCCCTTCCCTGTGAGGAACTGAGAAGGGTGAAGAGGCAGGGATCAGACCAGACCAAGGAGGGAAGTGCCTGGAAGGGACCATAACAGTGTTCCTGTTCCCCAGACAGCTGACTGATGACACAGACCTCTCTCATGCTGCTTTCAGCTGAAGTAATGAAACTTTGCAAAGCTATAGTTGCAAACAGAAGTGTTTTTTTCATGACCATGGATGAACTCATCCTACTATTGAGCCTTTGAACCTTCCTTCGGTCTGGTGATTGCACAACCGAGTAGAAAACTAGTGGTTTAGACTGTCTTTTAGGCTTTTAAAAAAGTGCGGCTTGGTTATCAAATGTGTTACATAGTGTAAGACTTTTCAGGAATTCTTGGTGTTACCTTTTCTGTGCCCCTACAAGTCAGGGCTACAAGGAGGTGGTACCAAGCTAATCTTGAAAATTTTCCTCTTAAATATGTATCTACATGGTTAATTAAAGGAAATACATTTTCCTTCTCCACCCTTGGAGCCCAAGCACCTGCTGTGAGGTTGTAAAAGTTATGAGGTAAAAGTTGTTTTGCCTGACTGTGTACATAAAATTTAAAGGCTACAAGAGACAGCATTATATCAAATGGTGGCCAGTGGGCTGAGTCTGTGCTCCTGCTGTGTGGTGGTTCTTGTAGATCCTGTGCCATGTCCGATGGGGATGTCTTGCAATTGTACGCTCAGCTGTAGGACCAAGTGAAGAAAGAGTCCCAAAGGCAAACATAGGATTTGGTGCTATCCTTTCCAAAACAGGAATGAGAAAGGCTGGGTCTTTTATAATTGTCTGATTACATGCTGTTATTATAACTATTTTCTTTAGGATACTGTTACTCAGTTGGAGTGACACTCTGAGATATTATCTGAAGCTGGATTGAGGCTATTTAGATGGGAGCTTTTAAGATAAATAGACTCACCTTTGTTTGACCTCTTCAGTTTAAAATTGCACATATTAATAGTACCCTAAGTCATTCTTCATCCTTTTTAGATGCTTTAAATATAACAGCTGTACTTACAAGATCTAAATGAAACTGAAAGTTCTGTGTCTGTGCAGATGAACTAAAGATAGTCTTTTGCCCCGAGGAGAGTGAAGCTGAAGTGGGGGGCAGGGTGGAACCTCTGAGGGTAAAGGTGGCCTCACTCCATTCCCAGAAAAAGCGGAATGACTGGAGATTGCAGAGTGGCTCTGTTGTAAATCAGCTGTTTCTGAGCCACAGGCGGCAGAGGCGGCGTTGTACAGATGTCCCCTACTCCCACCCTCGGCTCTGGGTCAGGCTGGTGGGAGCCAAGTGCTGCTCCCTCAGGGCAGAGATTGGGAATACAGCCCGGACTATCGGCAGGACTCTGCGGTGCAGGTGGGAGCTGTGCTGGCTTCCAAGGAGCTCTGCCCTCTGAGCTGCTCCTGCCATCTCCTGCCCCTTGGGCTACAGCCCTGGAGAGAGCGGAGCTGTTGCCGCAACAATTCTCCCTCTGCGTGGGCCACACGAGTGTGCCCTGCGGGCTGGGTTAGACACGTGCGGCTGGATCGGGCCTTGAGGGAAGAGCTCTTCCCTGCTCCCTACAACTAACTCGGTGTGGAGAAGAAGGCAGCACTGTCTGAGTTAAGCAATGCGTTAGCAAACTTGGGGTGCTGCTGTGAAAGGGGGTTGTGCAACCTTCCTGAATGAATAGTGCCTGATGAAAGCAATGCAAATGCTGTGTTGCTAAACTTGGGTTTCCATCGAAATGTGCAAATATTCTTTTTTTAAAAAATTTTTTTAAAGTGCTGGAGTCAGCCTTTTAAGTATAGAATCTTTAAATAAGACTTCCCTGTGTCTATTCCTGCACCTAAATCAGTGTCAGCCTTTTCCAGAGGGCTGAGCAGCACCTGGAGTTCCCCTAAGGCATGTGACCTGTGAAAGCTGTAGCATAATTAACCCTCTGAAAAATCATGTTGCAGATTCATGTGCCTAAGGGTAGGGTTTTTTGCCTTGTTTTTTCTTTTTCTCTCCCCCACCCATTCCAGTCTCTGTCTGGATTACCAGCTCTTACGATTTTATTGTTACCTTTGTGTTAATTCATGTTTCTCAGGGCTTCCTCTCTAAAAGTCAGGCTGGACTTTGAGAACAGTGAGGAAAACCCGACAATATGGATTCAGGTGTGTTCCAAACACATTCACAAATATTTTATTGATTATTTAAAAACTAATTTAAGGAAAAAAAGGGTCTTATCAGGGCACAGGTCTTTAAAAACTGGCAAAGTTTTCAAGCCTTGAAGTACTGCTTTAAATATTTCTTTAAAAAGGAGCAATCTCTGAAGATGCCTAAAACAGCAGTTGTTATAATAGTGGGGTTATTTAATATTTTCTTTTCTGGCCGTGACCCACTGTTGGGTTTCTTGCCTGTGCTTGCTGAAGGACCAGTCATTATTTTATTTGCTGTGACAGAAGAAAACTCTGATTTCTTTGTAAGACCAAGTGAGTGCTGGATACTTGAATACAAACTTTTAACTGCATTTCTTCAAAGCTGGGCCACGTTTATTGTTGCTTTGCAGTTAGAGCTGAGCACTGATAAAAGAGAAACTCCCTAAATGCAAACTTCTGCCTTGTCCTGACACACTGCACACAAATCTCATTGAGTTCAGCTTTTTCCTCTCTACCTGTGACTGAATCACATCCTGTCGCTTGCTCATGCAGCTCTGTCTGCAATATGTGGTCATGAGAAATACCAAGGGAGGTCCAAGTGTCCCGGGTCAGGGGCTGGAAATAATTGACGTTGTGGGCCTTCCCTGAAGCTCAGCTGTGCCAGGCATCCAAAGGCACGGACTCGTGCTGCTGGTAGGATACAGACTTGTCACGGGTTGGCTCGAGTGATACTTCCACAAGCTGAGGTTTTACATCTCCACGGGCAGCTGGAACATCTGTTCTGTACCATCTCCAGAGCAACGCAGCGGCAACAACAATAAATGACAACAGCAGGGAAGAGCAGCGGAGAGAAAACAATTGTGCAAGGAGCGTGAGAAGCTCTTGTGTCAGGTGAGACACGCCTGAAGCTGGCAGCGATCCTGCCTGTGCGTGGCCAGCAGATGCCACTGCAGCCCCAGCAGCGGGGACCTGCCGCGGCGTGACTGCGCCACCGGGGACACCTGGCGGCCTTCTCTGCTCTCTAAGCTGCTGAGAGCGTGTGCCACGCCACCTGATACGAGGGCTGTACAGGGCAGACTTGGGGTAAAACCCCCTTACAGACGCTTCTGCGTGATTAACTCTTAGGGCAGAGGGCACTCTTCCTATGCTGGACTCTCTGGAATGGTTGTTTTTCCTGAGTTTCCTGCTCGCCGTTGCCTTATGATAAAGTGAGATCCATTGTGGTGTTTCTGCCCCTGCGTGAAGGTGTGCAGTTAATATTTCCTCCCAGGTTACTGTTTTGGGCCCAGCAAGCACTGGAGGTTTCTGCCACGACCGGTCTGCTTGGCATCGTATTCAGGATTTGATAAGCACTGGCTATTGCATGTTCACAAAACTGTGTGAGCAATCTGCTTCCTTGATACTAAAGACGATACCTGGAAGAAAAGATCTTCCATTGTAATATTACTGAATAAAAATTAAAATTATTATAAAATTTAAAATGTAATTATAAAATTTAATTAAAAACCCAGCTCATTTTTTTTTATATACATATGGAGATTTTTTGTTCATTAGTTTGGTTTTTTTTGCCCAGGAAAAGCAAATAGCAGCAGCCATGCAGTTTCTTCTGTAGTTCTAACTTTTAGGTATATAAAAAAATATTTTTTAACCCCCCTGACGGAAGTCTGTCTGGAGCATTATCTATTTAAAAGATAATTCTTGTTACTCACATAAAACCTATCCCCATCAGAGGCCTTAAATTGCTGGGAGAAGATTCTGGGATTAGGACTGGTGCAGCTGTACTGTACAGATGGCAGGAGAGCTGGTGTGGTAGTGTTGGGTCTGTCATTTGGGCTTTTGTGTGGAATTTGTTAATGGCAAAAGGAGTTGGCTGTTGTACCAATCTCTCTTTGGGCTTTCACAAGCTTGCTGGTGTTATTCCAGCCAGTTTCCTTCACATGGAAGTCTCCTCCTTCCTGTCACATCTCACCATCTCTATCAGGCAGGTGTATGCAAGGGTTTTGTGGGAGCAGCCCTGCTCTGAGCACCTATAATGTGTTTGGGTAGCCCTCAAGCTGCTCCCCACCAGTGGGTTCTCCTTTCCTGGCCTGAATTCCTCTTAACATGAACCTTTGTTCCTGAGGATAAGATCATGTACTCTGGATCACTTTGGAAAAGCAATTCAACAGACACTTAACTTCTGGATATGAATGGTTCTGTTTAAGGTGTTCCTTTGGCTTGATCTTGTGTGACTCTTGCTGGATCAAAGCATGAGTGGCTTTCACCTTGGCTGACACTGGAAAGGTGGGTTGTTGTTTTGGCTAAAGAATACTGCAGTTCAGGCAGTGCAGGTCTGCCATGATTTGATACGGACACCCGCTCATCCTTACAAATACACTCCCTTTTGAAGCAGTCAGTCCTCCTTAAAAAGCCTTGAAGATCTTAAGTCATGAGCTGCACCTCTCCAAAAATTAAGTTTCATCTCAATATTTTAGCACAGTAGTTCTGTCTAGTTTTGTTATTTTCCTTGTCACTTTGGTTTTTTATTTGAAATTTAAGCCCTTCGATGCAATCAAGTTGTGTTGTCAGTCTTTACTGTGCTGCTGAAAGGAAGGGAGATATACCTTGATGAAGTGGATGGTGACATTCATGAGTGACTACATGAACAGAAGAAGGAAATGAAAATACAAAATATCTGGAGAACTGGATCAAAAGTTGTGGTATTCTTTCAAGGATTTGATTAAACTGGATTGGAGTCAGGGTCTTCTCCAAAAGAAAGCACATAAGTGCATTTAACAAGGGAAGAGTAATGCAGTTTAAATGGAGCTTCTTTTTTCATAGATGGATCTTGAAAAATCCTTTGTCTCTGTATGTGGGTTCTTCTAAACTGATTATACTAATGTGGTTGTTTCTGTAATTTAATTATCTCTGGACTCAATGAGAACAAGTTAATTAAAAGTCTCTTCTTTTGTTGGCTGAAACGTATTCGTTTTTCCTTCGTGGTACTTCACGGCTTTTGTTTGCTCCTCATGTCACAGGCTGGTTTTGTTCAGTGCAGCTGTGCTCTCTACTGCATAACAGCTCAATATAGCTGGCTTTATAGCCCCTCCTTTTTGTGGGCTGGACAAAATTACCTCCAGGGATTTGCAAATGTAGGTCAGTAGCGTAAAAACACAAGTCCCACTCCTGTATTAAAGTTTGCTCCCAAGTGGGAAATCAGTTTAGCTTCAGCAGGTTGGATTGCAGGTGCTTTGATGTTGGAAGGCTGAACCTGTGTGCAGGGAAATTGCTGGGCTTCCAAGTATGGTCCCGGTAGCCCGGGTTTGGAAGTTGTGTTTTGTTTATAACCAGAAAGGTTTTTATTTTAGAAAACTCTTGGGAGATGAGCTTAACCCTGGGCTACGGTAATGTCAGGACTGAACAGGGCTGGGCATAGTTTGTATTTGGGTTGGCGGCAGCCAATGCTGCGGAGCTGTGTGACTCAGTAGCTGACACACTTCCTCCTGGGTATGAATGCCACAGCACGGTGGTAGGAGGTGCTGCATGCTCCATGAGTCATTAAATCCAAAGCACTGAATTTTTCCTGGTCATTAAAGATCACTTGGCTCCCTTGGTCAGAGCGTGGCTTTGCCTGGCTCTTCTGACTAACCTGACCCCAGCTCCCTCCCTCCCCGGCAGTCGGGGCTCATCGTGTGCTCTTTGCTTTCCTGCTGAAGTGCTGCAGATCCAAGGTGTTGGTACAGAGTACCTGGTTCTTCTTAGTGCTGGGGAGATCCAGGCACTTCAACAGCTCTGAAACCAGAAGGGCAAATGCAACCCCATCTAGTGCGAGGGGTCACTGCCCATGCAGGGAGACGGAAATAAATCACCTTTAAAGCCCCTTCCAACCCAAACCATCCTGTGATTCTGTGAAATAATCACATAATGCAAACTGGATAGTTTCTTTTGGTTGTCAGTGCGTGCAGGCCAGGGATCTTGTGTGTCTTCTTGTTAATTTTTTTAACCCTTCCTAAGAAAAGTCCTCGGAGTGAAATCCACTAATCTGAAACTCAAATATTTCATGTCCATTTCAGGAGCAAAGAGGAGTTTCCCTTTCCCTGCAGCAGGACCCAGAGGAGCTTTGAGCTTTGCAGGTTCCCGAGGACGTGCTATACTGTGATAGCCCCAGATGTGCCTCCTCATGTATCTGTTTCCCAGACTGAGCTCCTCCTCATGTCCCTGCCATGACAGGAGTGACACATTTGCTTTGTGCCTGGCAGATGAGCCATAGGCCAATGTGACTTGAGGATGTTGTAGCACCTCTGTGCTGGAGTGTTGTTTGTGGGCAATGGCTTTAAACTTGACTAGAGATGCTGAGGGTCAGGTCGTGCTCTGGAGCATGGAGCTCTCCTTTCTGACCCCTACAGACCTGCAGGACTCCCAGAGCTGTAGGAACTGCAGGTTCTGGAACTGATGAGGATGGAAGAGGGAAAATGCAGAAAGGAAAACTGGGCACTCGTGCTCCCTGAGCCCTGGACAGCTTTTGAGATCTGCATCTACTGTAATTCACCATCTGTGCAGATTCTTGGTGGCTTTTGGAGAGGTCTTTTCTAGCAAGTTTCATGTGTTAATCAGGAAGATTTGTAAACAAAAATTTCTTTTATGTTGCATGTTATACTCTGCCAGCTCTGACCTATGTTTGATCTAGAATTTTTTTGGAAATACCCAAGTATGAAGGAAGCATTTGTCTTTTAGACAGCAGTAGAGGAGAGACTCCATTTCTGGGTGAATATCCCACAATCTTTACAAATATGTTATTTGTAAAGATTGTATTTTGGTAATATATTTTTAAAGTTACTTTCCCAAGGGCCACAGGTCTTTGTTTATTGGAATTTTGGCTTATTGAGTCGATGGCCTATTTTATTTGGTATATCAGATAAGGGTCTCAGCACAGAGATAAACGGGAACTTTTATTTCAGATTTATTTTTCCAAGGTTGATTTCAGAAGCAAAAACTTAGCTGCAAAGGAAGTGCCAACATAGAAAATGTAAATCGTAGAGCTTCAATTATCTTAATCCTCCCCTAGAATTTCTCTGGAAATTAAGGTAACTGTCATTCCAGTGTTTGAAATCTCCTGGTGTATTGTAATCATTCGTAGCCTGTTTTGAGATGTTATTCAGTGGCCATCCAGTACATAGATGCTTAATCAGAACTTTTAAAGGCCCTGTTATATTTCTTGGAGGAGAGGTGAGCAGTTAATGTCTTTGACAGCAACAGGAGTTTTGTCTGAACCCACTCACTAACTCAATACCTGGAAAACTCCTCAAAGGTCTCGGATTCAGGATTGCTTTTAAGTGGATACCTGCAATAATATTTGCAGCTCACACGCTGATTCCATGCTGTGCTTGTTCTGCCCTCCCTTCAAGGACCTGATCCAAAACCAATTTTGAAATGAGCGGAAAGTCTTCCATTGATGTTGTGCTTTAGAGCAGATCCTGAAGAAACTGCAGAGGAAGTGATAACATAGTGGTGGGTCATGTGTCTTGTGTCTGCAGTACTGGGGAGCTGATGTCGTGTTTATTAGAAGCCAAGATCAGAGTTCACAGGCTCAGGAAATGTCTGCAGAGTTTAGGAATGGTTTGTAACTTCTATCCCAATGACAGGTTTATTTGGCACTTTTTGATAAGTGGCCTGTTTGAAATTTCCTCTCCAAGTAAGCAATTTGTAATTCCCACTTGAAAGGGCTACTGTGGGGGATGGTGACGGGGCCATATTTGAAAACCATTTATGGTTACTAACATCCTGGCATCTGTCATCCAGGAGTCCTGTGCCTTTATTGTTTTGATCTGTCCAAAATGACTTCTTTATATAGAAACTGGAAAGCTCTCTTTGTGTCCTGAGTGCCGATAAAAATATTTACGGTCCCTTAAAACATATAAATAGAATTGGTGACTAAGCTAAAGGATCACTAGAAATAGTTCCACTGTTTTCCTATCATGAAATTTGCTCACTTATTTTGATCACCTTGCCTCATTCAGCCTTACAGTGCGTTTTTCTCCATCCCTTGTCAAAATACCATCACTGTGACACTCAAATTCTGAGCCGCTGCACAGATTCCCAATCCTCATTTCTCGAGCCCAGCTCCTGCTTCCATAAGCAACAATGCAGTTGTTTTGCAGGTGTTGGAGGTTTCTCCCACTGATGGCTTCTACTGACTCCCAAAGAAAGCTGGAAGAACTCTTGTACTGGTGATGTAGCTGCAGTACTTAAAGGGTGTTAACTTTTGGAAGCATTTAAATACTTGGGATTGTTCAGCCTGGAGAAGAGAAGCTTTGGGGTGACCTAATTGTGGCCTTCCAATACCTGAAGGGAGCCAACAAGAGACATGGAGCGAGACCATTTACAAGGACATTTAGTGACAGGACAAGGGGCAATAGCTTCAAACTGAGAGTAGGTTTAGGTTGGATACATAAAAAGGTTCTTTTCTGTGAGAGTGGTGAGGCACTGGATTCTCCAGCCCTGGAAGTGTTCAAGGGCAGTCAGCAAACTTAAACTTGGGTTTCAACTACACTGATTTTTATTTCAAGAATTAGAGCAGGTATTCAGAGAAGTGTCAGTGAAACGTAAGCTCTTCAGAAAAAGCACTTAGGGACATGGAGGAACCCAACTCCACTGTGTTTAAAGAGGATTAGTGGGAGTTAGGTTTTTACCACAGTTCCTGGGACACCCAAGTCAGGCAAGGGCCTGTAGGCCTCTTTTGGAACAGGAATACTCTGAACATCTATTCTTCAGTACATGTGCAACATTTGGAAATAAATCCCAGACTTCCATGTCATTTGTGTGCTCTTGAAATCATCTCAGCTCCTTTTTTGGGCTAAGGTCTAGTTGGGCAAGTGATGCCTTCACTGTTCTGATGCTTTCAAAATCTAAATAGATGGAAGAGACCTGACTTGCTTGGAGATACCCCGAGGAGAAGCAGTAATGTTGAGAGGACAATCTGGATCTATTTTCCATGCTGCTGCACTGTTCACTGGGGCTTGGAGTCACACAGGCCAGACTTGAATCATATTTTTTTGCATCAAATATCCGCTAACGTCTGTCCTCATTGGAGGTAAACCAGAGGAGATATCCAAATGGCATCTTGTCTCAGTCTTGATTTTGGTCTATTCTTGGCTTCCTGTTCAGGCTGTTCAACGGCTGCTGGTGATGATGTCCCAGAATCCCCGGGAAGGTGCTGCAGCTCAGCGTTACAAGTTGAGTCTGGTTCCTGCCAGCAGAGGACATTGTTGTTCAATAAATTTCTCCAAGAGGCTCTTTTGGGATTTGCCGTAGCTATTTAGTCTGATGTTTTATAGGGTTTTGATATACTTGGACAACTTGTTACACTTAAAAAGCCTATTTTGGTTGAGAAGTGAAAACTTTTGAGATTTTAGAACACAAATTGCAACTTCACAATCACCCAGGAGCTTTTTGTCATGCCAGTTTTCAGCCACGAAAGCACTGCTCATGGAAATGCTGCTGACTGGCACCAGTACTGCAAAGGTTGTGTGTTTTGGATAAGTGATCAGCAGGAAGAATTGAAATCTAGGGATACATTACGGATCTGTTATTAGTGAAAGTTTTACCTGCACATGAAGTATAAGAAAGAATCATGCAGAATTTGAAATTAAGGAGGCTGATGCTGCTGCAGAAAATTTGGTGGAAAAAATTGTGTTCGTTCAGCCATTCCGTGATATCAGGTGTGGAGGTGAGAGCTGAGGAATCAACACATTAATATAAAGGGCCAACAAGAGAAATGGGCGTTCCCACAGACACAGGGCAGCCTTAAGCCGTGTACAGAAGAGGGAAGTGCCCTGAGGTGTTGCTGAACCTGGAAAGGAGTCCTTACTTGTGTGCCATGGCTGTACTCAGAACTGGGAGCTTACATCCAGTCAAGTGTCTTCTCTAGGAGGTGGGTCCCAAAATTTAGAGGACTCTTGAAAGGCACAAATAGTTTGTTTGCCAAAACCAACCAACCCAACACGAAAAATCCTCTCATCTCCCCCACTTTGAGGTAAAAATAGAGACTTAACAATTTTTTATTTTATCTGAAATTTCACCTCAGTTTTGAAAAATAATTTGCAGAATAAAAATAATGTGAAAGCTAATATTTGCTGCTTTATAAATGCTTCTAATCTTCACTGTAGTAGAAAATCCTTTAATTTGGTGTTAAGTTTTAAAATGAAGGTGGGAGGGTAGGTTTTAAACTGACTTCAGCTGAAATGTTTTCTGGCTTCTGAGACTGTTGAGCCAGCAGGGAGGATTCACCTCTTTGGTAGCGAGGCAGTGAACATCCTTTTTGTCCTGCTTCTCCTTCAGCACTTCTGATGCCTGCCATCAGTCATGGCTTTGTTTCTGATGAGCACTTGAATGAAAATGCCCTGATGCCACTGCAAACGCCTCACTGTGGCCTCCTATCCCAGGCATGCAAACAGAGCAACGTTGTTTCCTTCCCTCCTGGGTTCGGGAAGATATTCTGCCTCAGCTCTATTTAAAAGGATTACAGCAGGACAGGGATGTTTGACAGGCCTTGCTCTATCAGCTTCAGTTACACCATATTTATATTAGCTGAGGATGTGGCTTTGGGCTCTGATTGCAGTTATTGGTTGAGTCAGGAAACCCAAGTTTCTCCACTGTGATGCCTTTTTTTTGTTTACGTGGAATCCGAGTGTTGGAGATGGGTCTTTAAACAGAAAAATCTGATGGCTAAAAAGAAAAACGTGAATCTCCTTTCACAGGAAAAAAGAAAATCACAGGCTTAAGGAAAGATGTGGTGAGCTTCATCTTTGCAGCTTCCCTTTCCCACTCTCTCCTGCAGAAGTTCAAGAGGTCTGCAAAACCTCAGGTTCCACAAAATATGACTGTCCCTAATTATAAGGTTAAAGTATTAATATAGCAGTAGGAAGTGTGAGGAGGAAGTACTACCCCCTTGGCTGAACACCCCCTTTTCAATAAAAATAGCAAAATCCAAATTTATATTAGGAAATGTGAAAGTCCCAAGAGCCTCAGCATCCTCTGAAGTAATTTCTTCCACTTCTGGGTAGCCAGCTTCCTATTTATTCAGCAGCACTGTACCATCTGTGGGAGACAGAAAGCCGGGCTCGTATGTGTGGCCTCCTCCGCTGAACCTCAGGGAAAAAGCGACGTGTTCCTCACCACTGTTTTTTCAGGTTGGATTTAACACTTGCACAAACCTGGCAATGGCCAAGGAAGAAAAAGACAGTCGGGACTATTGAAACCAAAGAGTTGGCATCTGTCATGCTGGTTTTAGGGAGGGAGCCACTGGCTTTGGGACCTCGTTGGAACAGGTGGCAGGGCTGGTCTGACACCTCTGTCTCGGGCAGAGCCCCAGTTAGTCGGTAGGTCTCAGCTGATTAGGGACGGGATTTGAGAGTTTGAAATGGATGTTACAGTTCAGTGATTGAGAAGAATTAAAACTCCTAAGATTGATTTACTTAATGAACTTTATTATGTCACAGAGACTGGGTTCGTTGCATGGTGAAGAGGGGAGAATGCAAGAAGCTTTTGAAATCCCATTCTCCTTGAGTTTTCCTGGCTGAGTGGTTTAATGAGTGGCCCAAGGCACAGAATGGCTCTTGCTTCCAGCACCAGTTGGAAGTGGCAAGTTACAGATGAGAGATATTTCTTTGTGATGGAATTGGTGTGTTCTCCCTGTTCACTGGAAAAGGATAGGAGACACATCATTGCCTGGTTGTGCTTAAGAGACTGGCTTATACGTGACTGATGGGCACTTACACCCTTGACTGAGCAAATACCAATCACATCAGCTTTTGGATGTATAAAACCAGCTGGGGTAGGTATGGCAGAGGAGGGAGGAAATGTATTTGTCCCTACCATGTTCCTAAAGCTTAATCCCAAGGTAGTGACCCCTAGTTTAAACATTCATTTGCTTAACAATTCTATTTAGCTTTGTCTTGCAGGTCTGCCTAGTCTCTATCTGTGTGAGACTCACACATCTGGCCCCTCTGTCCTGCCCTCCCATCTCCCTACAGACAGCATGTACATTTTAAGCATCTCAGCTTTCCTCTGAATTCTCCAGCTGCCCCTGCTCCCAACATCCACATCTGGCATTTGTTAGTGGCAATTTATGGCATCACAGATCTCCAGCCATCCACAAATGCAAATCTGTTTTATGGCTTTGTCCTGTTGTGTGACTTGGCTTGTAGGACACCTCCCTCAAAATCTGAGGCAGTGGATCCTGATGCAGAAAGAACAGTCTCCTTCTTGTGTCTTAACCTGATTTTTGAGGTATGAGATAAACCAGCCAAATGGAAGTTTAAGAATAACATTCTCAGTGTTTTTGAATTCTTTCTCATAAATTAGCCTTAATAAGAGAGAATTTTTGAAGTTGGGTCCTTAAAATGGCAGAAGAAAAAACTTTGAGTGGGCCCTAACCCAAGTAATTTGTTCTCAGAAGGGAAGGACAATTAGCAGCACCATCAGCTCAGTGAAGGCCATGGACCAGCACTGTTGAGAATTGAGCTGGATTTTGTCTCCAGTTCATCCAATGCTTCTAAGTCCATGTTTAATCTGTGAGTGATGCTGTGTGATGGTCAGGTAGAAGTTAAGAAGGTGTTGCTTCAGTTTTTCAAATGGTGGTCTATCCCTGCATTAAGTACAGGTGACATTTCCAGCTTTGTGTGACCATTGTGCATGGGAGGATTCAGTGCTGGAGTTAACTGCTCATGCAGACAAGTAACTCCTGCCTCTTCACATGCCAGTGCCGTCAGCGTGCAAATGTAACACAGGCAAAGGTGCCTTGGTGCAAATTCCGGGATCTTCAGTTGAAAATCAGCCCCTTCATGTGAACTGCTTTGGGAAGTGACTCAAAGTAGCTTCATCTCTAGTACTGCTAAATTCCAGTCTTCTGGAACAGCCTCTTCTGATGTGACTGTCTTTTCCTTTTATTTATACTGCAGGTTAACGCATTTGCTCTTGTCCTTTAACGTAGAACAGCAGAATGGTTTGGGTGTCGGTGCCTATGTGGAGTTCAAACTGGACGTCTGTGTCTAACGTGGATGTGTGAGTATGGATGTGTCAGTTTTTAGAAAATTATTGGAAGGAGCTGTGGGTGGAAGAGAAACAAAGCCGTGGGTCTGTGAGCCAAACAATTAACATAGGAGTGGAATACTGTAGTTACATCAGTCTTTCTTTAAAAAGCCAGAGTTTCTCCCCTATTCCCAAATGTCCATTATTAATTCTCTTGGCATGTAGCATAGCAAAATGAGTGCGTTTATGAACTTGACTACTTCTTTTAACAAGTTCCAATAACTGCTTCCTAAACCTTGTGTTTTTATATCAATTACATACAGTAAGCATTGAAATCAACCAAAGAGAACTGCTGAGGCCAAGAAGGGTTATTTATGTTAAATGAGGATTGCCAACTGCCAAAAGTAAAATGTGGATATAATTTTATAACACCATTTTATAATTAAAGTCATAAGTGAGGTTTCCTGCTATTGTTTAAAAATGTGTCACGATAAATTTAAATCAAGGATGGAGGCACAGAAGGGGCTACTAAAGAACATATCAATACAACAAAGATGGTACAGCGAACATGTCTGTTGCAAAAGAAAAACATGTGCTAACAATTTCAGTGAAATAATTATATTTATTGCATATAGATTCTGTTTTAGGAACTATAACCACTTAGAAACTGTTTTCATTCATGTCAGATTGAGGTTAATTTGTTGTTACTGTATGTCTATAGATAGATTTTACTGTCAGAGAAATTTAATATGTTGGTTTAATGATAAGGCAGCCTTCTAGCTGGACCAGATTTTTTTAAAAGGCCATGAAATCCAGAAAAAGTTAATAGTTTGGGCTAATATTTGTGTGTCCACAGCATTTTTGAGTTAATGTTGTATCAATAAAGAAAATAAAACTCTGGCAAGTAAGTACCCACTAGTCAGATTCAGAAAAATATTTAAGCACACGCTTAACTTCAACAATTTCGGTGGGATGTTGATTTTAATAGAATTAAGCACATATCTAAGGACTTCTATAGGCATTCTTTTTTCAATTGTAGACTGAACTTGACAGAGAAATAACTTCAAATTGTCAAAGTGAACACGAATAATAACAACCCTTTGTTTTCATTTACTCGTTGTCTGAATATATAACATTGCTCCTGTACTGTCAGAGCTCTTCCAAAGATTTTAGGGCTGACCCCTTGCAGACTATGGATGGTTGCTAATGCTCCCCATTTTCCCAGAAAGAAGTGGTTTAATTCACATGCATTCGTAAGAGTTAATCTCTAGAACATTCCTGGCTTTGGTAAGTCATGTTCATGGAATAGGTAAGTAATTTCCAATGGATCATTTCATCCATCGCTTTGCTAATAGAACCCATGTGTTTCGTATCAGCACCGAGGGGACATTAATCAGTGCACACCACTCCTGCCAGACAGATTCTGTGCAGAGTCCCTGGTTACATCTCAAATGTCAATATGTGGAAAAAGATGAATAATAAAATGCAATAGATAGCATTTGTTACACATGCCATTTGTAAGTTCCTTGTAAAATAGATCCCAGGGAAAGAGCTGATGGTAATACAGCATTGAAGCTATGAAGCTCTCAGAGGAAAGAAATGCCAGAGTCCAGCGGTTCATCGTAATTCTGCTGCCTTCTGCACATGCATTATTGTCATACAGGCTTTAACTAGAGGACCACAGCTTATTTCTCCACTGACACAATGTTTTTTCCAAACTGGAAAAAATTTGGAAGCTGCACTATTCAGGAGCTATTGATGTCCTTAGGAATTCTACCTCATGCCTAGAAAATCTCAGCCAAGATGTGTTTTTAAGTTGTTCATGACTGTGCTGCAGTGGAGACAACTCTATAACTGTAGCACAAGAAGTCACCATAGCCACTGGTCTAATAAAGGCTGAAAAAAGTTCTCATTAGTGACACTAATTCTATCTTAATTCATCACTCACTTGAGGCAGAATTCTTTAAAGTCTGTTTTCCCCACCACTGGGGGAAGAAGTGGTGTTAGGAAGAGATTGTGAGACAAGGAGGAGTGAAATGGGACATCAGGGACTAGAAGAGCAAGAGGAGATGCTGGGGGCTGGAAAGCATAACTACAATCAAGTAAATAATCAGCCAAAACCATTCTGACAGAGTCTAGAAATCTGTGACAGGTGATTTCAGAGTCTTTCCAAGTAACTATTATGCAACTTTTAAACATCTTTTTGACCTCTCAAATGAATTTCTTTTGTTTTTTAAAATGTTGTCCTTCACTCTTGTCCTGTCCTTGGGGGAGGAAGAGAACAAATAATTGACTTCTCTCCACCCCCCAGGTGGGTATCATGCAGCATGTCTCCTTCTTTTCCCTCTCTCTACTCTCTAAATCTTCTGATTCTTGTTCTTAAGCCAGTTATCTTGTAAACGTGACATTTTTGTTTATTCTGTTGCATGTTTCCAAGGTATTTTTTACTCTCTCTCTTGTATCATAGGGGTTATACTCAGGTCTACAGACTGAACTAAATGTTCTCAAACTCTTCCCTATCTCTTAAAAATCAGCTTTCTGGTCTCCTGGAGTTCCATCTCTGTTTTCAGTGAGCACTCGACAGATAGCCAGGAATGGCTCGGTGTCCTTCATTCTCTTTGGAAGTGCTCTGAAGTTATCATGTGTGTCTGATCTGAATATATTTAACTATTCCAAATATTTTTAAACGTGTTTTCTTTCCATAGTCTGGACTGTGCACTTACTCTGTTGCTATGAAGTTCAGCTTTAAGTATCTGATCTCAATTAACCTCCTTTAAAATCTGAAGCAGGAAAGGCCATGTTTAAGCCTTCTAGATGTTATCGATAATCAGGAAAAGCATCACAGATGCCCTCTCCTATTAAGCAGTTTACTATCAATAGCCTGGGAAGGAAAACATGGAAATGTCTTGGAACGTTTAGAGGAGAAGACTCTGCTACTGTGGTGTTGGGGGGGGTTATGCTGCCAGAAAGCTCAAATATTTGTGGATTATTCAATGTGAGAGCAGATGACTGAGCTGAAATCAGCCTCCTGCCTTTAACAGCAGCAGGAAGCATTTTGTTGTGCTACTTCCCTGGGTGCTCTCTAATGACAGAAAAATTGCACATTTCTGTCTGGTAAAATTCAGTCAGAATCCTTGGTAGCTGGACAGAAATCAGGCTGGACAGAGCTGCTTAACGTGGTTTGCATTACACATGAGCTGCAGATGCTGCCTTGAGGAGAGTATGCACACGGAATATTTTGTCTAATTAACTCCAGTCTGTGTCACAGAGAGGTTTCTAATCTTTGTCTTCAAAGTTAACATGTTAAAAAGTACAGAAGGCTTCTCCCTTTCACATATCTTTTCTTATATAGATACATAGGGATTTTGAGAAATAAGAAAATGCAGATGACAATGCTTAAAATGAAGTAAAAGGGAGTGCAAGGTCAGTCAGTGCTGACTAGTGAGGGTGAATCGGAATTTGGTGGTTCTGCTGCTTCTGTAACCAAAAGGATAAATGCAATTACTGTTTGGAGCTGCAGCAAATTTGTATTTGCACTCTGTGCAGTTGTGACTGAATATCAGACCTTCAGCAGGCTTGCTGCTAAACAGGCCTCTCCAGAGAACCTACATGTGAATTCTTCAGTGCAATTAGAAATAAAAATGATTGTTTCTTTGCTCAGAGAGCGCTGCCAAATGGTGGTGTGTTTTCTGGATTTCAAAATGAACTGTGCTTATGCTTAGCATCCCTCTAGGATGGAGCACAGCCGTGATCCAAAGCTGGCTTCAGACCACTCAAGCCTCCACCTTCACTCCAAATGCCTGCATTGGCCAGTGGCCAATTGTACATTTGGACAGCACTGGTGAGAACCATTGTGAGTTTTACGTCTTCTTGGTAAGGTACACAAGTATTCATGTTCCTCATCCTTGCTGCAGCTGAGCACTGGGAAGTCTTTAAAGCTTCTATCTTCCCATGACTTCCATGAGGTGGAAAGTCTCAGTTGCTTGGAAAATGGGGAGATAGTTTCTCTACACTCTAACTTGTATAGGGACACTGTGACAGAGAAAAACACTGATCCTGGATTTCAGCAGCTCAAGTGTTTTCCGTAGCTTTTAATCTTTCTTTAAACAGTGATCTTAAAAGCTGCCTCAGGAGCGTTTCAGAGGATACTTGGCAATTTGGAGTCCTTCGCTGTGTCCCGAAGTTTTATCCTGGATGAAGTGCATCGTTGTCAGTGTTGATGAAGCATTTTACGATGAAACCCTGTTTAAGAAGAGAAAACCACATTAGCTCCTGTTTGTTACAGGAAATCAGTGTGGCTCTGGACAGCCCTTACCTTGCTCTCTGACTGGCCCTTGGAGCTCTGGCCTACAAGCTGGTGAATAACTTCTGGTCCTCCGGGCCTGCTGGATATTCTAATCTTGTCACAGCTTTCCTCAGCAGCTTGTACAACTCTCCCATGGGTCTTGTGCATCGTGAGATTGGTGGCAAAATTGTGATGTGGAGCTAGAAATAAGGAAAGCATTCTCGAAAAGCCCTAGAAACTTGCCTGGTTTCATGGTTCATTAGAAACTTTAAACTCTTGCCATGCATGTTGAAAGATTTGTTTAAGTCAATGAAGTCTTTCGAGTGAACCTCATCAGGCAAAATTGGCGGTTCCTCTGAGAATCCAGAAGAGCATTACCAGTTTCAAGCAGCTTTTGCTCAGAGATTTCTTTGATTCATTTGGAGCTGACACAGTAGAGCTGTGGAGCAACATGAGAGAAAATACTTAAATGATCTACAAAGCAAAACCACAGAATTTTGTGAAGTTATCATTAGAGCTGTGTTGAAAACTAGATGGTTTTTTGAAAGGAGCAGGGAAATATGACACTAAGGTCTGCAAAATTGCCTTACTTTGATTGCCACAGGAAGAAGCTCAAAGCCTGGAAACTTCACCAACTGCTAAGTCCCATCAGAGAACTCGGACCAGCCATTATTCCTGCAGCCACATGTGTGACCTCCCAGTCTTGAGCCGGATCCTATGTGAAGAAATACACAATTGGAGCAGTCCTTGTCTTGGAAGGCTGAATGGGCACAGGAGAGATTTTTCAAGAGCTTTGTTACCCAAAATTTATTGAAAATAATTTGTATCTTTAATCTGCTTTGAAAATCTTAGCTGTGGGAAGCCGATAACATCTGATATATAACAATGAGAGTGGTTGAGAAAATGTGGGATCAAAATGGACTTAAGCTACAGACAGACCTGAGGCATTTTCTTTGGATCCTCCCTTCCAAGCTGTGCCTGCAATACTCCTAATGCTGTAATTTCAAATATTTCAGTTGCAACCTTCTGAAGGTTTTCCATAAATTCTAATCCTGGTACTTCTGTATTATTTTGATTTTACTGTTTCGGTGTCCCTGTGGTCCCATTGAGGAGGTTTGCCTGACCAGATGTCCATACTGAATGACACTTGAAGATTCCCAAGATGCCTGTGCTGTTGTTTTCCTTGTTTCTTTTCCAGCTGAGAGCTTTCATCAAACCAGAGGTGACTGTTGATACAGGAGAGTAGGAATGTGAGGCAACTGAATTACAACACCTGTAATACTGGAGTGGCTTTTTCAAATGGGTGTACCACTGCCTTTGGCTTTTTTTTATCTTTTTCAGAAGAAAATTACCTTTCCTGTGAAGAAAGCCCATCTTTCAGCTTGCTGTACCCCAACAGACATGTGTTGAAAGCTGTTTTACTCTGGGAATGATGCTTACCCACAAGAATTGGGGGACATTGCTTCAGCTGGTTTCCTTTCCCCTCAGAACTGTCTGGTGTCACCCCTTGCCTTCAGTGCTTGAAACCAAGACAAGCTTATGAAAACAGCTCCTGCTGGTTTTTGTCTTTGTAGGGGAAACCAGACAAGGGGCAACACACCCCTTAGGATTCCGTTTAGAATTTGGATCCCGCAGGATTTAATTCTCATCTGGCCAATTCCTCCCCTGAATTATTCCCCACCACCCAGGGAAGTCAGTTGAGGCATACCTGGACTCCAGGTATCCTACTCCATGCTCAGAGTGCCGGGCATGGCAGAAGCACAACCTCCACATACAAAGCCCTTCCTGATATCACCAGAGCAAGGGGACCACAGCCTTAAAATCCATATTAAATGAACCTAATTTCCTCTGAGATGTTAACGTGCTGCACTGATTTCAAGTTAATCAAAACAGATGTTTTCAAAATGCATCAAACAGGATGTAGAAAATTTGGCTATTTAATGCAGATTCAAAGCAAATTCCTTACAACCACCACGGAAACCATGGCTGTTTGCTCAGGACTGCGGAGCGAGGCTGTGCTTTTTCAGTGCCACTTGCTGCCTCTGCACGCTGTTGCCTCCATTCCGTGCACTTATTTAAAGCTTGGTTATACAGAGCCACTAAAGATAGTTGGCCAAACCTTGTTCTTGGGGACATAATTAATATATCCTGCCAATTCCTTAAATAGATGCAGATCGAGTTCCTGTGTTGAAACAAGACAGTTTGACATGTATTTTATCTTCTATTCTGGAAGCTTTGCTCTGAAATTCAGGCATTTTGCACAAAAGAATTATACAAATGGGATTCAGCTGAGGAGTTCATGTCAGTATTTTCAGATTCTTTTTATCTGTATTTGTTCAGACCCAATTGTAACCCTTACATTCAATGCTAACAAGAAGCAAAAAAGAGTTGTCTTATTCCTTCTGATTCAAACACTGAGGTAAAAGCAAGGTTTTTTGGTCCACAACATCCATTTGTGTGGGTACCTGATGCTGAAGGAGGTGAAGTCCAGTTAATGCAACATTTTAGTTGGGGATTAGTCAGTCTGAATGCCCCTCTTAAAATCTCTCCTTACATGTACTAAGGGATCAAGGAAAGAAAAATTTAAGTAGAAGAGTCTTGATACTTTGGAGTACATTAGACCTGGTCTGCAGTTTTGCATTTTTGTTGATTTTTATTCCAACTTAATGATTCTGACATGACCTAATGGAGTAGAATTTGATCTCTATCAGCATTTTTAAAAAGAACCAAGGAAAGCTGAGGAGTTTGGGATTTCTAGTTTTGAGAATGGAGAGTCCACAACCTCTTTGGACAACCTATCCTAGAGTTTGACAACCCTCACAATAAAAAATGTATTTTTCCTATGGTCAGATGAGTTTCCTGTGTTTCAATTTGTGCCTGCTTCCTCTTGTGCTTTCAGCAGACTCTGGCTCCCTCTCCTTCATGCTCTCCCAACAGGTATTTACACCAGGTGATAGGATCTCCCTGAACCCTCTTTTCTAGGCTGAACAGTCCCAGTTCTCCTTGTCTCTCCTCATGGGAGAGATGCTGCAGTCCCTTAATCATCCTTGTGGCACTCCGTTGGTCTCATAGCCATAAATCCATGGGGTTTTTGTGTACTGGGGAGCCCAGAACTACGGGGGAAATGTTTCTGATGATTTTTAAATGCTATCTTCCTTCCATTACAGTTAATCTATTCTGTCCCAAGTCTTTTGTTGTAAAGATCTCACACTCTTCACTTTCCATTGTAAGCTGCATCACACTGGGACACCACCAAAAGCTTTGCACTGCTGAAGCAGGCTTTTCCTTTTTTTTTTTTTTTTTCTTATTTTTAAAATTTTTCCTTGTGAGACAGGCCAAACTATGGGAGTTTTTGGAAGAACAGACTACAAAATGTGATATATTTTTCTGTTGCTATATTCTACCAAAAACGTTGCTCTAAGTACTGTGACAGTATTCAATGTGTATTAAGATCTGTGATGAATTTTTTTTAGCTAAGGTAAATAGAGAAAACTACTGATCAGCCATGGGATGAAATCCCTTTATTCTGTTTAGAAGGACTGGCATTTGGTACAAGAGAGATTCAGGTCAGGTTTTTATAGAGATACAACATAATCAAACATAATTGGGGAGTTTTTGTAAAGCTGCAGTTAAAATCCTCTCTGGTGGCTTTAGCCCTTCTTTGGTGGCCAGTGTAGTGTGGTGGCTGCAGGCTTTTCAGACATCTCAGTCATTTGTGCTGCTTTGTGTTCCAGATGACTGAGAACCCTTAAATTCATGGCACTGAGACTGTGGGGAACTTGGTGTCTCTGAGCTTTCTCAAAAGTCTGTAGTTTGGAATCTTCTGCAAGACCCTGGGTATGAAGGAGCTCAAGCCCTGCTGCTGTCAGGGCAGTGTCTCCCCTAAATCCTTTTGAAGATGTGGACTGAAGTGTCCCAGGAGCTGGATGTAGGAACTTTGTCCAGTCCTGGTATAAATGGGAAGTGATGTTCCTGAGCATTACACTCGACATTGCCCTTCATTCTTGGCTGTTTCTTCCTGCACTTGCATAGGCTTGAATGATAGAAGAGTTGAGGTTGGAGGGGATCTCTGGAGGTCGTCTGGTCCAACCTTTAACCTCATCTTTGTAGAGGAAGGAAAATCACTTGTTTAAACTTTCAGCGATAACCACTTGCAGTTGTTTAGCTCTCTGTGCCTCCAGGCATCCGTATTTAAATGTTTAATGTGCACACTTGCTCTATCAGTTCCTTAATGGCAAATTAAGGACTAAATGAATGGATTCCAAACCAAACACAAACCAGACCAGACACACATCCAACCAAGCATCTACACTGCCTGTATAATCCAGACCACATTTATGCATAAATGGATATGTTCTCTTTGGTGATTTTGATAATATGTTGTACTGAGCAGCAAATTCTAATTACTGCTCTTTGATGCTCTGTAGCTGGGGGAGAAAAGCAACCTTCCCCTTGTATTTTTGCATGGTTTTTTTTCTGGTTTAGAACTCATAATCCAAAAACAGGATCTGTTTTTCTTTGTGGAAGCATCTATGTTTTGTGAAATTGTGGTTAGGAAAATTGAGATGTACTCAGGGAACAGTCATATATTTGACTGGGCAGTTGAATATAAGCACACAGGGATGGACTGGATTTCTTCTTATTTTTTTAATAAACTTTGTGAGCCTAGTGAAGGTTTATACAATGCTGGCTGATCAGCAGACTGAAGACCAGGAAATTGTGCTCTGTCTTGTGTAGCAGGAAGGCTTATACTTACATTAAAAGGTTAAATGATGAAAAAATTTGCAGATATTTAAAAAATAAATGAACTGCACTTTTATACAATGTTCCTTTGCAATATCTTTTGGAGTATCTTTGGAACTAACTGTTGCTGATCTGTGGTGAAGTTGAGGAGGCATTGAGTCCAAATCAGCTTTGCTGCTCATGTGCATAAAAAGAATGCTAAGGATGATTGTAATTAAAATTTAGTGCTCTTTGAAGGGCCATCATACTTTGTGCTTCGTGGCAAAGCTCCCAGGCAGGACTGGCTCTTACATCTCTCTGCAGCAGTGTTCTTGCACCTTCTGAGGACGAATCTGGTGTGGGTTGTTGCCAGGTCTGGGTGATCTTGGGGCTACTGCAGGGTGGCACTTTTTGTCTCTGAGGCTTTTTGAAATCTGAAGTTACAATCCGGAGTAAAGCAGTAGGTGGCACTACAGACTCTCTGTTCTTTAGGTAACTTTCCACAGTAACTCTTCCTTGCCAGCTCGCCCTGAACAAGTGTCCGTGTTTCCAAAAATAACAAGGTTGTTTCCAAGTTTTCTTGAAATATATGCACGGCTGGTTAGTCATTCATAATCACTTCTTTGCAAACACTGCGGATATTTCACATAAGAGCAGCACGTCAGGAACGGGAGTTTTGCAGGAATTCCCAATATTGTGGAAAGGAGTCCCTGAAAGGTTCTTTCTGGCAGCAGGGGTGGTGGGTCTACCTACGTCAGTGCCTGCTCTGCAGCACTTTCCCTGCTCTCCTCTGTGAGCCCTTCCTGGGGTTACAGCCTGTGGGCACTGTCTGTCCAGGTGAAGGGGGAGGAGAGGCTTGCTGGAAGACTGCTCCTGTTGTCCAGAGGGTCTTTGGGTCAGCTGAAGTTGTCTTGCTCCCTTCCAACCCCTCAGAAATGAGGAGAGCATAGGAAGGAGAAGTGGCTGTTGCGAATGAATGGATTTTGCTAATTCTGTGTGTGAAGTCAGAACTGGGCCCTTGAGCTCATGTTCCATTACTGCCATCTTGACCTGCATTTCTGTTTGATTTAATCAGAAGTGCAAGGTTTGGTTATACAACAAGTGCCTAAACCAGGACAAGTATATTGTTGAATAAGTTGAACTGTTGAATATTCCAGGGGTATATTGGGTATTACAATATTATTATTGGAGTATTGTTGAATACTTCCATGGGTTTTTCAGGATGAATGATGCAGAAGATGAAGCAGGATAGGCGAGGCTGGGTGGGTCTTGGAGCAACCTGGTCTAGTGGGAAGTGTCCCTGCCCATGGCAGGGGGTTGGAATGAGATGATCTTTAAAATCCTTTCCAACCCCAACCATTCTATAATTGTATATCATTTTTTGTACTACACGTGAGAGCTTGGCGCAGGCCTGGCCTGAAGTGGCTCAGGTGGAAGCAATAAAAGGCTCACAAATTGATGACGAGGCTTTAGCGGTGTTTTGGAGTAATTATCCTTTTCTCAGAGGCTTGTGAGGATACCTGGCTACATCTCAGGTGCCCCGAGTACATCCATGCTGCCCTCAGTGACTCAAAGCTGCAGGCAGGAGCTCAGTGTCAGCGTGGCCTCGCTCCTGTGGGGCTGAAGCAGCCTCAGGCTCAGGGACTGAGCCACGTCCTGCTTGTGGCAGACAACAAACATGATCTGAGGTCACTGCACGTTCTTGCTCTGCCTGCACCAGTGCCTTTGCTCAGGTCCTGCAGACTGGAGTACTTCCCGTGCTGAAAACTTGTGTCCAAACATGTCGTGGTTTGGATTTCCTGCTACTGAGATCTGTCTGCTGCAGTCTCTTACATGACAAGTTTATGCCTAATCTTCCTGTGCCTTTGAACTTCGTCCTCTCTTCCTTGCTCCCTTCTCCGCCAACCTGTCCCATCTGCCCCTCATATCTTGACTCTTGCAGCTCGATTCACAAGCCCCATATTCCGTCTGTTATTCAGGGAAGTATAAAAGCACCTGCTTTTGGCAGGGGATTAAAAGCAGCTGGTAATAAAGGAATTAATGGGACATGTGAACATGCTTAAAGCTTCAGCACCTGAAGATACTGGCCAGTTATGCTTCCCATGTGTTGGTGATGGCTGCTTCCTTTCCATGCACAGGGAGCTGGCATTACAGGGCTCTGAGCTACTTGATGCCTGAAGTGGGATAAATAACAAAGCGGATTATTTTAGCTGCCTATAGTGCTGAAAATGTGATTGCCATTTTTAATTTGATTTTCCTGCCAGCCTTTGTTCTTGAAAACATGGACTGTTTTCTTTGTTCTCCAAGAACTCATGGTGTGAAGGAAGCACAATAAATAAAGATGGAAGCAGCATGGAAAAACTACAGCCTAGGACAGAGCAATGTTCATTATTTTTTTACTTTTTCCTTGCTGAAAAAGCAAGTATTTGATTCTGTTTCTCTTTGTTTAAACTCTGTCTTCAGACATCAGCCTAAGAAAGACTGAATCAACTAGAAAACAAAGAAATATTGTCCAAAGGCTGTGTAATGAATTTCAGTTTGAAGAGACCCAGTCCAAATGGATTTCTTTGAGCCCGGACCTATGAGGGGCACAGCCCCTGCCTCTCCAGGGCTTGTCTTGGGTCGCTGCCCCACTGGATCATCAGTGGAGAGCCGGGGGCTCCAGCTCTGCCTCATCCTTGGAGGAGCCTCCCCTCCTCTCTCCATGGACTGCCAGGGAGCCCAGGGAGATCAGCTTCAATAAGGTGCTAAACTGTGGTAGTTGAAATATGTGTACCTCCTTCCTCTCTGCTGAGAAAAGATAGTTTAAATTTTCTTTAGGTTTGTTGAGTTTTTTGAAATGAATTGGGGATTTTAAGCTCTTATTTTTCCTATTTTCTAAACTTGTCCCCCAGACTAGAGGCTGCTTAGCTTGTTTGCTGCCATCCTGTTTCATTCAGCACATCAGTCATGCTGGTGATCCTAATAAAATAGGAGATAAGCAGGATTGTCTCTGGCTCTCTAGAACATCATGTCCTACTGCTGTGGGAATGCTTCCCGGTAGAGAGGTGAGATTTAGGTGCAAAATCAGCCACGTACTCACTAAGCAAGAGACAAAAGTCAGTTACCCCCGGTGGTGCTTTGGCAGGGAATTAAATTCCTGCAGCTGGATTTTGCACATGTGGGTTAAAGCAGCTCCCCAAAGGCCACTGCATCCTGCAGTGTATATACCATCCCCTCCAGTGTGCTTTCCCTGCTAGGCTCTAGTGTAAATACAGCTGCTGTCACAGGTCAGTGCTGCCTGTCAGATCTTTGGTACTGTAAAACTACAGTGGGCCAACACGAGGGTAGTGGTCTCTTTCACCCGCTTGTGTGCATGTTCTCTTTCTTTCCCCCTCTCAAAAAAGAAAAAAAAAAAAGAGTTTGGGTGGTCTTAAGCCTATATTCATATAATTCTAAAGACCAAGAGTCAGACTAACCAGGAGGCCCTGGGAATCTTTTTAATCGACAGCTGTGCTGTCACAAAGGCATTGCCTTCCTTGAACTTACAAGTTAAGGCACTTTAAATAGAGGTTTCAGGAACTACTTGAAATTGTTATTTGTTTCTTGACTTTTGTCATGAAAATGCTTGTTTAGCAGAGACAGTGGATGCTCTAAAACCACTACACAGCTGCCTTTTCCTGGTGGTTGCTATGCCAAGGTAGTGGATGATCCAGGAGCATCTCTGATTCACTGAAATGAATTTTGAGAAGTGTGGAAAAGAAGGTGCAGTGTGACAATGTTGGGTCAGTGATGCTGGGGCAGGGCAGGCTCTGGACATAACGTGGTAATTAGTTTACTTTCTCAACTATCAGCTTGGCTAAGGTTGAACTCTAGGGTCAGTTCAGCCAGGAAAAAAAAATCCTTTCTAATGCTCTGCTTTTGAAAAATACACCAAAGCTTTTGCACCTCTCTGAAGACCAAAATGAAACTGAAGGCTTGGAGGTTTTTTTAGAAAGTTTATATAAAAACTTCTACATTCCATGTATAAGAACTTTGTTCAGTGCATGTATTGAAAAAAAACCCCACATTGTAGGGGATTATCCCTAGGAAAAACATTGAAAGCCTAGGAAATTGGAGATAATGATGTCCTGGAAAATACCCCTCTTGACATGGTAATATGAGCAATTGCAGAATCTAAATAATCTGAACTCTACATAGGAGGTGACCCTTTATTATGATTTCTGGAGCCATTGAGCATCTTTAGTTCTAAGCAAGTCAGTGGAAACTGTGGATGTGCAGTACCCTGGAACTGAGGCTCAGAAAATCTTGTTTGTTCCCCTGGGGTCACCGCTTCTTCCACAGGAGAGATTTTAGTACAGTAACTCAGCAGGGAAATCCTGGGGTTATGATGAGGTTCTCTCTTAACCTCTTTGGATTCATCTCTGTGTAGAGGTTAGGAGAGTTAAAGATTGCCAGCCTGTGGGGAACAGATTTTATCCCACCCCAGGGCAATTCCCAATGGGATTTGGTGGTTTCTGGCCCAGGACATGGATGGTTGGCACAGCAGAATTTAAGGGGACATCAGTTTCCATGGACAGGTAATGTGCCTGGATTTTGGACTGGGATATAAATATCAGAGTTTGCATTCATAATCAACTTTTCACAATGCTTAGCTCTCAGAAATTTTAGAGAAATGACTGTGAGATGATGTTCAAAGTCTCCATCCTCTGTGCTCGGCTCCTCTGCAAGTCTGTGCCCACACCAAGCAGAGCTCAGCACGGCAGGTTTCACAATCCTGTCTTTATTTGCTGGGCAATGAGCATGGAATTTTTTTTTCATTACTACATCATTCATGACCTGACACGGTGGCTCCAAGAATCACATAACCTTATCCTGCACTCACGTTAGCATGAATGGTTTAAATCAACATTTCTGTTGGGGGAAAGTGTTGTTTGGGAAGCAGGGAGCATCCAGCAGGCGCTTCTGTTGGTATGTTTTTCCTGTTGAGTCTCTCCATGGATTCAGATACCTGTCTAAATACAGGTCCCTAACACTGGCAGTGCTGTTTTGTTGGGGTGGGCAGTGAGCTCAGTCACTGCATTTCAGGGTACAGCACCAACCTCGTGTCCTGCTGGAGATTCCTGCAGCAGCAGCAGAGCTCTTGTCTGCAGACACAGTGGTCCCTCATTCACAAAAGGTGAGACTTAATTCAAACCAATTTTTAGTGGGAATGAGGTTCCTAAATATACAAGAAGGTGGGCCTTATTCTCTGTATCAAACATGGAGACACCAGGAGGTGAGGCTGTGAGGGAAGCAACATTCATAGTGCAGTAGTTTGGAAGAGTGGTTATTATTCTTTTATATTGTTTTTATACAGGAGAAATAGCATATGGAAGTGTATTCTTGTGGAGACATCAGTATACAGAAGGCATTCTATTTTGGGATATTGAGACGATAAAGATGCTTAGGATGTCTAGTGGAGTGTCAGTGTCTGACACTGGCAACTGCTGTTTGCAAGAGGAGGATAATAAAGATAACTGTCTTTTGGGTAAATCTGTCTTGGAATTTGCCTGATAAAGCTATATCACTGCATTCACATCAGGCAGTAACATTGATAGTGGTAAAATGTGATTTTCAAACACCAACCTTTGTCTACCAGCAACACAGTAAGGAAAATGGATCATTTTGATCATTCTAAATGCAATTTGTTCAGTTCTTTTCAAGCATATAATCCCAATACAATGCAGGGATTTTTGTTTGGGCATTTTTCAATTCAAACAGAACAAAAGCACAGACCACTTGGAGGTTGAATTATCACTTGCAGCTGCACTGATAAAAGAGCAAACACTAAATGCCTCCACAGTTCTGAATGCTTTAGAAGCACCCAAGTTTCTCTAAAGCAGCTGCTTTCTTCACTGTTATCTGGTTTCTCATTGAAAGCAGTGTCTGCCTCCTTCCTAAGGCATTCCTGCATCTGTCTTATGCACGTAACACAGGCACGGCTCAACAGTGGGAGAAGATCAGTTTTGCAGCCTGGTATCTGTTCGCAGAGAGATGTCAGGTTATTATCATCAGTCTCGAACTTCTGGCTGAAGTGCATTCAAGTCAAATTGTGGGCTCTGACTTGGTGTGTTGTTTGGGGCTGTGGGCTTTCAGTGTCTTAGTTCTGAATAGGAAATACAGAACATGTCTGCACATAATGATATACTTCTGGAAGAAGAGGCAAATTGCATGGGGAAAATGAGAAACTTCCCTGCTTTCGGTGATGCTTGGAATCTGTGTCACAGTCACAGCCGTTTCTGGGGTCCACCTGGAGTCTTGGTCTGACATCCATTAGGTTTTTCAGTGTTTCCCTGTGGCCACTGCAGAGGTGCAGATAATGGACTAAAAAAGACTGTGTGAACTCAACCTCCTGGACTGTCTGTAACGAAGATCTTGATGTTCAGAGAGAGTCAGAAGAGAGAGGACTCCTCAGCAATCTGGGATGCCGTGTTTTCCCAAAAGAAGCAGTAGGATCTCTGCTTCTGTTCCACTCCCATTCGTTTTCACCTCGCTGCTGACAGTCGCTATCTGCAGCCTGGAGGTAAGCCAACACCAGTGCCACTTTGTGAGTCAAGTGTCAGGACATGGCATGGACTGATAGTGCTTGAAATCTTCCTGGGCCCTTAGAGATAACAAAGCCAGGTGCTCTTGAGAGCTGAAGTTCAATTCCCATCACCTTCCGTCCGGCCTGGAATCTCGAAAGGCCGAGCGGTGAGGCAGCGCGTGTTGACAAGCCAGAGGAGGGGTTTGCTCTGGACATTGACTTTCTGAGGAGTGGGAGAAGGTTGGCTGTATTCACACACTTGCTGGATACTATTCTTACATGTGTAGCTGCTTTGAAGGGCCACTTCGGGGGTATCTGGGCACTGTAACCAAGAGTTGTCACAGACAGCGAGAGCTGGAGCCAGGCTCCCTATGGATGGAAATCAGAGCTGGGCAGGATGGGCTGCCCAGCCCCAGACTGGGACACGTGCTCTGGGGACAAGCACAGACACAGCACCATGGAGGGGTTAATTAGCATTTAGGCTTCCCATTAACACCCATCCACACTGCCAAGGCCCTTGGCAGAGCCGGGTTGGTCCATCATGCCTTTGCATCAATATTGGAATTGCCAATATTATTTTCACAGGTAGATAAAACAAATAGTCGCTCCTCTGGTTTATTTGCTGAAAAATCAGACTCAGTTCAACAAAAACTGTTTGCAGTCAAACTTGGCAAACCATTTTGGCCCAATTTTCATACCCTGGAAAAAGCGAGTGAAGTGAGAGCTGTCACTTCAGTGCATTTTGCACGAAAGGTTTAGGCTTTGTTTTGAAATGGGGTTCCAAGATCAGGTACAATAAAACTTAAAAAAGAAAAAAAAATCTAAAAGTAAAGAAGGGCCCTCAAATGGAAAAAAACACTTGCCATTTGTGAACATAATGAAACATTTCTTTTAGTCTGAAATGCATTTTCTCCCATATTTACTTTTTGACAAGCAAACAGAAACATTTTGGTTTTAGAGTGACCCTAAGCAGCCAGAATGAGTAACCTGGAGAAATACTCCTTAGATCATCCCTGCTCCGCGCCCTGGGAGATCATGCACATGTGCTGATGCTAACGGAGGAGGTTTTGAGGGGTTTTACTTTGTGCTGAAGAAGCAAAGTTCTGTCACCCTAACTAGCTCAGTGTCACCAGCCTGGTGCTGTAAATCACCCTCAGGACTCCAGCCAGTGCTGGGACAGTGATGTGGGGATGCCTTTTCTTCATGTCCTATCTGTTTATATTCTGCATGAGGGAGGGAAGGTGTCCTCAGCATTTTTATCAGATAATGCCATAAAGTGGGATAAATGAGGGGAAATGGAAGAAAGGAACATTTACAGCCCATCACCACAGCAGAAATTTGCCTCGGTGAAACTGAGGCCCAAGAGACACATATAAAAATAACTTAGGATATGTTTAGTTAAAATAAGACTAAATCTCAGCCTTTTGGCCAAGCAAAGTGGAAGAATCAGATACTAACTGGACATCTGCAGCCAGAAATATTTTGGACGTGGACCTGTTAAATGATCAAATGCGTGTTATGTGTGGAACCTTGTTTAAATCTGAATGTTAATACCACTCAGAAGATTTACAGAAACTGTTTGATTCTTAATACCTCTTCTAAAGATATAGCTCTACAGTCCAAGTGTGTTTATTGCTCAATAATAAACAGTGTCGACAGGAAACTCATACAGAATAAACATGATCCTTATGTTTTACTTCTCTGTTCTCATATGAGGTCAATGCCCTGCTACAACTTTCTTCTCCAAATTCTTAGTAGTTAGTTGAGATGTTTCTTCAGGGATATGTGTTATCAAAGAGTAGCAAAAGCTTAATTTAATCTACATTTTTTAGGCCTGTGAAATATTTAACTGGTAAAAAAGTCTGTAGAAACACCTTATATAAACAAGCATTATTGCTATTGTTATTATAATTATTATTAGCTCTAATTTGATTCCAGTGATGGCAATAATTATTGTAAAAACTACTTTCTTCTCATATATTAAGAATTATGTTGACTGAAGTTAGACAAAACTAGTTCAATAAAGTTACATAAATGTTGGCAGTATATCTTGTTCACATCTCCCATTGAAAATGCTCGTGATGAAAGACAACTTTTATAACTAGATCACAAACATCACTTTTCTTGCTTTTTCATTAAAAATAGAGATGTTAGTCTTTTGGACTTTTGATATTTTTGTTCTACCACTTTATCCTTTATTGATCATGGGTGCAATAGAGCAAGGGTGTTAAGAAGTTTCAAAGGATGAAAGAAAGTCTAGAAAACTTTTAAAAAAGGCAAGAAAAAAAACCCCAAACAAAGTAAGAAAAAGCCAAAAAAGAAACCTGGAAAAGATCTAATCAGCCACAGTGATTAGATATGATTTTGAACAATAAGAAAGGACAAAAAAGTAACATCTTTCCATGTTTTTAAAGACTCTAAATATTTTATATAAACATTTAATTTTTATAGGGAATGTTGTTTTGTGGATATTTTAAACAAAAATGAATTCCATTAGGGAATGAAAATTGCTTCAAAATCACGAGTCTCTATCTAGAATTTCTGTATGCCATAGATTTCCAACATCTTTTAGTCAGGACTTGGAAGATCAGTGTTTAACTAGGGAGCCTTGCCCTTTTGTATCTTTATTATTAAAGCCAAAATATTTTTCTTTCTGGTTTTTAATTGCAGCATTATAAATTTTGTAGAGTCTGTGAATTCTGGAAATGAAATAAGACTCATTTCCACCCCGTGTCTGGCTGGAATTTTTTGAACCCTGATGAACAGCAATATAAGTTGTAGGAACTCCTTTATACGATTGGCAACTCAGGACCTACATTTTAGGTTTCATTTTCTTGTATCTCTGAGCTTTCAAAAATGGAAGATTTCTGACTGTTTTTTTTTTTTTTTAGAAGATGAGATAGATGAATGTGTATCAAAATAATGATATTTATAGATTTCCATCTTCTCAGCCTTGCAGAGTTTAAGTTTGCACAAATTGTCTTGGACACCAGCAGAGCTGGTGTTATGGGACTCTTTAAAAGAAGAAAAGCCTAAATCATGGAATCAAAGGGGTTTGGGTTGGAAGGGACTTTGAAGATCACTCAGTTCCACCTGCCCTGTTGTGGACAGGGACACCTCCCACTAGACCAGGCTGCTCAGAGCTCCATCCAAGCCGGCCTTGAACACTTCCAGGGATGAGGCATTAAATAGAATTCCAGCACTTTGGCTTATAAAAATCACTGTGTAAATTTATATCAGGAGGGGGCTCTTGCCCTTTAGGTTGTGTTGTGTTTGAGTTGTAGCACACTTGTCCCAGCCTTGGGACACAGGGTTTCACTGTGGGTGTGCTGTGGACCCAGCTGGAGCAATCTTCCTGCTTGGTTTGGTGGGAGAGAATTCAGGTCCTGTGCCCTGAGCCTGCTTTGTGATGGGAACCAAAGCACAGCAAATGATGACTGAAAGATTTCTTTCAGGAAGATACTTGCTGATTAGCATTCAAGTTTTAGCATACACTCACCCAAATTAGTTGGAAACAACAAAGAAACTTCCTTTAAGTCACCTCTGTAATTAATAAGATTCCTTCCAACTGCAGGCTGGTGGGTTTAGGGTAACACTGCAACTACAGAGCTTGAGAATTGATTTTTTTTCTGGTTTCTCTGCTGAACTTTTTTTGAATTCAGAAGCCGATGGTCTGTCTTTCCACTGCCACAACTGTTGACTGATTGCTGAGGAGCAAGTGGGGAGCTGAGAAAGATGAGAGGAACAGAAAACAACCAGACAGGAGATCTGGACCTTCCTGTGCTGAATTTGTTCCTTTGCTGAAGCTGCCCCGTGACCCCTGAGTGCTGTATGACTGAGGTTCTCCATTGCCCTAAGTGCCAGCTGAGATTCTTTAAAACTTAGACCAGCTGTGTGAACCCCAAAGTCGGTGATGGGAGTGAGAAAAGTGCTCCTCTCCCAAGTGACTGGGAGCTCGTGCAGCCTCTCCGTGTGAGTTTTTCAGGATTGTACTTAGGCTGTGCTTGTGAGAGATATTTTTCCAGACATGAGCCAGCGAGTGAATTCTTACCTGGATTCAGCCATTAAATACCTGTAGTGCTGCAGTTAAGACCTTTTGTCCCCTGTGTGGGGTTTTAGTAACACTTTCTTCTTCCTATTTCTGGAGAAGGGTTGTCTGCGAATTTTTGTCCTTCTCTTTGTTTGCTCACTTGCCAATAAATGAAGCACTAAGCCATTAAATGTTAAAAGTCAGAGTAAATTTTATTCTAGTCTGTATAAAGCTGTAACCTGAGGCCTTGCAGATCCATTCCCAGGTGAGGGAAGGTCACCAGCAGACAGAAGGTGCACAGCTCTGGAGTCATGGGATCTGCTACACATTTATATTGTAATCAGCAGCTCCTGTGTGAGCTGAGGGGGAGGGCACAGTTCCTTTAGTCCCTCTGAGTTAATGAAATATGGATGTATGTTCACAAACACTTGTTTATTTGTATGCTCACATGCACTTATTAAACTCATGCATGAAACCAAAATGGTCAACGAAAAAGGCAAAACCCTCTTTGAGCAATACCAACACAGCTCCAGCACTGTTTTCTCAGTAACTACCTCTAAAACTGACTTTAGAGGGCTGTGGCCAGAGAGCAAGGCTAGTCCTGCTGCCAGTTTGTGCAGTTTAACCCAGGAGAAGCACGAGGGAAGAGAAGACAGTTTGCCTGAAGTCACAGAGCCAGGGGTGGCCTGGTGCACACCTGGGACTGCCGTGTTCACGCCACCCTGTTTGGCCTCTCCTGAACACCAAGGCTGAGCTCAGCTCTCAGTTTTTATCTCTTTCATTGAGAAGATGGGTTTGGAGGCAACAGCTGCTTGTCAGCATTGACACCTGCTGGTCACCTGTTGGGTTTTTTTCCTAAAGAATGACCAATTATCGCTGTGTATCCATAGAAGTAGGTAGCTTGGTCTATAAAACCTTGTACTGAGTGACTTCCTGAATCACTGAATTCCAGTGAAAAAAACTCCTCAGGAGACCAGTTCTGTGTCCTTTGTCATTGTCTCCCTATGGAGTGAACATGAACTCTTCCCTACTGTCTCATTTTATTTCCAATTGGTAGTTTTGTTCTTCAACTCTGCATCTTTCCAATTTCTCTCCTGTTGTATGAGAAGCTCTGGGGATGATATCTCTCTGCCTGATCCTGCCTTTCTAGAGATCATTGGAAGTGGCATTTCCAGGACTCTTCTTGCTCTTTCTACCACCAGGACAGTGCTTTGCAAGGCACTCTGAGTGCTTTTTCATCCTGGCATCCCTTGGGTATGACCCAGGCATCTCCTGCCTTTCTGCTGCCAGTCAAGGAGTGCTCAACAGAGGTGGTCTTTCCTTTGAAGAAGTAAAGAATTCCTTGTTGTGGATTGTGGGTGTGAAATAAGGATATTAAGTGCTGGCCGTGGAATTTGCCTACCTTAGCTGATTATTTCCAGCAGGGCACTGCAGCAGAGAGCACCAGCACTGTGTGGCATCACATGGAAGGTGAGCCTGTGCATTGAGCTTTAGGGGTTTGCAAAAGAAAATTAAAGGTGTTTGAGTTTACTTTGCAGTCAGTGTCACCTTTAACTTGTTTATTTTAGCTTTCAGTGCATAATTGTAAAGTTTTTGAATTGCTTACACAATTATGTGCTGGTTACCTTTAACATATTTGCTGTTCTTTTGCATTAAAGGGGATAAATATCATTACCTCTCACTGGTACATATTTTTTTCCCCACATGAAATGCTAAAAGCATTTCTACAAAAAAGGGGCCTGGGAACACTTAGAGGCATTTATTATTCAAATCTATTTTTAACCAAGTAATACCCTTCTGAAAAAAACCAACAAACCCCTCTTAACTTTTTGGAAGAACTTTACTTTTTACATCGTGTACTGAATTTATGCTGGGAAAAGTGGTGACAGCTTCTGGACATCCAAGCACGCAATCAGCTGATTTCTTGAGCTATCTAAGGTCAGTGCAGTTTCCAACACGTTTTAAAATAAATGGTTTCTTCTTAAGGTTGAGCTGGTTCAAATTTAATGTATTTTGCAAAGGCTTTGTGTTCTGGCATGTTTGTGCTGTTCATAGTGAGTTTATCAAAAGGAAAGTCTCCTGACAGAGTTAAAGGAGTTGAAGGTGTCCTCACTGACATTCTGGAGTATTTTCAGAAGTGGTGAAGCTGAAAACCCCCTCATCATTCTGTGTGAAGCACAGAGCCTTGTGCTGGAGCTCCGAGTGCTGAGGTCAGTCCCAGCCTTGTTAAAGTCAGTGGCAACATTCCCACTGGCTTCAACAGAGAGAGAATTGCACCTTTTAGTTTTATAATTCCTTTAGGTAACCTTTGGGGAGGGCAGGAAGGAAAACGTGGCTTTAATGCTGGTGAAAGGAGCCTGGGCTCATGTGCAGGGCTCAGCAGAGGATGGAAGCCTGGCCTGCTCAAAATGGGATGTGAGGGTAGGGCACGGGGTCAAGTTACTTCTGAGGGGGCTCTCTGCCTAAGGTTATCACAGGGGAATGGCTTAGGAAGACAGGACAGCCAAAGGTGGCGGGGGCATATTCAGAACATGCGGTTTTCATGGAGGTGATAAGAAGAAAATAAGGGGTTATCAAACACAAAGTAGCAGAGAACCCGTAATGGTCTAAACAGGAACAGAAACTTGGGGTGGGTGTAGCACTGAATAGAGCTGTGCTCATGCAGAGTTCTTTTAAAAGTGCAAGGAAAACATCAAGTAAGTACAGATGGAACTACAGCACAGAGCTGAGGAAGACAAGCTTATGGCTTGGTGCTGCTGGGAGGTGTGCAGGCCGTGCTGTGGAGCCACTCTGCTGGGTGTTTAGAAATACCTGGGCTGTAATTCCCAAAATACAGAATTATATGCAAATCCTTTATGCCCTCTGTGACTTCCCTCTCCTTGCCAGGTAGTGCAATGTGCTGATCTCAGTATGAAGCCTTTTTATTCTCTGAAATTCAAGACTGGACTATGCAAACATATAAATGGGATTAATGAATGCAGCTCATTACCGGCTCTTGATTGAGACCACACATGATGATAATCAATCACTTTGGAGTGCTAATGGCTTTGGGTGACTGACCCCTAACCCAGTCTTTGATGGCCATCTTGTCAGGGACACTGAGCAGAGCGCTCTGGACAGCGTCCACTGCTCTGTAAAGCAGTCCAAGGAAGCCCGGCCAGATGCACGCGTTGACTGGAGGAATGATGCATGCTCCAAGGAACAAATTGCCTCCACACTCAGCTCGGGCTGCCCCTCGTGATGGAAGACCAGCTTGGGTTGTGCCAAGGAGATTTTGATGAGGAGGTCCTGCAAAGACAGAGATAAGAATTGCGTAACGGAAGGGTGTCAGGATAAAAGTCCAGCTGAATTTCCCTTGGCAGCAGGGTCTGGTGGAGGTGTTGGTGAATTCCTTCAGCTGGCGCTTCCCTGGTGTCACCCTGAGGGAGGGTGGGCCACAAACCCACTGGGTGCTGGTGTGCATGTCCTGGGGCACCTCGGTGGTGCAAGGGCTGTTTGGTGGGGGGTGCTGAGAGGGGCCACAGGCCTGTCCAGGGTTGCTGAATGGTCAGTCTGGCTGCTTGGCAGTGCCTGGTCACACTGTCTCCATCTTCAGTTGGCTTCTAGGAGCATGGCAGACATTTCCACATTGTCCTGGCACTGTATGTCCTACTTAGAGCAAGTCTGAAAAATACCTGTTCGCTCTAGGTCTGATAAATCTTCATGACTGGTTTCAATTGGCTGTAATAAAAATCAAATTATGCCATCTGCTTTATTGTCTCAGGCAATAATCTAAGATTATCTCAGTAAAATATTTTAGGCAGCAGCTGATCTGAAGCAGAATAGTGCTGGACTCTGAGAAACAGGAAGAAGAACTGTGGAGAAAGATTTGCCATGGAAACCTGTGGTGAACCCTCTCATCCAAGGAATGAGGTTGTACAGTGGCTACTCCAGGGCACTCTGGCCTTGCTTCTTAGCTGAGGTTCCTTGTTTCCTGATGAACCTTAATCCTGACTTCTGTGCTGGTCAATTCTGCAGTAGCTGAGGGTGAAGCAGATTTCCCCTACTGCCTCCACACTGGCCCCAAAATATAGAGCCTTTTGTTTGGACTAAAAATTACAAATTCAAGTGGTTCATTTTGAATAGCGAGATAAATTAAAGCCAGCTGGTCCCAGAATGGCTGAAACAAGTCAGGTTCCCAGAGCATTTGTATTTATGGCTGAAAGTAAGGCTTGGAGGGTCCTCTGAATGCAGGTTTGCTGTCCATGCTATTGATTCCCTCTAGATCCCAAATCTACATGCCCTGTGATTGCCAGGGGCTGGATGTGTTGGCTCCCTGATTAAAATGCTGCTAGGAATGGATATGCCCAGTACAGCCTATGAACCCCTGGTCTGGAAGGATTAGGAGCTAGATTTTGATAGCCTTGCTCGTGTTCGCTAGTACAAAATAATTTTGGGGGGTGGAGGGTGTGACTATAATGTAAAGACAGGCAAGAGTGTGATCGATGGAAGAACTGCTCTTTCTGAATATTGGCAATTCTCCCTTTGGTCTCTCCTGTAATATTTTGACGTTTTGGCTCAGTTTTAGCCCATCAAGAGATGTTCGAAAGGGGATGCCGAGGTTGTGTGTCCAAGGCAGTAAGGATTGTGTTATCCTGATTAGGGCAGAACAGGAACTGGTGTGTCTGCAGATAATTATGAAGCAGTACAGAGCGTGCAGTGCAGAAAAGGCTATTCCCAAAACAACTCCATTACTTCTATCTCATGGATTTTGTGCCTTTGATATTGCTTTGGCTATCTCTTACTATGGGTTTCCTTCAGCAACAGGGCTGGATGTTCAGTTTTGACAAGCGGCCAGACGTTTTCAGTTCTCTCAGAGAGGTCACTGAGAGTTGGGCTGGCTATCTGACTGCAAATCTCATGGCTCTGGGTCTTCTCAGGAGATTTCTTATTCTCTGGGTTTTCCCTTGGCCAGTTGGAACTGTTAACAGCTGCCTTTGTTTCACTACTTCTGGGCCTGGACCAGATGTAGAAACAGAGGCGTGTGCGCTGCAGAACTGTCATTGTGGTGTCTGATCCACAGGGGAGTTGGAGTGAGGAAAGGATTGGAGTGTGGCAGTTTTATTGTGTAGTACCAGGCACTTTGCTAGGAGTTACAAAAGGTGCTTCAAAGTAAGAAAACCTCAACATCTATTAATGAAGAAAAAGTGGGGGACAGGCTGGACACAGGAAAAGGTTGTTCACAGTCTGCTGGTCAAAGAGAAAAGAGTTAAAATATGTGAGTAAAGCAAAGAAAATACCCCAAATTCAAACCTCTGACCTGCTTGAGAGTCTTGTCCTAAAATAAAATCAGCTGGAAAAAGACTTTAAAGCCAATGGAGAGTAAATTCAGCAGCTTGTGGTTGTGACGTGGAAATATCAGCATTGCCACTCTGCATTGTGTCTTTATCAAGTAGGTATTGTGGATTAATCAACCAGGAATATAACACAGAATATTTGAAGGGCAGAAAGTCAAGGCACAGGCTGGAATTTGAGCTCTATGTGTGGATTTCTCTTTTTTATTTGCAAGGAAGATGAAAGAGGAAAAAGCTTTAAAACAATGGAATTTTCAGCAATATTTTGTTTTACACCCAGAACTGGAATGGAAGGTGCGAATCAGGGGAGGCTTCACTGCACACACCTGTTCAAATAACATTGCAAAGATAAGGAAGATTTTGATTATATTCTTCGGCTGCCTTGGTTTTCTGTGGAGGGAAAAATGGAATCAGGCAACAATCTCTTTGTAACTGCCAAAACCTGAAAAATATTCCCAGCCTCTGGCTTGGGTGACAGATTTCAGTCGAAACAGGATTTTTCAGAAAAAAATCAGATTTAGTTATGATAAAAGTTCCACAATTTATGACACTTTTGCAAAATTGTTCTTCTAGTAAAAAAAAAAATCATTCTAATCAGGCAGATCTTGAAATTTAACAATTCAAGGGGGGGATGTGTTTCAAAATTGCCTCTTTAGAACACTTCAGTATCGAAATAAAGTAATCCCTTCAGATCGAGTTAATGTTTCTTTGGACCCAAATGAAGTCATTACAATTTTCTACTTCGCTGGAAGTTTTTGAAAGATACTTGGATAGACCCAAAACAATGCAAAGTCAGCATCAGTTATTTACATAGTTCAGGAGCTGATCCTGGTCTTGTTCAAGACAACAGAACTCCTGGATCTGACATAAGGTGATGGAAGTCCCTGAGATTTTTCTGCCACAACACGCAATATTTTGAACAAGTAGGACATCTTTCCTGTTGCCAGCAGGCAAAGCCATAAAGAATGCCAGCTCTTCCAGCTTATTGGGGATGTCTTTGCTTTATTTCCCAGGGTTAATGAATCTTTATCTGTCTCCATGGTTCTGATGTGTTTTCTGATCCTCACAAACATTTCCCATTCAAAGCTCACTGCTGATGATGCCCAGAGCATCAGGATTGTGTTTGTACCCTCCCTGTGTTTATATTCTTAGTTGGGGCCCAGCCAGCAGAGGCTTAAATTTGCAGTTACAATCCTTATGGGAGAGCAAATTCATAACCCCCTTTTGCCTCCATCCAGTGTCTGCTGTGGTGCTTGGAGGGTCTGCTGAGGCCTTCTGGAAGCAGCGAGATTCCGTAGGGAGCAATCACGGATACTTGCAATTTCTGCCTTACTTGTCTTGCCAGTAAATGTCATTAAGGCTTTTTTATGAAACAAGTTTAATTAATTCCCCTGAATTTAATGGGCACATTGCAGTAGTCTGTCACCCATTTACAGCATTAGTTTCTGAATGTACACAGCCCTTTTAAAAGATGAGAGCTGGCTTTGCTACATCAAGTTGTCATTACGTTTAACTAGGTCTTTAATTATAACCAGATGGATGAATTATTTTAATCGCTGCTATATATCTTAACAGTAGTTTGTACATTGACACAAAGTTGAGAACATCAAACAGAAATTAACTGCTAGAGCAGGAAAGCTGCCAACCTCTAAGGGAAGCAGTTGATCAGAACCTGTCATCTTAAAAGGCTCAAAGAATGCAAAACAAACAGTCAGGATTAGTATACTACATATGGCTTATCAGCCCCACTCTCTTCTCTGATAATCCATCTATATCATTTCTTTTAATACTTTGCTGTGCATATCTCAGAGTCTGTAATTAGAGAGCTCCAGGTATTCACTTCTTCCTGCCTTTGAAATTGTTTGCTTTGAGGCTCTTCAGAGAAAACGATACGATTATTACAGGACTATTTGATGCACAGTACAAAAGAATTTCCACATAGAACTGTCCCTTTGTGTGTAACAATCAACTGGAGTTCCTACTGGCACCTCCAGGGATTCCTGCCTTTCAGAGCAGCCTGATGGAAACTAAGGAAAAAGCTTCCAGGTTGGGAGTGGGAAAGCCTTTTCATGCCATGTGTATAAAAAAACTTGCTTGCACTGAGTCCTGCACTGAGGGCGTAGCGTTGAAGCTTGAACTTCCATCCTGGGAATGCAGGAGGATATCCCTCATCCAGCTGGGAAAGGCTTAGATCTTTTTTCCTGTCATTACCCTCACTTTTCTGCCTCTCAGTCTGGTGCTGCCCTCTGCCAGTCTATATCTGGGGTGTGGGGGTCCAGAAGTAAAGACTGGGAATGGTGTTTGCCTGGATTTGGTACTGGAGCAGACAGCAGGGATGTGCTGTGGTCCATGATCCCATACACGGAAGCCAGTTCCTGGGACAGAGCTCTCTGATGCTGCATTTCTGCATCTCCCCTCTTACTGTTGGGAAGGAATTAGGAAGGGGCTTCAGGAAGTCTCAGTACTGTCACTTTGTGAATAAACCATCCAAAGGGAGTGGAATTGAACTGACACCAAGTGATTTTGTTAGAAACACCCAGGGTGATTTTGTCTGTTTGATGTCTGATTATACAGCAATTACTTTCTAGTTATGGTGTTGATTTGAATGAGATTATTGTGCTCTTGATCAAGTGCGAGTGCTGTGACAAAACCCACTGCATTTGTTTGTTTTCTTGCCAAGTAATGATGATATGTGAAGTAGGATTATATTGTCTTTTAAGAATGTTTTGTATTTATCAGTTATGGGCTAACTATGGCCTTTATTGTTTAAAACAGGGAGCAGGTAGCTGTGAAAATCAGTGAAATTATAATACTCCAGTTTTGTTTTCTCTTGACTTTGAATTATCTTACTCTGATAAATAAAGCAATAATTTATACTTTGTCAAGCAATATTTTATCTGTAAAAAAGCCCTCAACTGCAATATGCTTTTCATTCAGTTGGAATCTTTCTCTCCCACCAGAGCCAAAATAACCCTTGCTCCAGGGTCCCACAAACATTTTTCCTCTATAAACTTAGGAAGTTCAGAAAATGTTAGTACTCAGGTTCTTCTTTACCTGCCCGATAACAGACTTGCTCTAAGGCACTGGATGTCTGTGACAGTCAGTTCCATAGGGAATTCAAGGGACTATAAATACTTTTGGGATCTGCTGCTCAGACTCTGTGCCTAACTTCCCTGATTGGATAAGCTTGTGAGGTGATCAGGCAGCATAAGTTTTGCAGATAGGAATCATAATTATATCTAAGATAGGCAAAATGATCTTTTTACTTGACTTCCTTTGTTGTTTCCAAACCTTTCTGATGGCAGGGATGGCTGCAGTGCTGTTTGGAAGGTACTGAGAGCGATGCTCCTTGTGCAGGTCTCCGTGACAAACCCGGCAGAGCTGGCCTGGCCACAGCGGCAGCACATCCTGGGGCAGCCTGAGAGGAGGGCTGGAACACCCAGGCAGAATGACCAGGATGAACCCAGCAAATGTCATGTAGTTATCTAAAAATTCATCTCTCTAATGGATAGGTTAAAAAAGCCCAGAGCTGAGCATGCAGGAACTTGCACCTTTGACAAGTAACTCTTGAAAACCGAGAGCTGCTCGCCACCTGAGCGCCTGTCTTTCCAAAGGTATTGCAAATGCTTTCTTTCATTCAGTTCTCCGTTTTCTATTCTGCCAGTTGGTCCACATTTGAAAGCAGAACAGGCTCAGAATTCCTTGTTTAATACCAAAACACTGAAGTAAATGTCATCTAGCAAGTGGGTATCTGAAAAGAGGGGAGATATAAATAAGCTTTTACCTTCTGCCTCCCAGAAAGCAGCAGGAGAGATGAGCAGAAATTGCAATTTGCACTCAGAGCTGCATCTCAGTATTTACTTTGACATTTACTTTCACAGAATCAAAGACTAATGGCAGCTGGGAGCAGCCTCTGCATCTCGCCAGGTCCACCCCTGTGCTCAGGAGGGCCACTTTCACCATTTGGTCTTTTTAGTTCCTAGTCAGAGTAAAGAGTCAAAGTTCATATACCTTTAAATCTCATGGTTTATGTCTCTAAAAGGAAAGGGAATAAAAAGGTCGACAAAAACCCCTTTGATCCAGGAATGATGAAATATTCTTGATCAAAGTAGAATATTGTCGACATTCTTAAATTGAGACACTTCATTAGAATCTGTCTGACAATAAAATGCATCTGCCTGCAATCCCCTGGCCCCTTATCAGAGCTGCAGTGCCAGCTGCTGATGCTTCGATTTTCCCTGTGTGCCACGCTTCCTGACTTCTGCTTCTGAAGATGTTCCTTCTCCTCTCATGGCTTGCAGTCATAGCTATGCTATTTTTCTAAAATTAAACGTGTGCTCCTGCAAGTCTCTAGTGCTACTTGGATCTTTCATGACTCTTCTAAATTTGCACAGGAGCTCCACAGCCTCCTTCGTGTGTGTGTCCTGGCCATTCTGAGGAATCGAGGAGATTTGCCTAAAGACATCATTATTGTTTTAGATGGATGCTTCTGTTCAAAGCCAGAGATTTTCATAATCCATCCCTACACCTTCTGTTAGATAATCGTGGTGGAGGGGAAGAGAGTTGAGGAGTGAGCCCTTTATCTCCACGGGAAGGTGGATGTTTAAGTCCCTATTGTACCCACATGCATCTCCAACAGCAGGGAGTGCCTGGCTTAGACAGCTTCTGCCAGGGAGGAGCGTGGAAATGGATCAGGTGCAGGGATTTCCTGGTCACACTTGGAAGCTACTTTAATTTGTGATGGTACCAATGCACTGTTAGAGAAAAGCAGCTTCGAAATTCCTTTTTTCACAGGCATTTACCTTTGTGATGAAGTGTTTGTGGAATCACTTGCAGGGAAAAAGAAAAGCCCTGTCCTTTGTGCAGTGCTTGTGGACAGCTGCCAGTGTGTTGTAGTGGCCCAAAGGGCAGGCTCTGTGTTCACTCACCTCCAGGGTAGCCTGTGCATTTACACCTCCAGGCCTCAGTGTGCCTGCTGGACGACGATGATGATGATGATGATGGTTTCCTTATGCCTTTGGTCCTGTTCCTCATTTAGCCATTCCTGGAACCAGCCGGATTTGCACACTCACAAGATCCATTAAGGCAGTGGGACAAAGGAGCTCCTGCGAGCTGGGCCAAAAAAAGAAAGTCAAATAAAACCTCCATTCATGGGATGAAGGACGATGAAAGGCAGAGAGGAAAGATGACACAAAGCTGACAGCTGTGGCACACGTCTCCTCTCTTAGCCAGGAAAGCTGACAAGTAGATTGCTCAGGACAGGCACTTACAGGTTACCCTGTCAGCTACTTGAATGCCTTGTCTTTTATCTGCCACCTTCCTAGGAAAGAACAGAGAGAGCCTGTGCCCATCTGATGAGCTGGTTCATACTGGCACATCATCAGCTTTAGCAACACATGAACACAATATAGTCCCAAAGCTCCACTTGGGTTACTGAAATCTTTCTCCTCTCTTTTCTTGTGTACATGCCTGCATGGAGACACGTACCTGCCCAAGCAGCTGAATGCCCTTGAAAAGTCCTATTCATAGAAGTAAAATTCTCCCTCCTGTCAGAAGCAGTCTATTTTTTTGTCTCATAAATCCCCGCTCTATTAGTTACTGCACAACAGTGTGACTTGACTCGTGTAGAGTAACTCCTGCAATGCCCAGAGCTTGTTCTGGCTGATGTGGTTTCAGTCCTCTTGCCTTGTTTCTGCCTCCAGTGAAGACAAGGACAGTGAGGGCTGTGACTTGTTTTTCCTAAAATTTGCTGAGTTTCATGTAAAAGAAAGGATTTTTGTGTTTAATCTCAGAATAAGGGAGAAAGACATGAAACTTCCTTCTGCCTGTACCTAGTGCAGCAGCGTGAGTTTGTGGAAATGAGTGACCTTCTCATAAAATGCATCCTAGTGAAAACTGTCAATGCAGCTGAGCAGAACTTGCCCAAATGACATGAATCCCAGCACTTCCTAGTTTCAGTTGTTGATGTTGCCATCCCAAATGTTGACTTGAGATGGGGTATATGCTGGGTGTAACTTAGACACCCTAAAATTTTAATTTCAAACTATAACTGTATTTTGTAACTCAGCCGCACTGAAATTTCCACAGAAAGAACATCACTTTATTTGCACAATTTCGAGTTATTTCTGACCATGACCATGTTAGAGTTATTTGACCTGGCAGCCCATCCTCTATCCTTATTTACAGAAATGCCTTGGTGCTATCTCTGAAAAATTCAGGCAGAGGCCAATGTAAAACCTGGAAATGATGAGCCTTAACAGCTGCAGCTGTTTCAGCGATACCTCAAACAAGGACATGCCAGGTAACATTACCTATTGGTACCTTTCAAATTAAAGACTTACTCCATCTCCTATTAATGTCTGCAGTAAAGGTCTCACTGCTTGTCATGCAAGTAAGTAGAGTTTTGAGACTCTGCTCAAGAAAGAGAACTTCAGTGCAGTTTATTTTGAGCAGAGGCAGGATTTGGTGATGCATGAGCCCCGAGTGTTTTGCCTGAGTGCAATCTAGCAAGGCAGACAGTGACTGCCACTGTAGATACCACGTTAAAGTGCTGCCTAGAACCTGAATGTAAATCAGGATGTTTATCTGAACCATAGAACTAAGATAGGTCTCTGTTGATTCTCAGGATTCTACAGAAGTTAACAGAAAGAAATGCCAAGCAGTGAGTCTTTCAGCGAATGTAGTAAATTCCCTAACACATCATCCTCTCCTTTTCTTCTCTAGAACTGTGTAGTCAGTGTTTACAGAAGGCTAAACATGCTGTGTGGTACAAGAGCTTAAAGATTAATTAGTAAACAATTATGATACACTTTGAAGAGGAGAAGGGTTGAGTGTGATTATGATAGAGATATATTTGTGGGCCATGGGCCATTCAGAGTATTGCCAGTAAGTAAAGATATGTTCAGTAACTCTTAATTAGCTTGTATAAATGTATATATCTGCGGTATCATCAAGCAATTTTCTTGAGCACACAGGTTTTGTTGTTATAGATTAAGATGATTGCATACAATGTGTTTTGTGGTTCATGAAATGAATTTAGCTGCCTGCATCCTCAGTTGCTATAAATCAGTGTCACTGCAGGCCCAGGGAGCTGTGCTGATTCACACCAGGGAAAGCTGCGTTCACTGGGCTTTTGTGGATGTCGTGAGCTTTTATTGTCAGTAGTGGAACATGGTCAGGCCAAGATTGTCCCTTTCCCAGAAAGGAAAGGGCATTTATTTCCCCTGGGGTCTCAGGCCTCTGTGCTTTCCAGCTGCCAGTCATACTGATGACAAACAACATTTACTCATTAAAATACTCCAGAGCAAAACAGATAGTCAGTGCCTCAGGAAATCTTGGTTCCAACTCCCTCCCTTTTATTGCCCTGCTTGAGCAACTCATTCACAGCCCAAGAAAACTGATTTGTATTTGGAATGCTTAAGTTAGTTGGGAGTACTGATAAATAGTGACACCAGAGCTGTGATCCTTGAGGAAAACAACAGAGTAAACCAGAGAAAGGGGAGTTTTATTAGAAAGTCAAGGCTCCTGCTGGCACACCTTTGAGAAGCCTGGCTTTGCTGGCTGAGCTCTGTGGAGTAGGTGCAACCTGTTTAAGGAGGGAAAAGCAAGATCTGTTTGTTAAAGCATTTGGAGGAAAAATGTGAATCCCTGCCAAGGGGCAAGAATTTAGATGACCTTGGCTGCAGTAAGAATATATTGTTCCCATTCAATAGACAACAGAAACAAGGAGCTGTGCTCACTCCAATGTCAGAAAAAAAAAAATGTTTGTGTTCAGTACATTGGAGAAATGTCCAGAAATAGTTCACCTTAATGAAAATATTACTTCTGGAATAGTACCAAGGTCAGCAAGACCCTGACTTATCAATTCTGTTAATGTTCATATAAATTCAAGCTGTCAAACACTAACTTGTCCAGCTGAGATATTATGAAAGGCTCTCATCTATGTCTCCCTTCTCTGTATTTCTTCCCTTTCTGCCCACTTCCATCCTTCTCCCATTGCAATTTAGAGGTTCAGCCTATGGCAAAGAAGGATTTTAAGGCCTTAGGTTTTCTAGGCCTTAAATGAAGTAGAAAAGGGAGATTCTGCAATGTCTTAAAATAATACACAATTCCCAAAATGTCCTCTCAGTATAGCCATGTCTGTGAGTAGGGTATCAGTGTCTTACATGGAACTGGTGGGTAACCACTGCTGTAGTGACTGTTCTGGTGGGGGTTCAGCACACGGGTTTATTTCTCTCTCAGAGTTTGGTTCTTCAAGGAGCTGAACACCTTGGCTCTGAATTGGCAGAGCAAGGTAACACTTGTTTAAAATGTGGCTTATGCTGTGTATAACCTGTGTAGGTAGAACAAATTCTTCACAGCTCAAAGAAAGTGAATTTGGTCAGAACAGATGGGGGGGAACAGAGTCAGGGCAACTTTGTGGCTTTTTCCAGAGTACTGGTTTATACCTGTGCAAAGCACATCACCAGTCCAGCAGCGCTTCCTACACCTGCCTCACTCCTTGTGCCTGACAAATGTCCTTATGCCACCAAGGGGAGAGTGGCAAAGGTGTCCCCCGGGCCTGTTTAAACACACTGGCACTGGTGCAGGTCTGTGGACCTTGTCCCCTTGGTCTCAGTGCCAGCCCCACTGCAGAGGAGTCTTCAGCTGCCTCTTTGCAGAGACTGAACAGGGACTTTGCTGCAGGACAGGAACTGCCATGGGTAAAAATGCCTATGAAAACTTAACGCACAAAGCAATCAGCTCTGTCCTTTTCTTAAAGGTTCAAGAACTGCTTTGTCATTTATGGAAGAGACAATAAACAACTCACACTTTCCTTTGTTTCTCTGTCTCTGTTTCTTGCTGCTTTAGAACAATAACGACATATATCTCAGAGACTGATAAGGAATGAGAACCCAGGGGTACTGGTGACATTTCACAGGATGGAGTTAAGAGATAGCTGACCTAATGTGACAAGTGTCTTTTTTCAAGTCTTTGCTAATAGCAGTAACCACTTAGACTCCTTAGGTGTGTGTCAAATGCCAAGGGCAGTCAACTGAATCATGTCAAAAGGCTGCCTCTCGTGAGTGAATGGTCTCATATCAGCACAAAGCCCTGTAAATCCACCAGGTGGACTTTAATCATTTTGCTTTCAATGGATTTGGTTAGCAAGAAATGTTTGAGAGGCTAATATTTCACCCTCTGTGGCTGGGAGTATTTCAGTTCTGCTCAGTGATGCCGACTGTCCCTTTAGCTGTACAGCTTGGGTTGGTTTTCCCTTCTTTGTCCTTTGAGGACTTGGCCTGATAACAAAGCTGGGGACTCTCCTGTTGGTTTTCACATGACTTTAGTAATTCTTGACCAACACTGAATTTTGAAGCACTTTGTAGTTGAAATTCTGTTTAGAAGAGTCTGGGGGTATGAGAAGTAAATTCAAGGCAGACCAGCCAAGTTTGTGCCTGAGTATGATGCTCCACCATTGTGTTGTCATTCTTTTATTTTCTGTGCTCACATTCAGTTAGACAATCCTAGATCAGGCTTCCATTTTTCTTGGTGCTTTGCAAACATATTACCAGGCGAGTCCAAAGAGATTCTAGTCCATTTGTGTTAATAAAAAGTACATATGGCAGGTGTTATTTTAGGAGCAGAAATAAACTAACATTAGAAAAAAAAGAGTGTAAAGTGAAGTTTCAGTTTGCTGTACATTTTATGCTGAAAAATGAATACAGAAAACAACAGTGAAAAGATGGAAATAGCTTAAAAATTCTACAGTCTAAACATTTGTCTCAGGTATTAATATAACTTATGGAAGATCATTTCTTTACTGCTTTCCCCCTCTCCTCTCCCAGTCCCAGTCTTTTACCTACTGCCCTCCAGTCCTTGCAACTTCCCTGGAAGAGGAATGATTGCAGCTGCCTAATTCAGATAATGTCTAAAGCAGGAAAACCCTAAGTTGTTTTTGGCTGCTCCCCAGAAGAGAGCAAGTCACCAACTGTGGCAAGAAAAGGCAATGTGAGTTCCTCTGCTTGAACACGGGTACACCTCCTTTTGTCCCAGAGGCTTTCTCCAGCAGTGGCACACACTCTGTGTCTGTGTGTCCCAGAGCTGATGCTGCATCCCTGGCCTCCAGGCTGCTCTCCTTGTTCAGCTGTGCTGCAGCAGAAATTCCTGCTCACAGCCTGTCCCACGTTCTGGTCGTGCCTCTCTGCAGGAGCTGCTGATCCCACTGCAGAGGAGGACAATGGCTCATGAGAGCAATCCCAAATCTGTCTCAATCTGCATGACCCAGTTCAGTCTGTCTTTGCTAATCTGGTGCATTTTGAATGTAGTGGACTAGGAATTGTTCCTGTGGGCTGAGCCCTTTGGGGAGATGGTGGTGGACACTGAAGAGGAAGAGATGATCCCCGTCCTCTGCTGTTTCCCAAACCCACATCTCTTCACAGGTCTGCCAGGTGCTCCCTCCTACAGCTTGGGGCCATAAACATTGACAACATCAAGTGTTCTGTAGTTGCAGGAGAAGAAGGAAGCTTGAAGGGAGGGATCTGAAAACTGATAGTGGAATGGATTTCTCTTGTTTACAGTGAGTCCCTCCCATGCTTGAGGAACACCTTGCAGGTGATGCCTTGGGTTTTAGCTTTTATATTTTCCAAATCCTGTACTGCCTAGTAGTTTCTTGTAGCCTGTTAACTTCTGCTCTCTCATGCTAAGATAAACATAACAAAGCCTCTTTGAGCTTGTTATTCAAGGACACTCAGACTGTCCTAGGCCCAAAAAGTGTAAACTAGCGCCTCTAGAGAGGTGGAGGAGTTGTAGAAATTACATCATTAGCTAAAGTTTTAATTGGTGAATTTATGCTGATATGCAAGTGAACCAAATCTATAAAGGTGTGAAGAACTTGTGACTCGTCGTCCATCATGGGGTCCTTTTTTGGATGTGGCCTTTGGCTCCCCAGAGTGTACCTTTGAAGGCCTTTCAAATAAATACCTGCCTTTGTTCCCTTATTCCTGTCAGTCTCTGTTTTTAGGTAGCCTCTTTAGGCATCACGGGGAGGCATGAAATGGTTCCTTTGGAACACTCACAAGTGGGCACGGGGCTGCTCCCTGGCCAGAGGGAGCTGGAGGTTGGATGCCAGTCTGTGATAAATGGCAGTGCAGGGAGGAACAGGCCAAGAGGAGCCTGGAAATGGAGAGAGTCTCATGCAGTGTAAGGGGACGAGTCAAGAGTTTGTCCATGACAACAGTTTCCTTTTTTTTTGATCTTCATGCAAATATTTGGGATTTTGGGCACTCATGAGCTAAATTTTGGTCAATGCAGGCTTTTTAAATGATCATTGCTTTTAGTCTACTCATTTTCTTTTCTTCCTTCTTTCTTTTTTCTTTTTCTCAAAGATTCATCATTAGAAAAACTTAACTACATGGACAGGAAAAAACCCCAATCCCTTCCTTTGACAAATTGGAAATCTCCAAAGACTTATAAGCCAGCATGAAAGATTGACTTAATGGAGCAGTATATTTTTGATACAGCAAGGAGCCTCCCAATCCTCTGATTAGACTGATATAGATTTTCTAGAGATTAGCAAAATCTGAAATGCATTTAAAAAAATCCAGTGTGACAAAACAGTTTTGACAGCATAAATGAAACCTAAAGCAATGTAAAATGTAATTACTGCAGCTATCCCTGTGACCCGTCAGCGTACACTGCTTTGCTCTGCCCTCAGGAGAGCTGGGCTTATTTTCCACCTATTTATTTTTCTGCATGTTTGGCAAGGATATTTTTAGTCTAATAATTTGCTTTTCTTCAGTGCCCCATTTCTGGTTCCTCTGTGTTCCAACGTGGGTTTTGGTGAAAAGATTAAAAAAATAAATAAATAAGGGATTGAAGGTTATGAGGAGGGTACAGGAAGTTCAAAGACAAACCGGAATCAATCCCTTACTGCCTTTCCACGTGCTTTGGTGGTAGGGCTGTGTGAGTGCTTTATTTAACTTGCAGAGGTCCAGGAGAAGTGCTGGGGTTTATTTACATTCCAGTGGAATGGAGGGGCCCTCGCTGGCATTAGGAATTCACAGCGCTGGGCCCGTGCATCTGTGTAGTGGCAGCTCCTACTCTGGAGAAACCAAGTGACCATCAGACAGGAGAGGAGGAAACAGGCTTGAAAATGCCATGGACACACAGAAAGTGGAGGAGTGTTGGCCTGTGCTTTACCCTCCAAGCAGCACTGCTTCCCAACAGGAGGTGTCCTGGCATCAGCCACCCCAGCATCGGGAATACAACTCTACCTGCCAGAGCTTTCTTCTGAACAGCTTCCTCTGCACTGATTTGGTTTTTTGCTGAAGGTAACATGGTGGATCTACTGAATTTTGTACTTCGTGTGTCATATCTACACCTGGTTTTGATCTGGCAGCCTTGGGGAATCAGTTTTTGGTCCCTGAGTCCTTGTTTTCCTAGCCGTTGCCACAGCAGGGAATGATGATTAAATCAATCAGCAGACAGCTCCAGATGCAAAAAAACCCCTTTAAAAAATAACCCCAGGCGCAGTTTTTTGGTGTTTTGGGGAGGGATCAGAGTTGGAGATGTTATCTGGCTCTTGGACAGCACCAGTGTGAGGTATTTGTGTGGCTTCCATTACCAGGGGATCTGAGGAAGCCTGTACTCAGCAGTGTGCTCATCCCTGGGCTCCTGTTCTCAGGGGCTGCTGCTCCTCTCTCAGGGTTTGCTCTCAAGCCTTCCGAAAGCCTCCAGTTGCTCTCGTGATTTTAGCTGGAAACTAAAACACAGGTTCCCCACGTGCTCCTGACCTCTGGAAAGCTGGCAGCCCTCCAGTTTTCCTGGGCCTTGCTGCCATTTCCATCCCCACTTCAGCATAACTTTTAATTAAAGCCGCTGTTCCCCGTGGCTTGGTAGTGGCACAGGCAAAATTTGGTGCTGATAACGCACTCTGTGATATTTTTAATGAGTTGCTTCTTTTGTCTTTTGCTCATTTATAACTCCTGATGAAGACTTTGCAGGAAAGGGCACTCTCTGTGTGGGTCCATGGCTTGGACAATGGGTTTCCTGTTCTGATGTCTGAAGGTTTATGGTCATTTCTATAAATACTTTTACTGCAACATATGATTATAACAACTACATCAGGAACTTAATTGATAACCCAAAGATAAGGACCCCACAGTGACTGGCAACACAAGCTGTGTTTTGCATTTATGTCCTTTCATACACTCAGATGGTTTTATTGCCCTGGAACCTAATGCATTTTAGATTTGCTAATCTCTCTAAAATCTATACATCAGTTTAGTCAAAGGATTAAGGTTTCTTTAGTAAATCAAAAATATACTGCTCAATTAAGTCAATCTTTCACATCAGCTTATAAGCCTTTGGAGATTTTTAACCTGTAAAAGGAGATTTTTCAAGTAGGATTTACACTTTTACAACAATGCAGGAAAACAGAAAGAAATACCAAATAAATAGACATTACAATTAAGTAAAGCCTGTGGAAAGAGGCATGTTTTTTTCAACAAAATATGTAATATTGGAAATGTTGATGTTGCAGGTGAGGCACAATGAATTCATAGAGACTCAAGAATTTTATTCTTAAAGTTTTACTAAACAGATCCAGGCTAGTGAGATCTGAGACCAAATTAACTCCAAACTTGATATATTTCTGCCAAAATTTTCATTAATCTATGATATTATGTCTGGTACTCTTTGAATCATGAGCAATGGTGTTAAGAGGGGAGAAAAAACCTCTCACGACTTTTGAAACATGCAGAAATCTTCAGGCTTCAGGGCACAAACTCAGTCTCTGAGTAACAGGGACTGGCTAGACATTTTCTGTCATTGGTAGTGTTGGTGACCTGTAATTCCCCAGTCACCTGTGGTCGTGTGAGGATCCATGGGCGCTCATGGTTGTCAGTATATTTATTTCCCCAAACCCTTCAGATGTAGGGCAAGTTTGATTTATTGACTTTACAGGTAGAGAACTGAGGCACACAGTCCCATACGTTCGTGGGCACTCACACACTTCAAAGCTTTTTGGCAGAAGTTGCACAAAATGTGCTAAAGGGGAGAACTGAACGGAGATTTTCCAGGCCCTCAAGTAGCACCCAGACTTCTGGACCACCCACTGCACCTTTTCTCTGGTTATAGGCTGCTCCTAAATGCACAGAGTGGCTGAAGCCAGTGGGGATAATTCCTGGGGTGTCCATAGTCCCTCACTCCAGTGGCTGCTGTGTTTCTTGAGCAAGGTCCCCTTCAGGCAGCACCGCCCCATTTCTCCGTGTCAGTGCACACCAGCAGTGGTTTGTTGTGGTTGTGCTGCAGAACAGACAATGCCTGTTAGAAACACAGACTTCTGCAAGCTGCCTTTGAGCCGAGTTATTTATTTCACACAGGCCTGGGAAGGAGAACAGAGAGCTGAGGCCAGTGCGTGGCAGAGTCCCTTCTTTGTGCTGTGGGGCAGCGCAGCGCGGTGCTCGCTGCGTGTGAGGTGCAGGGCGAAGGCAGCACACAAACATCGTGTTGCTACGTTTGACTGCACTGCCTTAGGAAAATTAATTTGCTGTGCAGCCCCTGTGTAAAAATTATTACAGGAGTTGCAATAGCAAAGGCAGTTGTTAAAGCTGAGTTCTAATTCCTGCTCTCGGCTAATAACTTTTTGCTAATAACTTTCTCAAATTGTTTTTGCTCAGAAATTTTCCCTGCTTGGTGTTAGCCCTAAGGTGAAGTTTTTGGAAACTCTGAGGGGATTTTGAATTATGACAGCATGAATAAAATATATTTTTCCTCCTCATGTTTTAATGAAACTTTTGCGTTCTGAAAAGCCTCTGAAGCAAAAACCTTCAGATTTGTTTTGTAGCCCTGAGTAAAGAAAGAAAGCAGCATAATTGATGTCTGCAGAATATCCTGGGTCACGGAACTGCAAGACTTGTGGTGACTGTGTGTGGTCACAGCAAATTTAAAGATGAAGGATGACATTCTCAAAAGTATCTAATGGTTTAGGCCCATTTCAAAAGCAACATTGACATTTAGGAGATTAAATGTCATAGAATCTCGTAGGATCGAGACACCTGCCTGCCTCTTGAAAGTAAAAGCCTGTTTCAATAGAGCTGGGCAAGGAGTGTTTCTCTTTTCATGAAGCATGGGATTATTTCAATCCCCAGGCTGGACCAGTAACCTACCAACACGACAGGGAGCTCCCATGACATGCCACACAGCTGAGCCACGTCGGACACCATGGGGGAACACTGGAACTGCGTAGTGAGGGATTTCCCCTCTCTGAAGGATGGGAGTCCTCAGCTACAACTCCTGGGGGGGTCTGTGTGCTTTAGGGGCTGTAGGGTTGAGGAGACTCAGTTTGAAATGTTCTGTATCCTTACTAAAAATTGAGCTACATTGGCCAATCTACATCTCTGAGTCAAAGGTTTGACCACTAATCTTAAATGAGACACGTGAATAAAACCAAACCAATTTTAAGCAAACCCTTTCATGGGGAAGTGTTGCAATATATCTCTGACTCTGTGTATACTGATAAACATGGTTTGGCTTTCATTTCAGTGGTATCTCAAAGGGCTTTAGCTGAGGCATTTAAAAGACATGTAAATGTGGCACACGGGGCCTTGGTTTAGTGGTGAACTTGGCAGTGCTGCGTTTATAGTTAGACTTGATGATCTTAAAGGTCTTTTAAAACCTAAAGGATTTTATAGTTCTTTAAACTCAACTTGAGCTTGTCTATTAAAGCTCTTAGATGCCTCCAACAAGAGAAGCACAAAAAGTGATGCTTCAGTGCCTCCTATGGCTTTTCCATTGCTGTTGGCCAGATCTGAAAAGTCTTTTCCATATTATAGGAACAATTTTGTGGCTAAGGAAGTTTACTTGCCTGCATCTTCTATTTTCTTTCACTATCATGTTGTCTCTTTGTGTAAGTGCTTTTCTAGTAAAGACCTGTTGGTGGAAGTTCTTAGAGGAGCTGAATTTCCACCAAGGAACTTGGCTCGCAAATGCAAGATGCCTTGGTCTGTTAATGGTGCCCTGGTGAAGGCTGCTGGAGTTAAAAAAATGTTTCATTTACTGGTGTGTAGAGTTGGTTCATTAGAGCTGCATTGGGTGTTGATTCCTGAAACGCTGTACCTTTACATTGAATGGAAGAAGTCACTGAGATGTTGCAGTTCTTAGAAATCCCTCTATGCTTTAAATAATCAAAAAATCAATGCAGGGATAATGTGAAAGCTGAGGAGTCCAAAGTTCAGAGTGGGAGTGTCTGAAATCCATGGATTGTGTCACTGACTGAGGTGTGTGCACATACACACCTGAGAGGGTGAGAGCAGAAGGCATTGCCCAGTTCAGTTTTCTGTGTTAAATATAATATGTGATTGTTCATTATTTAATCTATGCTTTGCAGTATACAGGATGTATAATGGGCCTGAATAATACTGTGGCTGGAAAGTTCATTTTTGAATTTTTTTTATTATTTCTGGCCCTTTATTTATTTATTTTTAAAACCTGGATTTAGTGACAACTTTTACATTTTCATCATATACAGAGGAATGGAGTGGCTTGAATGTGTGCTGGAGTGCCCACCCTGGGACCAGCAGGAAGTGATTCTCCTCTTGAATCCCTTAAAACTCCTGCTCCCAACTGAATTAGCCAAATGAGCCTTTAACTGTGTCTTTGAGTTTGTTTTCTCTCTTATTTGGACTGATTTTTTAAAAAATGTTTTTTTAACCAATGCCATTATTGCTTCCTTCTCAGCAGATCTGTCCCTGTAAAGTTTTAATACAGAACACCTTCCTTTCCTTGCGTTTCTAGCACCCTGTATGTCCTGTTTGGGCTCAGAAATCCAGGGGATTTCAAATTTTCTTAGGACAATTTCCGCGAGTACCTTTGCAATGAGTCTGGTCTGCATCATAACTGCTGTGCTAAGCAGCTAAATTGCATTACGAATTGGGGGAATAATTATCAGCTTCAGATTATGGCATTATTAACACCTTAATACTGATAACTCTCAGCAGTTCACAAGACCATCAAATGTTTTCTTTTTAATACTGTCATAGATTTTTCAGCGAGCGCTGGAGATAACCTGACAGCTCCATAGAGTTTGATGTATGTGTCTGGAGAGGGGGAAGAAAAAAAAAAATAAGTTGAGACCCTCCAGTCAAACCAATGTCTTTAATGGCTTCCCTAGATTAAAATAATCCCTATGGGAAATCCACTATGACAACAGTTCTTATACAGATTTTCCGATTTTCCAGTCACTGCTTCTGTGCCACAACCATTCTTTGAGACTGTTTATGTTAGTGAAAGGCCACATTCTCAGAGCCTTTTTTTTTCCTTTTGAAGAATGTGTTTTAACTCCATTAAGAAGAGTTTGAAGTTCTCACTTTCTTCCTTGGGCATTAGTGTGCCTATTAGTCCTGCATCTTCTGGATGTTTGACAACGTGAAGAAATGTAGGGGTCAGTTCTGACTCTTGTATTAAAGGTCATCCGAGTGTTTGCACTTCAGTACAGTATTTATAACACGGGTGAGTTCAGCCCCTGGGGGGATTGAAGAATTAGGCTGCCTGACAGAAGGCTGGGCAGCGACAGTGCTAAAACACACTGCTGGTGTTGATTTAAAATCAAAACGAGAGAACAGATCTGCAGTCCCGGAGTCAGGCACACTTATTCCCATTTAGATGTAGCTGCAGTACAAATCTAGCCCTGAACAGGCTCTTTTCAAAAACAAGACCTGAAGCCAGAGTCTTAACATGGGGAACTTTTTTAAGAGCCTAAGTCAATTCAGCACTTTCTTGGCAGAGGAAAAAGTTGTAATTTTTGATAATGACAGGAAGCTACTGAGGAAGTTTCAAACTACTGGATGGGAGAGGAAATCCATGAGAGAGCGCAAAGGACTGGAGTATTTCTGTGGGTGTCCACTGAGACCCAAGATCATCTGTTTGTAGCACTGTTGTACGTAACCTTTGTACCTCTGCTTCAGGTTATATGCTCAGCCAGAGAGCTATGAACATGAAAGAGGTCAGGCTATTATTTGTGTCCCTGCCACTAAAATTCTGTTGGAACACATTGCTGTGGGCACAGCTCGGAGACTGTCAAATTAAAAATGAAGCTTAGACTTTTCCTGCTCACCACCAGTTGTGTGGGGCTTTTGACTGTTTGGTAGATGTTTAAGAAGCAGCTTCTCCTGATCCCAGTTCCTTTTGGTTGCAGGAATCAGGCTGATCCCTTTGTGTTCAAGCCCTGAGTCTGTGCAATGAGGAACTCTGCAGCACTCTGCAGTATTTCTGTATGTCCATGGTTATTGCAGCACCCTCCACTGGTTCCTCTGCCTGCTTTGCCTCTCTGAAAGATCAGTCCCCGTGTATGTCATGTAAAAAGCATCCATTTATTCTCAGTTGAGAGGGTGGCTCAGGCACCATGCAAATACAAGTGTTATATTGAGGTTAGCTAGAAAAATGCAATAAAGCCCATTTTGCTAAAAGTAAGGATGACTCGAGACCCAAATTTGTGATCAAAGGCTGCATAATATGAGATACTTTAGATATTTAGTAAAAAAAGTTAGTTCAGCCTGAAGGAAGAGAGAGGTGGTGAAGAATGGTGCAATGGAGAATGATAGAATAGAATCATAGAATGGTTTGGGTTGGAAGGGACGTCAAAGATCATCTCGTTCCAACCCCCTGCCATTATCAGAAGCAGGGACACTTCCCATTACCCCAGGCTGCTCCAAGCTGCATCCAACCTGGCCTTGGACACATCCAGGGATGGGGAACCCACAACTTCTCTGCGCAACCTGAAATTCCAGTGTCTCTTAGTCCTGTGTCACTCTTGTAGCCAAATGCCTTTTTGGGTTAGTGATTTCTTTTGCTGTGGTGATGGGTAAGTGAAATCAAACCACCTTCAAGGGGTTAAGCTGCAGTTTGTTGTGAAGCTTTGGAAGGAGAAAGTCAAAATTAGCACAGTTTCAATCAGGGTCAGCCCTGGGTGTGGTGACCTTTCTGCTCTGACCACCACCCAGCTGAAAGTTCAACTACATTGACAGAATCCCGGGGCTGTTTACCCAATAGGCTGTAAAAACAGTGCTGCTCCAGCGAATTTTCACACTTCCATTTGTTTTAAGAGTTAGAAAAAAATAAATCTGCATTTCATAAATTCTTTTTCTCACAGACAGGTCTGCCTGAATGAAACAAGCAGTCCCACAACTTTATTTTAAGCTGCTTTTCCTGTTTCCCACACATTGCAGTCAGCAGCCTTTGCCCAGGGCGGGATGACCGTTGATTAATATGGAATACCCGAGTCCTGCCTGTAGTGGTAGGGATGCTCCAGTAGATAGGATGTTTGTTCCACTTGCAGGCAAAGGAAAAAGGAATTTCTGGAATGATCTGGATAAAAAATAACTGTTTCTTTTGGCAGTCTTGCTTGGACAGTCCTTGAGCTGTTGTGTGGTGGTTCTATTTACGCCAGGAAAATCCAAGCAAACAGGCTGCCCTGGGCTATCACGATGGCTTAAGTTTCCAACATATTTTTCCTGCGTATCAAAAGTTTGGATCTTTGCCATGTAATCATTTTACAGAACCGTGAGTGGAAAGCACTCCAGTTGTGGTCAGTCTGTTTTCTAAGCTCTCCAACTCCTGCTTTTCCAGGAATGGTCAGCACAGCCTCCTATCAAATAAATACCTCTAAATTTGTCCTTTCTTGATTTGATTCCCTATGAACAACTGTCCCTCCTGGGCCGCTTTTAGTGCTTGCAACACTGTTGTGTTCATTTAATCCTTGCCCCCTGTACAAATAGGCAGCAAGGACAAGGCCCTATGCCACAATGGCAGCCATGGGAAATGTGGGAGAAACATGTTAATTGTTTTTTGAATTTTGGACTATGTCAACAGGCACTCTGTGGTAGCATATATGGGGGTATTGTAGTTCCAGGAATCATCTCCAAGCTTTATTTACCAGGGAAATAGCAAAGGAGTTGTTCACGTTGCCCATAAACAGGTTTCCGGTGCTCCAGATGGATGTTTGTTCGTTCTGTTTACATCATGGGGACAACAAAAATGAAAGTCTAAGATGGAAATCCACAGATTTACATCCCTCTTGCGGCATTCAGACCTGGGCAGCTGGATGGGAGAGCACAGAGCAATGCTTTGGACCTGTGCCTGGCTCTTCCCAGCTCTGCTGTCCAGCCAGGATGACCTTAGCTGAGCGGTGCTCCTCTGTGCCTCCATTTCCACGTGTGTGAAAAGTCAGTCTGTCATGATCCTGTTGGTTTTTTGTTTCTTCTTTTAAAGTATTTTGACCCCTGCTGCTGAAAAGAGCCAGACACTCCTCTCCATGATTTACCCAGGTGCATGGGATAAAAGCAGGCTGCCTCAGAGGAACAGGCTCCCTTCTTTGGAGAGCACGGTGTTGCTGGAGGTGCATGACTGTCTGAAGTGTTTACATCCTGGGCTTCTAAAGTAATATCTGTAGGCCATCACTTTGGGTTGAAAATTGATTTTATTAGGTGAAAATGAAAATGAACTGAAGAAATGAACTGCAAGCCACATTGCTGGGCTTACAAAACACGTTACTCAGCCTGATGTGCCCGGATGCAATGAATACACAGAGACCACCTACTTTGAACACTCCTCTGATTTTCCAGTTTCTTTAAAGTCTAATAATATTGGCGATGCAGGATGAAAGCAATTGTGAAAAGTGAAAAAGTCCTTGTTTGCCTATCCTGTCATCTGGGGTCTGTTTCACTGAAGCTGAAAATGAAGGTAACTTGCCTTAATGCTGTAGGACAGCTTTTAGTCTAATTGAACCATGCATCGGCCAGAACCCGGTATTGAGCCTTCAGTCTCGGGTTAATCCCTTTTATTGGCTTGGGTGCAGGTTATCATCCCTTCTTATCAAACAAGGACCCCTTTCTTCTCGCTCAGGATCAGAACTAAAAGCCAGTTGAGAAAGAAATGACAAATTCAAAGCTTTAAGCCTCCCCCCCTTCCCCAAAACCCACCCTGTGGACCCACGAGGTGTTGTGCGACACACACACTTCAGCTGGGAGGCTCGGGTGCATTTTTGTTGCTAGGAAGCTCCCTCCCCTTTCAGCTGTGATTTTTTGGAGCTGCAGCTTCAAAGTGTGTGGACTTGGTTCAATTGTTTTGCCCAGCATTCTCCAAGCAGGATGTCAGATTAAATTTATGGGCAGTGCTTAGTATTTGAACACCTGCTTCAGTCTCCTCTGCTGGCACAGCTCTGAGCAGAGGTATGTCAAAGTCACCAATAGCCTGTGTGGAATGTGGGTCACTAATTTTTTTTAAGGAAAATAAAGAGGGCTTTGGGGAAAAAAATGATAAACTGTTATTTTGTATGAGGGAGGTGGTCAGGCTGCTGGGTCACAATTGTCCTTTCTGACCTTAAATTCTGCTTAAACTAACATGAGCAAAAATCCCCCCTACATTTATTAGCGAACTGTTTTACAAGTCAAATCACCAAAAAACAAAGAAAAGGTTATACTCTGCATATTCTAAATACAAGCAAAGATTTCGAAATTAAATAATATGAAATCCCTGACAAAAATTACCCTATTATACTTCCAATTTATCCTATACTGCTTTTTGAGAATTACTTATCCAAGTTTCTTATTCTGCCACGGTATTGTTTAAAATTAGTATAAAACTACTAAAACAAAAAAATCCCACTTTTTTTTCCTCCATACTCAGTGCCTTGCTCATTTGAAACAGCTTCTACAGTGTGAGCAATCTTTTAACAGGTTTTATGACAACGGACAGGAGGAGAAATTAGGCTTATTAAAGGTCTAGTAGGGGATAAAATAAAATAAGATCTTTATGAAGGCCTGGAACCTTGGTGCTTCCACAGTATGCTTTCTTGCATTTTCCTATGAAACATCTGGTGTGTGGGTCTCAGAAAGAGGATCCTGAACTAACTGAACCACGGGTCTGATCCTGTTTGGCATTTCAGTTCCCCCTTGCACAGCCCAAATTCCAACAGCCTACAGCAACTGGAGGTGGTGTGAGAAGTGTACGACCCAGCAAGGTTTTGATGCCCCTGGAAGAATCCAAGCCTTTGTTTCTGGGATGTTCAGCCAAATTCTCCCCATCCTCTGCTGTCTTGCCTTTAGAATGCTTTCCCTGCAGGCCCCAAAAAGGAAAGGTTGCGACATCCTAAGAAACTTTCTTTCCCTCCATATTGTTCTTTGGGAAAAGCATAGCGTGGCTGGGATGGTTTTTTCATACAAAGCAGCCCAATGCCTGCTGGCCTGGGTATCCAAAATATAGTTTTATTGTTGTGGAAAGGCCTTAATGAGGAAGAAAAAAACCCTATTTAATAAAGTGCATCAAGTGCCCTTGGGAAAAATTAGCACACAATGACTTCTTGTGCCGCCAATTGAAACGGCAGATTGGAGTAGTGATAGGCTTTACAGGAAATATTAAAAAAGCACAGATGGCTCAAGTTTACATGTTTACAGTGGAGCTGGAACAGCAGCTAAAACCTTCCAGTGTAGTATAATTCACTAGAAGGTCACAGACCCAGCGGTTAGGAGTGAACCTGAAGACTATTGTAAACACACTGTTAGGATTTGTAGAGGTTTAATCCTGGCATTTTTAGTTCTTTTCTGCAGTATTAGAAGCAATTGGCTGCAGCATTAGTGAAAAGAGACACTTAAAGCATGGAAAAATGTGACATTCCATTGGTGAGTGTGGAGCTGAGCCTTGCAGGGAGCTGGAAGGGGGTTATGCAATTGCTACTGTTACTATGTAATTAGAGGCTCTTTGGCACTAATCTATGGTTCAGCTCACAATGTGATTAAAACAAAAAATACAGAAAAATGTAAGTAGGAACGAGCTGCTTCAGCAATCACAAGAGTATCTGCTGTGCCCCCAGAGCCCTGCTTCACAGCTCTGAGGGAGGCTGGCCACTGAAGGATACCCTGGGGATTTGGGTTTGTGGCCTTGCTCTGCCACCAGCATCCTAGATGGCCTCAGTCAAGCCAGCCAGAGTGGTTTCTTATTGAAGTGACTAAGGAAATGTTAATCTATTAAAAAAACTATTTTATTTTCTGAGTTTGTTGCATCTGTGGTGGGATCTGGTAGAAACGTGAGCACAGCAGAGAGCAGGACACTCTGCACGGATGCTTCGAACTCCCTGGGCAGACTTTTCATCCTCTAACTGTGACAAATGTCACTTCTTTATTCTTCCTCCTGTATGTTCAGATCTTCAGGATACAAACTGTAACATTCCAAGCTCAGAAAATGGATTTAAAAAGGTCTGTTTCAGGCTGCAGTGTAAAATGATAAGATGGGATCACCAAATGGACAAACTGCCTTTAGTGACAGGTGTCCTTTAATGATGTGGCTTGTTCCCTACGGAAATCAGCATGGTCAATCAGCTTAATGACATTTTAATGTGGAGCCATGGCCTGCCTCCCCTGCAGTTTGAGCTACTTTGTGTCCTTAAAACGATCCCTAGCCCATAGAAACAGGACAAGAAGCTAATCTGGCCCAGACGCTGAGAGTAAATCTGAAGCAACAAAATCCCTAAACAAAAGTATAGCAAAATCTGGCTCTGTTATTTCCCAGTTTTCAAAGCACTGGGGAAAACAGTTCAGTATTGTTATGCCCTTCCAACAGATGGACTGATTGAAGCATGAAGAGGTGAAGTAGTTTGCCAGAGAAGTGATAAAGTTTGGATTCAGAGATAGGTGTCTTGATTTCCCTGTCCAGTGTTCTGTCCTTTGGAGCAGAGGCACTGGCTTGTGCTCTGTGTAGCCTTTGCATTTTCACGGATCTGGTGGCTCACCTTGTGCAATTAAATGCCACTGATTCAAATGACATCATTCCAATTGCTGTCAGCCCAGGAGCAGCTTTCTTCTTGTTGGTTTTTTTTTCTTGCACATGTACATGCAAATGTGAACGGCGTTATTTTCATTTAACAAGCTCCTGTGATATCGCTGGAATCGCTTGGTGGTTAAATCATGCTAAATTAAAACTGGCGGCTGCCGCCGCCTCATCACAACCAGCAGTACAATAGTTACCTTATTAACTGACTATTTACTTTGCAGACATTTATCTCCCTCATCAGAAAGTTGACTTCACCTGGGAATGTTAAAATAGGTGAGCTGAAGCTGGAGTTCTTGGCTAATCTGGTGCTGATCTAGATGGCAATATCTCCATGTGAATTTTACCAAACGAAACCCGCATGACTCACCCCAGAAAAATCTCAACCAATAACATGAGCTCATTAAACACAAATCAATCACCACAGCAACTAAAACCACAATGTGGCAAGGAGTACTTCAAAAAAAGGGAAATTTGGGTGAAAGTGCCCACCATACCCAGCTTTTCAAGCTGCGTCCAGTGCTGGTGATGGTTAGGCACTAGAGAAGATGGTGAGGACACAGCCCACAGCAAGTGTAGAGATTTTCTGAAAAATCCATGTTTTGTTCGCTACACCACCTTTCCCAGCCCCTTGCAGCAGAACTCTCTTCAGGGGCCAGAAGCCTGGGAGCAAGCCTTGCAATTTAACATCTGGTGGCATTTTAAACCTCTCTACTTCTCCACTGGAGATGGGGCATGCCTGGAATACTGTGTCAAGGGCTCAGGTCCACACGGAGAGAGAAGTGGGGTGCAACATGTGCTTGCCCTCACCCAGATCAGAAGGAAGAAGTCCAGTTCCCGGGCCCTTGAGGTCAAGAGTCAAACACCCTCTGATTACTGCAGCAAGATCAGGAACCTGTGATGATGCTGGACACAGAAAGGGAGACCTTTGGGTCGAGCTCAGAGTGGCTTTGGCCTCATGCAGCCTTTCTGTGCCTGCCCTCAGCTTGTTCTGGGAATTCTGCCAACCAAAATTCTCTGCTCACTGTGTGAGTAGGTTTTAAACATCTCAGCCTAATCTAGGGGTGTAGTTTGCCACCATTTCTAATGGCTTTCTATGAATGCCAGGTTCAGGAGACATTTCAAGCTGAGTATCTTGCAGTTGAATAGGACTTGCTCTCTGAATGATCCCTTTGCCAGTGAGAATGATTGGGCAGGCACTGGAGAATGCCATGAGCCAAAGCCAAGGGCTTGCTGGATCAGCATCGTCAGCCCTGGTGATTTTCATAGAATCACAGAGTGGTTTGGGTTGGAAGGGACCTTAAAGATCATCTCATTCAACCACCTGATATGGGCAGGGACACCTTCCACTGTCCCAGGTTGCTCCAAGCCCCGTCCATCCTGGTCTTGAACACTTACGGGGATAAGGAATCCACCACTTCTCTGGGCAACCTGTGCCAGGGAGTCACCACTCCCCCAGGAAAGAATTTCTTCCTAAAATCTAATCTAAAATGACTCTTATTTTGTCCACTATGTGTTTTTCACAATTCAGTGAATATTGACTTTGAGTTGAACTGCATGGGATTTATTTGGTTTCTATTTGTGGGTGTATGTGGGGAAGAAGCAGCTCGATGATCTGCTGTGATTCTCCCACTCACTTCCCAGTGAGGGGAGAAAGGTGATGTCCCATGGCAGACAGTTCCCATCACCAAGGTCTCCCTGTGTGTCCAAGACCCATTTCCCAGTTAGTTACTGGTGGCTGATGTTCACAATATGCCTGAGGCTGGAGAGCTTCTGCACTGATGGATGCAATCCTCATGGCTGCAAGAGAAGGAATACAGGGACAGGATTTATGTTCCAAAACTCACAGGGAATGACAGATCTCTCTGTTGCAATGGGATCCAGATTGGATCATGCTGAGGCCACTGTTAAGTGGTTATGAATCAGTGTATGTGACAATATCCCAGTTTTGCAGAGCTGCAGTTAAATGACGTGCACACACATCCATATTTTAATACACAGACACACTTATGTAAGCCCATAACCCTCTTTTCCTGGTAGCAGCAGCTTTAGTTTATAGAAAGAAGCTGAATAGACAGACCCTGTCCATCTCTAGGTCCGTATGTTTACATGGGCCAGAGTTCCCCATGATGTAAATCAGTGATAGCCATTAAATTCAGTGATGGATATGAGCTGAGGCCGGACTGTTTCTATTTACAGCACAAGCCCTGCTGTGTTTTATGTTTTGATAAGAACCTAAAATAAATTACAGGGAGGAAAATAGTTGAAGTTGCTCAGCAGAGAGAACTTCTTAGGCAGAAAATACCCATGTTAAAAGTGCTTTAATTCCTGACAAGAAAGTGTAACAGGGAAGCCCTGGGATTTGGAACTGACCTCAGCAAACTGAAATGAGAGGTAGAATATTGTGAAAATATAATGTTGATTAGAGGGAGATAAAACAAACTGTCAAGGGGAAGAGTGGGTTCTCCATGTGAAACAGTTTCTTCTTCAGAAATGAATTACATTTTTTTTGGAAAACACACTCAAGCCAAACGTAAGTTAGTGGCATACACATAGAAAACCTGACCTATGTTAAACAAGAGATCAGCACTGAACATTCTAAATCATCTCTTCTGGCCCCTAATTTGGCCTATGAAATCCTACTGTGTGTTTACATAAATCCTGGCAGAGTGAGTTCCTGATCTCAGCTGTGACTTGGTAGTATAATAATTGCTAATAACAGAAATACACTGTAATAAATTTGGAAAGGGAAATTTTGTCTCCATATATAAGAATGAAAAAAGAATTCTTGGTGTTAGTTGTAGGTATGAATTCAAAATGAAATCATTAGCCTGCTTTCTACACTGGTGAACAAGCCCCTTCAGAAATAAAGGATGCTTCAGCATAATTTTGGAAGTGAGAGAAGAGAAATCCATTTGTGCCTACAAACTCGAAGCCAGTCTTTTCTCACAAGGATTTAACACAGTTTAAAAAAAAAACCATCCCAAATTTAAATTAGACTTTCAATCAATGTCCTCAAGTTGTCCGTATGTAGACAAGTCTGTGGTCATGATACTTCTGCTTATGCCTTCCAGAGTCTCCACTCCAAAGCCTTTTCCTCATCTCTTTCTGGTGATGATAACTCTGTCCTTTATCTCCAGATGACTCTTACACTAAATGCAGAATGCACTAAATTGGATCCCTCTCAGTTTGGATGAAATTTATTACTTCAGGGCTTACCATTTCATCTTGGCTTATGATTAGGAGGATGAATGCTGATAGAGTGTTGTCTTCATTCTCCAGGAATGCTGGAGAGGTAAATACAATGTCTTGCTGAGCATGGTTTAGACCACACCAGTTGTTGGTGCTACTTCGTGTATGTATCTTTTTAGAGAAAGAAATCTACTGCTGGAAGCACCCTTGTTAAATTAGGGGCACAAGCATGGCAAAGGGACAGTGGCACAGGGTGGGTAAAAATCCTGGCACTGCGTGGTCTGCACCTTTGGAATTTATTGCAGATTTGCTCCAGCGTGGAATTAGTGTTTGCAGGCATAGCTTGGATGATTTAAGGTTTTTGTATTGGTATTTCAAGTTTAAATTCTCTTTCTGTCATAAACTTCCTGCGTGAAATAAGGAATGTTAATCCTGCTCAAATCCTGTTAAAATTCAGGAGAAACTGGCTGTCACATCCTATGGATATTGTTACCTGCTTTGGCCAGGGGAGATGATCTCCCACCGTGTGTGCAGTGCCTAAAAGATGAGAGTATAAAGAGAGAGACTCTCAGGTGACCTGCCCCTTACAGCTCTTTGTGCTTGTGGCTTCCACTAAGGAGAGAATATCAGACTAAAATCTGTGTGAATAAATGCCTCATGTCAGGAAAGCAGAGAGCCTTGGTTTTCCCTTTTATTCAGCTGAGGCAAACTCCATACTGGCTTCAGGGAAATCACATCGGGAACAGAGTTGTTCCAGGGGTTACAAACAGGTGACAATGGTGGGCTGCCATAGCTGTGAACTTCTGAGCGCGTTCTAAAGCAGTTCAGTGCCTTCAGCTTTCAGAAGGAAATTCTGCTGCTCGTGTCTCCTGCAAAGATGTTGAACCATCACCTTGAATATTCAGCGATCAGCAAACATCACCTGTTGTTCCAGCCCCCAGTTTGTCCTGCATTATATTGCCTTGCTGGATTATATTTCTCTGCTTCCTTTAGAAGAAGTCATATTAACTTGCCTCAAGAGACTGGAAAATTCAAGAATAAAATTCCTCCGAGACTGTTTAATGCAAAGGCACCATCCGTGGCTCACAAAATTCACCAATTAGGAATGCAGAGCTGGGGGAGTCTCCTGGATGAACATCACTGCCTGTGCACCCTGCCTGTGCGACTGCTCTCCAGGTACCTGCCAGTGGCCAGAGGCAGATCAGGGCTTGGAGGGACTCGTGATGGGACTTGTTGCTCTGTTCCTGTGTTGATCTCTGCTTCCACCTCGACGTTTACTTTGAGGATACACCCGTGGTACTACCTCCCTATAAATGCCTCTATACAGGGAGTGCTGATGGGGTTACAGGCGCTACTTTAATGATCCCCCCTTGCAGTCCCCACTGAGGTCCCTACAGGTGCTGTACAAGTCTCTGCAACAACAGCCTTGGAACCAAAGGGTGGGGTTTTCACCTTCACCTGAAGATTGGAGAGGAGAAGTGCTTGCGCCACTAAATCCCTGAGACACTCATAAATCTCTCTTTCCCAATAGACAAGGCAGATGTACAGTGGGAAATGAAAACAAATGGAAAGAGGAGTGAAGGGATTTGCCTGCTGTCACAAAGCAGTTCTTGGCACAGCCAAGCATGGGATTCAGGGGTTTTTTTAGCCCTGTGCAGTGGACAATTCCTCCACTCTACCACTATCCTTTTATGGAAATGCTCTTGTAAAACCAAATTATTTAAAAGCTTTAATTCAAATAGTGCTTCTCTCCAAGCACCAGGTGATGACTCAGAATAGTAAGCTGTCATTTCCATCCCTAAATCCTGCATGTTCTGGCAGTTCCAATATGAAAGACAATAGCTTGGGATGAGTAGTTACAGTGATTCTTGACCACTTTCCATCACTTTGGTGATCAGAGATGCTCTCTTTAACCCTGGCTCAGCCTCTGAATATTCCCTGCTCTTTATAACAGCATTTGGAGCTGCTGAAGCTGCTTTGAAGGCATGACTGAGTTAAATCACCTATAAATCCTACTTGACACAGTATCTATTTCAAGGCAGGGAAATATACACTTAACGAAATCGTTCAGAATCATTAGCTGGTGCTGGGAGAGAGGAAGTATTTCAATCAAAGCTTACAAGCATTTTGTCTTACATTAGCTTTTGACAAGACCCCAAGGGCCCAACTTTTGTCTTTTTAGTGTCAGAGACATCACACAGGACTCAGAAGTCAGGATGAAAAAGTCAGTTATAAGAAAGATTTCTCAGAAATCATTGATGCAGTTGAATAGATGGAATTGGAGACTTTTAGTACAGGTAAGTAGTGGCCGGATGTGTAGCTCCAGGGAGGAAGATCTTAGTCTGTATGTGTTGCCCATATATAAAGCAGACAGAATGTATATTATCAGGAATTTGTAAGAGCTACCAGTTCTCAGTCATTGTGTCCTGGAGTTAAGTGTATTTAGAAGCCTACAACACATATTTGTGCTGTTAGTTCATGAATGGTTTAAGGCCATTAGATACTCTGCTTTGACCTTCTAAACAGTGACAGGGAATCGTTCTCTCCAGGTGATTGTGCGATGAAACCAGTACCTCCTCTTGAAAAGTGAGCATATTTTAAAAAGAACTGCGATTTGTAAAGATATAATCAGCAGGTTTGCCAACAAATCACTGTTTCTAGGTGTAGGATTTTAGGGTCAGCACCTTTGTTTTGCTGCATTGTACTGTGCTGAGCCCTCTGGTGGTGCTCAGCAAAAACACCCCGCGGGGCAGGGGCTGTAGGAATCAGCCAGACTCCTCGCTGCTGTAATGGCTTTGAGGCTGTTCAGGGTGCAGCAGGAATGAATTGTCTCTCTTTGATGGAAGTGAGTAACCAGCCCTCTTGTGTGCCTGGAAGCACCTGGGTGTGCTGCTTCTGTCTGACTCAAACAATAGCTTGGGCCCAGGAAAGCTGTGCTGAAGGAGAGGAGACAGACCCATTGTTTCCCTTCCTCTCTTAATCTTCCTTGTTTAGTACATTTTTAAAACACCTTTGAAGAACTTTGCAGTTATCACACAGCTGTCATGAAGCTGCTCTGAAGTTCCTTCTTAGCCAAGTATTCAATCTGCTGTCATTGCTTCACTGTCAGAGTGTGAGTGACCAAAGCAGATTTAACTGCCCTTCTTTTTGGTAGGATACAGCTAAAAAAACCCTTATGTGGTGCTATCTGGGGATAGTTTCCTACGCCCTTCTTACGGTGCGGGACCAATTTAAGCATGACTGCTACAGATCAGTATGTACCAGTATCAATGTGTGAGCTGCAATGAAGTCTGAACATGCTGCCGCTGATAGACTTGTTTGCCATGGAGAAAACTGGAAAGAAGGAAGTTGGAAGCAGGGAAACAATAGGCTGGGGAATGCTGATGATTGAGAAGAGGTGATAAAAACTTACATCAATGTTTCTTGCGTGCAACATTATGTTGAGTTTGCAGATTTAGAAGTTTTGCTGATCATAATATTGAACCCTTCTGTCAAACAAGGGCAGAAGGTTTGTCTTAATCTTTTCTACCTACAGCACCAAGCAGTGGGGTCTGGTCCCTGCTCATTTTCTCTAGTGCCCGGGGCTCCTCCATTGATTTATTAACAACTGTCAGTAAAACCTTTCTCTTCCAGTGCCACATTTGATTGTAGTTACTAAGAATTTGGATTATGTGCCAGGCAAGCTGTTGATGTAAGACACCCCTGTGCACCTGTCCACTTAGAAGGCTGATCTTATATCGGTCTTTACTTCAGGAAGTGGCTGCTACTAGCAATTTATTGGGTGCTGACAGTCTGTTCTTCCCTCTCCAAAATGCCTCCTCCCTCCAAAGACTGCATACTGAGAAAGGCAGACAGTGCCCTATAAATCATCATCAAATACAGCCATGCTGCAGTGATTCAATATGTGATTCATTTAAGGTTGGAGGGGAGAAGGAGAGATGGGAAAAGATGGGATAAAAGCATGCTTCCTGAAGAATGCGAAGTGTAGATCACAGATTATTTTCAATTAGATTTGCTGGCGTGAGGCTTATGCATGCAGGCAGGAACTGGTCGTCATGTGAACTGTCTGCTTTATTCACTGGAGCAATGCTTAGATGTCCTTCTCAGGAGCTACTTAAAAAGCAGGTCTGTTTATCTGTAAAGGGAAAAATTATACATGTTGCTCTGCTTTTCAGCCCTAAGGTTATGTCTCTTCTCACCAAGTTCTTGCTAAGCATTTGTTCTTGAATCAAAAGATACTTTCAATTGATGAAAGCAATTAAATGATTTGATAGTGGCTGTCTGTGTTAGGTCTGTCTTTAAGGATTTTGGTGCCTCAGAAATTCTACACTGAAGGTTTCTGATGTGTGTCAAAGAACTTGATTTAAACTCCGATTCTGGGGCAGGGTGTGTGTGTAATGACACAGGAAAGGAAGTCTGTCTTTCAGTTCTGCTGTCTGAAGAGGTGTTCATAAGATTCCACAGCTTTTGTCAGAGTTCTTGTGTGAATGACTTTAAGGTTCAAAGAGCGGGTTACACAGGCCTGCGTCTGAGCGCCTGCCCTCCCTCGGGAGCGCCAGCCCAACCTCTGCTCACGGAGACTGAGGGGTCCCCCTGAGAAGTACGGAGGTCCATGGGACCACTGTGAAGGAACCTGCATAGCACAGGAAGTGCAAGGCTCCAAGTTTGACCCCAAGTTGTGTCCTGGGAATATTTTAACCCAAAGGTGTCCGGTTCAGGACAGATGTGGAAACAAGGTACAATGTTATCAAAGCCTGGGGGCTGTTCTGCTGTGGACAGCTCTGTTTTCCCACAGGGCAGGAGTCCTTTGCACACTGTGATGCCATTTACTGGAGGTAAAGTCTTTTAAGAGCATCAGCATGATTTGGGAGTCTCTAGGTTGACTGACATATGACAGTTGATATCACTGCTCTTGCTCCTCTGAGGGACATTGTCGTCCCGAGACAGCAGGACCTGACCTACTTGGAATTGCCACCTTTTCCAGCCTGACATGTTCAAGTTTACCTGTAGTCTGCTTTCTTGGCTTATTTTTATGTGCCAGCCTGATGGTCAAGGGTCATGGTACCTTTGCTCTCTGCCAGCTTCTGTCTGAGCCCCACACTCATCCCCTTGCTTGTCTGTGGGACACTGGGGATTGTCACATAACAGTATCCCCATGGCAGCTGCTGGCCCGTTGATCATGCAGACTGACGGGAATGGCAGCTCATCTGGATCCCACTGGGGCTCTGTGCAAGGCCCTCGGCCCCCTCTCCCTTCTGTGCAATCACCAGGGAGCCAGGGAGTGGATTCCTGCACCTCCAGGGCTATGGCCGAGCTACAGTTCTAGAGGCCAGAAATTCCCCTCTGCATTTTGGCCGTGCAGGTGCTGTGCAGCTGATCTGTTCAGCATACCTGGGTGGACGGGTGGAGCTTGTCCACAGGCTCTGCCAGGGTGGGAATCTGCATCTCTGCTTTGGTTTGGATCCTGCTTGAGCTTTCAAAAGGAATCTTTTTACTACTGCACAACAGTTCACATCACAGAGTAGTCACTGGACTGCTTTTGGATGAGCCGTAACATCTGCACATGAAGCTCTTAACATTGACAAGCATCCTGTTCATGGGTTAGGTTTAGGGCCAGAGTAGATCTCAACACTTTATTTTCCTAGATCCTCTTGTATCACTCCACAGTATCTGCTGATGTCCATGGAGGCTTGGGCTGGTCTTAAGGATGGCTTTGGGCTGCAGTAATCCCTAAAGCCTAAGGTTCTTTTTAAAATAGGGTCTGTTTTCAGATGTACTCCAAAGCAATGTTGCCAGTCCCAAACTGTGAGAAGTCTTCACAAAATTAGATAGTAAAAAGATAAAAATCAAGAACTTCCAAATTCTCCTGGCTAACTCAGGATACAGACCTGAATGACTCAGAAAGACGGGATTCAGCCCTCCCCTCTCTTGCACCCTGTGTGGTATTTCACAGCAGCACATCCGTGGTGGTTCTCAGGTTACCAAACCGCAGTGGTAGCACCTGCCCCGGGCTTGGGGCATGCAACAGGTACATTCCTGCAGGGCCAGGGGAATCTCAGCTGCTTTCAGGGAAGCTTTTCCTCATGGACAGCACATCAAAACATTGCCTTGACCACAGGCACCATTTCAGGCTGGCAGGTTCCTCTGTCCTTGAGAGGGCAGCAAGGCTTTAGGGAGGCCACCTGTCCCCTGAGCCTGCCGCCCTTGCACAGAACAAGGGTCATCTTAGCCAGTCTTTCACAAATGGGTCAGTGCCCAGCGCCCCAAACTCAGGCCTATGTCAGTCATCTCTGGAGTGGAGGGAGCTGAGGTTATTCTGTCAGGGAATTGACCAGACTTCCCCGCAGCACTATGGGGAACCTGTGCAAAACAAACCGGCTGCCTTTGAGGCTGTGAGTGGGCAGGAATCCCCAGCATGAATTGTCCAAAGACTTGCAGCAAGGGAGTGGGCTCCTTCCAATTCCAAGCACCAAGAACAGCTCTGAAATGGATAGTTTTCATCTATGAGTCACTGGCACATGTCAGCTGGGGTTCCTGTCCCATCCCCAAAAGCTTCCTGGTAGGGAATTCTAGCAACCTGTCGAGTATTGCAGCAAGCCAGGGAAAGGTCAGGCACTGCTTGTGTTCTTCACCTACACATGCAACATGCAGCAACAGATCCCAGCTGGAAGTAGGAGCCTTGTGAATTCCCAGTGCTCAATATAGTTGTCCATACACATTTATTCTCACTAGAGTTGGGCTTATGGTCTAATTAGGATTTATTAGAAGGTAAACGAACTTCTTAACAGAAAATACAGTTTAAACTGATGAGGGTTTTGTATTAACACACATGTGCATACACAGAGATTTCTATAAGATTATTATCCAAGTTCTTCCTGTAGAAGCCAATATGAATATCTTTTCTAGTGGATCAGACAAAGGAATGGATTATTTTTCTTTTTATTAATCAAAATATATTTCCAGTCAAATTGATTTGAGTGTCACTGGTTATGAGTATCAAGATAAGGGCTGTTAGCAAACCAGGCATTCTGTCTGCAGCCAGAGCCCCAAGATGTGCTTCGTGGACCATTTCTTAGTCTTGTGAAGGACTGTTGAGGTGGTGAGGCTGCTGGAGCAGCCCATCTGTAGCTCCAGGAGCATGAGGTAGGCTGTGTTTTGGAGCACTCCTGACGTTAGTACAACTTAAATGACTTTAAAAAACCATGAGGCATCCCTGCACAGTGAGGCCCCTGTGTGCACAGGAGGTGGGACAGGTTTGGAAGCATTCCATGCCCTTATCCTTCTGCATAACCACTCCTGACTCGTGATGTGGGTTTGCCCTTCACCACTCAGTGAACCAGCAAGCAGGCAAGCTACCAGCAGTTCAAATTGGACCATTCCCATTGCTTTACCAGCCCATCCCACAGACCTTTTGCATGTGGGAGCAGGAGAGGAGATGGTTTGGGATGGGAGAAGGGGTGGGTCAGTGAGAACGGCTGCTTGCATGTGTTCTATGCAAGAGAAATGCTTCTCCTAGGCATGGAGGGGGAAGGAAGGAAGAGAGGAAGGGAGGGAGGGAGGGAGGAAGAAGGAAGGAAGGAAGGA
>VWZW01005507.1:1617140-1628647 GCA_013397115.1 Edolisoma coerulescens | reverse complement strand
AGGAAGGAAGGAAGGAAGGAAGGAAGGAAGGGAGACAGACTGTTCCTGGGCTGGGAGTGTGCCTGCCCATGCTGGTGAACTGCTGGAACAGTCCCTGGCGAGATTTTGGCTGCGCCGCCCAGCGCTGCCCGGGGTCGTTCTGGAGCAGGGTCTGGCAGCAGCCGCGTTCCCAGGGCTGTCCCCAGGGGCTGTTTGCATCCAGCCTCCCTGTTTTGAAGGGTAAGGGTGTTTACTGGCGGAGACTCCCGCCATTCCCTTCCAGCTGGCCTCCATGCCCAGGAATGTTCCCAGGCACACTTCATTTACTTGTATAGATATAAGCTGATGTTACCAGCTATCATCTGTCCCTGAATCTCACAGCAGGGGGCTGGACTGGCTGGGTGCTGCACACAAAGCTTTTGCAGCAGTGCCTTCTGCTGCACAGGGTGTTACAGCTCGTGTTGTGCACATTTGAAACCAGGTCACGTTGTCTTCACTGAGAACCCCAACACCACCAGCAGCTTTGTCCCAGACATGTTCCTGCTGTAAGGGCTCCAAGCAATGCTGCTTTTGGGACTTCAGCAATGAACCTACCCTTTGTGGTCATGCCTTTCAGTTCATCAGCAGTTCAGGTTTGGTGCCTTGCTGCGTGTTCCTATTTACTTCTCATTAACTTTAAGTTTATTTTGGAATTGTTGCTTTTGAAGGCAGGAATCCCAACCCAAATGAACTGAGTGGAAAATTCAGAGGTTCTTTATGGATAGGATTTTGCTGAAATTTCCTATCATAGAATCACAAAATGGTTTGGGTTGGAAGGGACCTTAAAGATCATCTAATTCCAGCTCCATTGCGGTGGGCAGGGACGCCTCCCACTATCCTAGGTCGCTCAGAGCCCCATCCAGCCTGGCCTTGGACACTTCCAGGGATGGGGCAGCCACAGCTTCTCTGGGCAACCTGTGTCAGCACCTCACCATCCTCACAGTAAAGCATTTCTTCCTAATATCCAGTCTAACCTTAGTCCCTTTCAGTCTGAAGCCGTTCCCCCTTGTCCTGTCACTTCAGGCCCTTGTAAAAAGTCCCTCTCCATCTTTCCTGTAGGGTCCCTTCAGGAAATAGAAGGCCACAATTAGGTGACCCTAAGCCTTCTCTTCTCCAGGCTGAACAATCCCACTTCTCTCAGCCTTTCCTCATCGGAGAGGGGCTCCATCCCACTAATCATCTTGGTGGCCTCCTCAGGGCTCTCGCCAACAGAGATGATATCCATCAACCAGCTCCCCGTGTTCCTGGTTATTTTATTTTAGATGCATTTCTTGTAATCTTTCTAGTTATTTTCTTCCAATATCTCTCAGCCTTCTGAGTCCCATTGTACGATTTTTCTCTTCCTTCTTTGCTGTTCACAGTTCTTTTCCTCTCCTCATCCCCAGTCCATCTCTTTCTGTAAAAAATCTTTGAACTTTTTTTGCTTTAGTTACTGAAACTGTATTTGCAGAAGTTTAGGGCAGCACAGATCACAAAAAATAACAGGTCTAGTGGAAAAAATAAATTTTTGCATGACAGCAACTCCTTTTGGATCAATAGCAGTGAGCCATATGTCAGGGTGTCTAGATGAGTATGATTTATTCAGTAGTGATCTGGAGGAAAATAGAATGTATTTTAGGATTGTCATCTGCATTCTATTCGAAGACCAGAGGGATGCTTTAAAGTCATGATTTACAGTCAGCTGTTATTCATAGCTGAGGCAGTCACCATTTTGTGATGTGGGAGGGATGCTGATATTCTGTATATTCTTCATCAGGTGTCTGTAATTACCCCTTACTGTTGACCTCTGTCTCCAAGCCAAGGCAAACCAGACATTTTGGCTTATTTTAGTATAATTGTTGGATTTAATTTTTAATTTTTGTAACCTGCACAATGATGTCACCTGCAGATAATGTTGGGGCAGCCTCTTGCCTCAAATGTGGTGAGTTATTTTGGGTAGTTGGAAATAATCAACAAGTCTTGTGTTCTCAGAAGAACTGCTCAGCTTGGTGCAGGTGACTGACATGCACGTAACAGACCTGGAGTGATTTTGCAGGAAATAGAGGAGCAGGGAGCCCTCCATGGTCTTTAATGCTATTATTTATATAAATGATGAGAGGCTGTGGGTTTAAAGGCAAAGCTGCTGCCTGATCTCTCCCTGGGAACTCAACTTCTCAAATGCTTATGGTATTAAAATCCCTGATTGTTCCTTCTGAGCAAGTTTCACTTGGACCCAAAGTGGCAGTAGTTCAGAACTGCTGCACCGCCCTTGCTTGAAATTCAGATGTTATATCTATCTATCTATCTGTCTATCTATCTATCTATCTAATATATATCTATAATGCCCATTTTGATCCAGTTTTCTAGCCTGACTTGGTGGATACAGTTCCTCAGTAAAGACAGAAGCAGTTTCAAAACCTGCTGCAATGCACATCTCTCTTATCTCCTGAAGAGATGCATTTTATTCTCCTCTGGACCATCAGCTCCACGGCCAAATTAGCCACCTCTTTGAGAAGAAAAGATCAATGGCCTGAAGGAAAGTTTTACGGTTTAATGAAACAGTAAGAAAACAAATACTAAGTTCTTAATGAAAGAAATTAAAACGAAAAGCACACAGTAGTCAGTTCTTTATGATCCATGAATTCCTTTCTCTTGCCCCGCAGAAAGCACATGTGTTCTGCAGTAGTCAGGCTGATCCTGTTGGCAGATCTTTCATTCAATGTAATGGCTCAGGATCAGGGATTTGGGAAGGAAACTGGGAACAGAAGAAGTAGATGAGATCTGCTGAGACGTAGATCCAGCTGTCTGCTATCTGCACATAAAATCACTTCCAACTTTTCAAACCTCCATCTCTGATGTATTTCTTTGTCCTCACAGACCCCTTGGCCAGCTTTTCTAGTGATTCACCTTCTCCTTTTTTGCCTAAGCTGATTCACTGTAGATGCTGCTTTACTTGAGTCAAAGTTGTTCTTAGCTCACATGGATCTCTTTCCTGCCGGGCATCCCTCTGACCTACACGGCGACAGAGCGACCTTCTCTCTGCCTTTAAATGTCAGCCGTCACAGCCAAACCCTTCTGTCACCTGGTTGTGCTGGCCTGTCCCAGAATTCCTACTTGGTATGGACACTGGAAGCCACATCAGGTAACACCAATGTTGGTAACACTTTGGAGCCTACCCCAGCACGCCCTGGTCGTGACAGCAAATGTGACGTGAGCTATGGTGTCTCACAAACATCAAACCAAACACTGACTACATATTTATGTAGATGACATTTTGTGTTCAGCATCAACATTTCTTCAAGGCAGAATCTGTTGGTTTCTGTGCGCAAATTCATCACAGAACACAACAGGATCATGAACACCAAAGGCTTTTGGAGAGAACTGTAATGTAAATAATTCTCATTACAGCAGCACTTTCAAAATAATAATTTCCAAATGATTTTATAGTTTTGCTACATAAGTCACATGGTACCCAGGTAGGCTCAAATCAAAGTATTTCAACCTTAGTACATTTGAGCTAAGCCTTTATTCATGGAAATTTTCATGGAACACGTTTTCTCATGGAAATTTAATTTTCTCCATTTAAAGCTGTATTTCTTGCAGATGAAGTGAGTGTGCTTGTTCATTGTGAAGATAACAATACAGCCAATGAATTGCATATGCCTGAGTAAACTCTAAACACACAAGCCTAACATGGAATATAAATCTAAATGTCTTGCACATGCTATGCAAATTCAAGAGTCTTCAATAGGTCCCTGTTTCACCAAGGAGCTGATTCCAGAAAAGTTTGAAAAAGCAGTGGAATAACTTTAACATTATTAACCCACATAAAGACTCCTGAATATAGTACAAAATCACTCATGTTGATATTGGCTCCCCCCTGGAAAGAAAAAGAGATCAAAGTTTTTTTTTCCCCTGAAAATATTAGCCTTGAGTTTGTTTTCAGATCTTTAATGTAAAATTGCATTTACTTTCTATGTTTTCAAGACTGAGGCATTATTGTTACTCCAGTTCAGTGGGCTTTTTATAATCAGTTCTTATACTCACATTTATTTAGCTCTTTCTGAATGGCAAGGAGAAGATTTTCCCTGCAAAAATGGAGGGTCTTTGCAAAGGTGGAAATACCATAAAGAATTGCACTTTTATGATTATTCATAGATTTGTTTATAGGGTTAGAACCCCATGAAGTATTCAGAAGTAGTTTAATGGGTAAGTTGACACTGACTTGACAGAAATTGCTGCATCCTGATATGTTGTTCATTTTCTGTTCTAGCATATTGTACTTTTTAGTGCATTGTAGTATCGGGTTACTCAAACAAGATGAGAATGCTCATTTCAACAAGAGTAGGACTAAAGCTGGGGGTTTTTTGAAGAATATTGCACATTGTCTTTTATTGTTACCATTTCAAACTGGTGCCTGTGTATTCTTGTCAAAATACAGAGAATTATAATGCATCTTAATGGGATGTATTTGTTTAATATCTGCAGAGAAAAACCCGAAGTAACCCTCTCTAATGCATCTTGAGTTTCTGCTTTATATCTTTGTTCATCAGGGACCACCCTGACTCTGGCACTTAGTACTAAAGCCCTACCAGTCCATGCACTGCTTCACTCCCAGGCAGAGCCTTACAAGGGGCGAGGGGGTGTAAAAAAACCCTTTTCCATTCCAATTTTTCAGTCTAGAATTTCTACCTCCTCCACCTCCCAGGAGTGACAATGCATTTGTCATAAACTGCCGGCACTGCAAAAATCCGGGAACCTCGGGTCCTGGGTGACACCAGCAATTCTGGTCACTCTGCTGAGAAGAAATGCTGTAAATTATCCTGGTTCCCCAGAGTCATGAGAGACAGCTGGAAAACCACTGGTCCATTCTTCACAAGGCTTGAGAACAGAGGGGAAGCAGCTTTGTCCAACCTTTGGCTCCTTTTTCCTGCTTAGAAGAACCAAAATAGCTGATGTGGAGGGAATGGTGAGAGCCAGGATGGCTTCTCTCTGTCCTTCAAAATTAGGACCCTCTCCTGCAGTCCTGGTGTTAGAGGCGAGGTCTTGCCTGAGTGAGGGTTGCAGCCCCAAATGAGTTCCTTACTCCAGGATGTTAATTGCTCTTGAGAATATTTACAACGGGCTTATTTAATGAAGTGACTTGTTGATCCTGAGAAACTGCTTTATCTCATCAAGTCCACAGCACAGGAAATCTAATGTGAAGGTTTGGTCCCAGCAAAGTAGGCTTGGCTTGAATAAAAGAATCACACTTTGGAAAAAAAGGAATAATGGAATGTTAAATTAGTAATGGCTTTTGCAGCTTGTTTGCAGTTTGATCTTTCTATGCTGTAAAAATTATTTCAGTATTTAATTACTGGGACTTAATTTGTGCCTTTGCTTGGGTTATTTTTTAAAGAATTTCTTCTGCTTGAAAGAGTTTGTTTCCTACAACAGAAGAATAGTATTACAATAGATAGTTTGCATTTGGCTGCCAGAAGCCCCAGCTGTTGGTAGGAGGATATTCTGCACAAGTGTGTAAATAATGTTAAGACTGTCAGGCTTCCTTGAAACTCCATGAAAACACAGCTTACCTCTCCCAAGCCTCCAGTCCAGGAATGCGATTCTCTGTGTGCTACCTTGACTTTGACAGGTCTGTTCACACACTCCAGTCAGGTAAATGCTCTCGTGCTTGGCTGGATGGGAGTCACGCAGCTGTGCCTGCTGTGGGCTGCAGCTCCTGTAAACCTGCTCAAACAGTCTGTACATGAAGCCTCTTGGCACTGCCGTGGATACGGACACGGGAGCTTGGAGCTCAGCGTGTGGTGCCAAGGCCTGGGCAGCCTGCGCTGAGTGTTGGCCACGCATCCCGGCCTCCAGCCAGCTCGGTGAGGTTGTGTTGGCACAAGCTGTGGGCGCAGCTCACAGGTGCACTCCGAGAGCTGGGAGTACATGAGGGTACTGGTGGGACAGTCACTTTGCACCCTGTCGTGGGGGTAACAGACCTTATCAGGCCCACAGAGGGGCAGAGGAAGAGTTCCACCTGCTGACATGGTGCTGGTGTCTCCGTGCATTTGTCTCCTGTTTCAGACATCCCTGGATTTCTCCACACATGAGCTCGTTAGGATGCATACCTCATCTTACGAAAGGGAAGCCGATGTGTGGAGAAGTGAAATGATTTGCACAGTGTCAGGAAGGGTAGAGCTGAAGACTGAGCCCAAGTCTCTTGAAACCATGCCAGTACCTCAACCACGAGGCCGCCATTCCTTTGGAGAATATTTTCCTTTGACTCTAGCAGCTTTTGCAGCTGGCTGTCTTTATAGAGCAGATCCAAGGCTGGCTGAAGTCAGTAGGAGTCCACTTACTGATTTCCAGCAGGCTTTGGATGAGTCCCATTAGGTGCCTTTTTCCTCTACACTAGAAAGAACTTGCTCCCTTTACCTGTCCCACTTGTGTGCTAGGGAAGCTGTAGGACTGAGATTAGGGTTGTTTGTTTTAATTTGTGAGGACCTCTGGCAGCTCTTTGAAAACACTGATAGAAACCAAGGTTATTGCTCCCATCTCCCCACTGGAAATTTCTGCTCCCTCAGAGCACAGCTACATAAACAACTGATTTGGCATTTAGCGCAAGGGAAGGAACGGAAACGCCTGGCAGGGTGGTGGGAATGACTTATTGGAGGTGACGGGGGAAGGGGCAGAACCCTGGAGCAGAGCTACTGGTGGTGGGAGAAGCTGTGCTGGATGCTGAATCCACTGTTTCTGTGGCTGCAGCCTCTTTGAAGAGATGGGAACTATCAGACGTGGGTGGGAAGGAATCTCTTAAACTGCTGATAAAATGTCATAACCAGTGTGATTGCTGATCACTCAGTTAACCAACAGCTGTAAGTGAAGATTTCCTTTAGTTCCCCAGGGTCAGCACTATCCTCTGCCATTGCCCCAGACTGCAAAAATGTTGGATGGGAATTCGCTGCTGTTTTTACATTCCCATATTTCCCCATATGAGCTAATACCAATTTTTCTTAGCGGACTTGTCTCTGCCTATGAGGAAGTCAATCCTGTTCTTTGTGAAAGCAGTGCCTTCTGTGGCATGGTTTCCTGAGGTTTCCTCTGTGAGGGAGGGAGAAGGCCGAGCAGAGCTGAACACAAGCCTGATGTGCACTAAAACCCACCAAAACTTCAGTTGTATTTCTGTTGACTGTATTTGGCTTTTGTTCTCACCCAAAGACCATTGAAACAGTCACATAGATGAGGCTCTCTACTGCAACTGCAGAGCAGTCATTAACTTTATTTATTTATATTTATATATATTTATTTATATACTTGGCCTAAACCAGAAATGTGCTCCTGTCAGGTTTTCTGCCTGTTTGTTGGTCCTGCTGAGGACCCTGAGTCTAGATTCATCCCAGTTTGCATTAGATTCTTAGTTAATTGTTCAAGTTGGAGACCTAATGCCTCTGTGGGCCTGGGAGCCCTCAGTAATCAGTAAAGAAAAAAATAGTTATTTCCCGAAAGCAATTCAGAAGTTTAGATGGGATGTAAGTAGCTAAAGTCTTCAGTCATTTCTACTGAGTGTAAAGGGAGTTCAGGATAGGGAAACTCCTACTTTAAGCAGTTTAGCAAAGTGGCTGAAGTTAGATGAGATGGATATGTGTGCTGGTGACCAGTGATTTCTCATGGACCTCACTAGACTTTCATGGAGCTGCTTAACTACAGATATGTTGTTTAATAAGGAAAAGGGAAACCTGCGGGAAAATAAAGAATATCAATAATCACACATACTTACATCTGGCAATAAAGTTTTTGGAAAAAAAAATCAGTACAGCAGCTTGTTGCCTTTGAAACTTAACGCTATTAAAATGTTCAACATGAAGTTTCTATTTTGAAAATAGCAGTTGAAAGAAATGCACGAGATTAATAAGAAGCTAAATTGAAACCATGTTGGTTCATAGGTAACACAGACAAACATTGAGTTAATGCGGAGGGCTGTGTGTGCACTCCAGTTTGGGCCACTGCTTGTTTGGTTTTTATTTTGTCTTTCTTAGAAAGCAGAAGGGGGTAGAAATACCAGCCTGTTAAATCTCTTATTTCCTTTTTTAGGCTGTTGTTTTGTCGAGTTTATTAAGCCTTCTGAAACAGCAGCTTATGGCAAGTTAAGACATCATCTACCACCCCAATACATAGGGAGTTGCTGATACAAACTGTTCTCCAGCAGAAGTGGACAACAGGTCTGCCCATGGAAAAGCCATAAACACAAACAAGGGGATATGTTGGAAATGGAGGTTTGAGTATTGAGCTATTGGCCTGGAAGGGAGAAACCATCTGACAGAGGTGTCCAAGAGAGGTGCAGATCTCTGTCTCTGTTGTTGGAGCAGATGCAGCTGAGAATAAACAATTCTTGTCCATCTAAAAAGCAGGAGAGAGGAGCTGCACCTAAAGGGAAGTGTGTACAAATGCAGATAGAATTTTGTTCCAAGGTGACCGTAGTCTCATATTAATAACCACAGCTGCCAGCCCAGAGGATGTGATGAACTCGAGTTCTTGATATTAGATTTAAAAAAGGGTATTGAGCAGGGAAGTAGAGTGCTGGTAGGTTGGACCCTGGAGAAGAGCTTTGGTTTCGTTGGCACTGTTGTGCCCATTTACAGGATGTCAAAATGTGCCCCACTGACTGCAGTGGATTTAGGACGATACATGCCAGCAGCACAACAGTCCCACATGGCTTTTATTTTCTCCCAGATTATTAATTTTGTTTTAAAGTCTAAAAGGAACGGTCTGGGTGGCAGTAACAGAAGAATGAGCACTGGAGGACCTTGTTAGTAGCCCAAAGGAGAATATGCAGATAGAGGCTTGGTTCATGAATTGTTGGCAGCAGCAGTGAATGTTACCAGCAGGCACTGCAGGGAGCTGCGTATGGAATAACCTGCTGTAAATAAATGGCACACAATGACCAGAGAATATTTACATAAGGGAGGCGTCTGTTAAATATTAAAGGAGTAAATGTAGAAAAGAACTAAGAACTCGTTGGAACTGAATGACAAGACAAAGCCAGGAGAATTTCTGCCCCAAAGAACTCTCAGTCAGCTCCAGCAGTGGCCTCCATGCCAATATGACCTCCAGACATGTTTCCCAAAACCAGGTTTCTGGCTATTCCTCTGAGGATATTTGATTTTCAGTTGAACCCTGCATGTCTCATAACAAGCTCTGGGTCTGTTTCATGGTCATGGTTTGCGTTCTGTGAATCTTATTTCTTAGATGATGGAGATTGGGATAGAGTCAGTGATGAGAACCTTGGGGAAGGCCACAGATATATGGGGAGGGATCTGCTAGTGTTTGACAACAGAACATTAAAATCTTTCCAGTTTACTGCTATGATTGCTCTGACTTTATATATGAACAAGTTACATAGGTTGCAAAGCTTCAATAACTTACGCTCTGCAAAACATCCACATGAATGACAGGAACACAGGTGCAAACTGCCTAAAGGCAGCATTGTGAAATAAATATATTTTTTTCCTCTGGCCAGAGCTGTCCAGCAGCAAAGAAAAATAAACAAAAACCTCACAGTTTTGAATGTTAGAGGAAGAAACCACAATTTTTTCTCACTGAGCAGATATCCCATTTTCACAGACACCGACCTATTTACTCAAGCACTTTGGGGTCTCAAAGTTATTGTTTAGGTGTTACATGTTACCGGTAAAATTGGTTGGAAAGTAGAACTTTCTCTATTAAAACAAAATTTGAAGTTTCAAGAAGAGTTTGCACACCCCAACGGGAGATCAGGCACTCACTGAGGTCGGAGTGAGTTGGGCACTCACTGTGTAGGGAATATTCTGAGAAGTTTTACTTTGGAATCGTCAAAACATTTTGATTCTGAAATTTGAAAATATGACGTTTGATAGCAGTGATTTTCTATTATCATATCGCAAAGTGTAACAGTGTAATGCTCACTGGGGTGCAACAGTCTGCACACATGGTATGTATTAACATTTGTTTTCATGTAACGTATGTATGAGTTGAAACAATGGAATACAGTGATATGGTGAGAGTAGAACATATGAGTCAAGATTAACTCGGAAAGTTAAAACATTGAGCTGTAAAACAATTCAGTTTCACAAAAAATGGTCTTTATTATGTAAAAACTACTACATCAAACTGCTCCTAGCTTTCAACCAAGTTACATTATTATAAGTGAAACCAGCGATGCCCAACAATTTCCATTGTGGCAGCCTGTAATGCTGTTAAACTTTTACCATGCGTGCTGAAATCATCCATGCTGAGGGCTGCTGCAGGCTGGGCTCCCTTGGAAATGATCGGCAGAAATGCTTCAGCAGTTTCTGAGGCTGAGCACCGGGAAAAATACATTATTTTGCTTACATTAAAACACTACAGCTGTTTCAGAGAAAAGTATTAAAAAGGATACTGGGATGGTTTTTTTGCCTCCCACGCATCTGCCCTCGTTTAGCCAAGGTGTGAACTCGTGTTATGTTCACACATTCTCTGTGTAGCTCAGCAGCTCTGTCAGCTCAAGGAGGGATTGGTGGAACCAGGGACTCGTGTCTGGCTTTTTATTTCACATTTGCTGCTCAAATACACAGGCAAGATTTGGAAGGAACAGTAGCTTCAAGTACTTTGTGTTCTTGATTGATCTAATTAGGTAATCGTGCCTTTCTACTGAGGGAAAACCAACTGATCTGCAGAAAAGTCAGTTTGGTACGTGGAACATCTGCTGTTCTTCCTCTTCTGCCTTCAACCTCAAGTCCACGTTTCGAGGCAGGCGCGGTGAGACGATGCTCTCCTCCGTGCCAAAGCAGAGCCCACGGTGCCAGAGATCTAATCAGGTGGTGACACCAAGGACTGGCAGAGATGCTTGTGAACATGGAAAAAGTAGTTCTCCTGGCTCTGCCAGACAAGTGGCTGGCCAGAAGCAAGGTTTCAATTATAAGCAGGGCTAAAGTACATTTGTGTTAATGACAAATCCATCAACTGAGGTGCAGATACTCCAAGAATACATGGGATGGGATTATGTGCGTGTTGCTAATTCATTTGACATAGCTGCTCACTTGAGTTTGGTTAATTAAGATGGATGATCCCATTTGGCTGGGAAGTGGCGTCACCGAACCCAAATTTCTGCTAGAAGTGTAAGATGTTGTGCTTCCTGGGCTGCCGGGTGTCAGGAGTCACCTCAGAGCACCCGGCTGGGGTCTGTGAAGGAAGGGTTGGCGGCAGGGTGCAGGTTGTGGCTGCTAACATGGAACGGGGTGGGTTGTCAGCCCTGCTCCCTGAAAATCTTCAGGACCCATTTGTGGAGGATTTCTCACTGGTTTGGAACAGCAGCGCTGCTGTTCCCTGTCCGGCTCTGGGTGCCTGGGCATCGGTCTCCTTGTGTGGAGAGGAGGGGGTTCTCTGAAGCTGTGAGGAGAGATGGGGGCTCCTCCCTGAGGCTGTGAGGAGCGGAGGGGGCTGCCCAGGTTGTGAAGAGAGGAGTGGGATCCTCCCTGAGCCTGTGAGGAGAGGAAGGGGCTGCTTTGAGT
>VWZW01005507.1:1520981-1617029 GCA_013397115.1 Edolisoma coerulescens | reverse complement strand
TGAGGCTGTGAGGGGAGGAGGGGGCTGCGCGGGATGTGAGGGGAGAAGGGGCTCCCTGAGGCTGTGAGAAGAGGAGAGAGCTCTCTGACGAGTGTGGGGAGAGGAGGGCTCCTCCCTGAGCCTGTGAGGAGAGGAAGGGGGCTGCTTTGAGGCTGTGAGGAGAGGAAGGGGCTGCCCGAGCTGTGAGGAGAGGAGGGGGCTGCCCGAGCTGTGAGGGGAGGAGGGGGCTGCTCCCGCCGGGCGCAGCCGGCTCCAGCAGCCCCACCCCAGAGCTCACCTGACTGCAGCGTATGCACTGAACTAACAATATCTGAAGGACTTCTAATTAATTCCTGAATTGTTTTGCAAATTATTGAAACTCCCTCTTTCAAAAAGGTAATAATATTTTGTTGGGTTTATTTCTATTAATAATTTTCACTTAAACAGGCATCAATAGTCAGATACTCGCTGTGAGCTCTTTTTCCTGAAACCTAATTTCTTCCACCCTAAGTGTCTTGTGGGAATCTCAGTGCCATCCAAGCACGAGCTCCTGTCTATGATTCAGCTTACTGAAGGAAGGACAAGCTCAGCTCTCATTTGTTTGCACACATCAGGGCTAACTTTCTCCTTTGGGCTCCTACATTGTCCCAAGGACCTGCCACACCTGCCCAGGCTCTACATGTGGCGTGGAATGTAACCTGGTGTCCAGGGCAGGCTGCTAATTACAGCTTTAATTTTATTGTGTTTAGGAGGAGACAGATATCCAACCTTTCCTTGCTTATAAGTATGGATCTGAAGAAAGGCAGATAAGGTGTGGTGACAGATGGGACGGCCCGATGGCAAATTGCCCATCAGGTGAGTAAAACCTGCGACTGATGAGCCCCATGAAAGGGTGACTGTTACTAGAACAATACATGTGGATAGATGAAACTATATATCTACATATATATTACACACACACACGTATATGCATTTGTTTCTGTGTGGTGTTAACAGCATCAGTTCCAAAAGGGGTTTAGAAAAGAAGAAAACGTGTGTTTCATATTATTCCTCTGTACACACTTTCTTACCTAATACATTCTTCATTTCCTCTGGGGCCTTCTTAAAGAAGTTACCAATGTATAAGCAGTGCAACTTGTAAGAAACCAATGGGAATCTAAATTGTGTCTTGCAATGCCTAATTTTGGTGATAAGTTAAAAACCCCTGCACTTTGTGGCTCAGAAATGACCTGTTATTTTACAAGAAATGAACTATTATTTTACAATAAGAAAATATAAGCAAGAGTCGGATCTTAGCTATAAATACTGTAAAAATTATTTTAATTTTGAAAATGGTAAGCTGTGGTTTTGTGAGTTGCAAATTGCTGTAGCTCCATAGCTTTGAAAGGGGGAACAGCTGATTTATATCAGTTGAAAATCTCTCTTTGAGTTCTTGATGTTTTATTCAGAATTCTTGGATCACAGTACATTAGAAATCACTGTGGTAGATTCACCATAAATATTCAGGTTCTGCGGTGCATTATTCCTTGAATAATCCCATAAATTTCAGAGGCTTAAAAGTACTCAAGAGGACAGATTCCCCTGGAAAGAGGAAATACTGATCAGCCTTGAACTATGGTTGTGGGGAGTATCACCACAGCCTGCTTTCCAGTGCGGTGATGAACTGAGCTGCTGTACCACCAGCTCTGCTCCTTGTTCTGTGTGCTGTTGTTTGCCAACAGTGCTGAGTTCAATACAGCACCTCTTGGGATGGGTAGGAGCCTTTCCACTGACTTCATCAGGCACTGAGTGTTCAGGGATCTTGAATGAGACCAAATGGCAGCTAATAATGTAGCCTGGCCTTCTTCCAGCTTTAGTTATTGCCTGTGGTGCTTATACAACCTGCTTGGTACATAACTTCCTCTCATTTCATATAACAGAGAATGACTCAGAGCCGTGCTATGGCACTTGGTATTGTTTGTATGTTGTCACTTACCTTTGTTTTCTAAGGAGCTAAATCCAACAGCCATCCGGCTACTGACCCTTTCTGTGTGAGTTTGTGTGCCCAAAGGCTGCCTTTTACCTCTATATCACTCACCAAAATGATTATGAAAGTTCAAATCCTTGTTCATACTCTCTTAAAATACCCATTTTTCAAAACTGGGACATATGTTTGGTGCTGTTGGAAGAAAAATCCCACAAAACCTGGAAAAACAGTAAGGTCCAGTTTTGGTACTGATGATGTTTCAGAAATGGAGCTGGTTGAAATATTTCCAATTTTAAGATGCTGTTGGTCTTTTTAAACATAAACTTTGGGCAAAGGAAAAAAGTAATAAAGGAAATAACTGCAAAAAATTTTTCCATTAAGTAGTTTACACATTTCTGCACTCGTAAGATTTGATCAGGAGCAACCAAGTGTCACAGGCACATGAGTTTGGTATTGTAGATGCTGAGTGTGTTTCTGCACTGGTGGCTGAAGAAGGTAAGATGTCCACCATCTGGAGTTTTGTAGCTCTCATCACACCAGGACTTTGCTCCCATTTCTCTTCATTTCCACCAGCAGTTTGTCCTGCTTGCTGAGTTTTTTCCCTCAGGTTATTTGAGGGAAACAGGTGTTTCCCAGGAAGCCTCTGTGCTCACAGCTCTAATCACTGTCTCTGGCAAATGGATCCTTTGTGCTGTCTGGAGGATTAATAGAGGGTTAGGTGCTTAAAAAAATAAACAGTGAGTGCAAACAGTGGGAAGGAGTAAAGCTGCGTGTGGCTGATGAGCGAGGTGATGTCATTTATTTAGCAGAGGTGATACAGCAGTCAGAGATGCCATGAGGGGAAGGCTCCTTTGAAGGAAACAGGGGAGTTGTGAGGCAAACCACAGCAGAGCTGTTAGTGGCCAATGGAAAAAGGTTGTTGGGTTTGAAGCCTTGGAGCTCAGGTGCAGTGCAAGAGAATAGGGGCTCATTGTTAAGGCGAGGATCAGCGCTCCCTTTTGTTCCTTCCCCTGCCCCCCTCCTCCTCTGGCACTACAATAATAATATCTTGTCATTCCTAAGACATGCTGGCACAGATCGTGTTCACTGATGGATGTTCGGTCAATGGACGTACTAAAATGGTTTGTTTCTGTTGATGTATGTCTTTGTAGGCTCCTCTAATGGGAGTGTAAATAAATGAACCCTTCAGCAGGGATTTCTTTCACTGCAGTCCAGTTTAACCTCTGAGTGCCTCGCTGCCAGGAGTCACTCTGAATGCTTTACTCTACCTTACATTGCTTCTGCCTTTTTCTGGAGTTTCACTTGCTGCCCAAGTGCACAGGCAATTTGCTATATGTGGATGCAATTAATTTTTTATAATGAGTATTGAGTAAAATAAGGCTGAGAAATTAGGATGGGTAGTCAAGAAAGGTAAGGTCCGAATGTCCACTAAGACAGTTCAAACGAGTTGTCATTATTTCCCTGGGAACTCTGGAGGTGATGACAAGCTCTGGAGATTAATTTCTTTAAAGTTGTGTGCAAGACCTGGTTTGTATGAGGCTGTGGGTCATAGAACTGGAGCTTTTTTCCTGTGGTAAGTTCCCACAAGCACATAAATACTGCAGTGGTACTTTTCTTCAAGACAATGGAACTCAAAGGCATCTTCAAAAAATAGCCAGAATGAGTGTATTATAGTGATAAACCAAAAATAGCTTTTACAGAGAAGATAGGCCCTGTGGTGTTTATTCTCCAGAGATTTTTTCACCATAAGTGTATGGGAATGAGAGTTTTGAAAAGAGGTCGGCATAGTTTTCACAGCTCTGTTGCAGAGTTTGACGTGCTCATACTTGGCACAGCTTGCCTATACTGGAAGTGCCATATTCCATTATCCTCCATTTAAAGAACCATTTAACGATCACTGACCAAACCCCATTTCTTTAAGTCTCCACTTAAAAAAGGCTTGTCTGGAGAAACTTGTACACCAGCAGTAAAGAGCTTCTGGTGAAGATGGAAATGGGAGATAACAGGCCTAGTGCTGTCAGGGTAATTTCAATTGTTACTTGGAAAAATTACAAAGCTGGTTGCGATTTTCACTCCATTTCCGTAACAAATCAGTCATGGAATACGATAGGCTTGCACAGAGAGAGAATGTCACACAGCTACAGAAATGCTCACCAAGTGCAAAGGTCTGATATGATCCGTGTAACCTCCTAACAAGTTGTGTGTTGGGACAGCATTCCGTCATGTCATATATCTGCAGCAAAGACAATTAAAAGCAGCCTTCTCCCACTTCAGCCTCTGGCATGTAGGAGATGCAAATACAGATTTTGCCAGGAGACCCAACTATTGACAGAGATCATCCCTTCCTGAAATGCTTTTGCTAATTCTTGTCTATTCTATCTGGAGTTTTCAATGCAAATGTACTCACTGAGGGAGAAAATCCTCTTTTTCGAATATGCTATTTATTTTTCAGCCTATGTGTTTGCTGACCCTGCTAATAAAGTGCTATTTAAAAGCTGCATTCTAGAATGGGGAACATTGTCCCTCCACCCCTTCTCTTATGTGTTTATTGTAGTGAAAATGTAAGAACTTTATTGGAAGGTTGGCCATGAGGACACTGGAACAGAGCATCCAGTATCTCCATATCATTCCTTCGTTATTTATGGTTGCAGCATAGTAACATGCAGCACCAGATGTGAGTAAGAAGAAGGAGGGGTGCAAAAGAGAACTTCAAATGACTGTGATGAATAGTTGAAAGTGAACAGAGGGGCTTTTAAGGCTCCTTTAAAGAAAGCCTAATGCTCTGCTTCCCTAAGCAGCAGGCTACTGATGATGGAAAAGTCACAGACATACCTGCAGAGATTTGGGAAGCTCTTGTTTCAGTAGGTCTTTATGACAGCTAAAAAAATAGAATTCCTGTGCTCCTGCAAACTAGGTTGGTGTGTCCAGCTTGCTTTTCGTGTTTCCATTTTGCTCTGTAAGGACAATGTGCAGTGACTTGGACAGTGCTGAAATCCAAATTGTGTCTATCCTTCTTTAGCCACCCCTCCCAAGACTAGATCCTACTTGTGTCCGGTACTTTTCCATACTTGAGCAGTGCCATCTCAAGGACTGCTGTTTCCTGGCTGCATTTCTGGTTCTGATGGTGGCATAAAATGCCAGGCCCTGCAAGTCCTGAATCTTCTTTGCCTTTTTAAAACAAGTGGTGACATTTTCTTTGACAGGCACAACCTGCAGTTTTCTAATGGCACCCTGGAAATCCAACATTAGTATAAATCAGGAATGAAGAGCCTTCTGTCCTCTTCCTGCATCACCCTGTTTTATAACAAGCTTTCTAAAATATTCTGAATTCAGACTAAAAATTACTGGCTTTTCCAACCAACAAACTCCTTGATTAATTTTTTTATTTCCTTTTTTGGTAACATGTTTTGAAAAATACAGCAAAAGTGTCACAGATGCAAAGGGGTTTTTTAAGGAATTCTTGACGCTTTTAAGTGAGTCTGTTGTTTGAGCACAGCTAAAATTGTTTAGAGTGGAATCAAACAGCCTTTGTGTACTCGGGGCTCTGTGGGATCACGTCTCGGAAGGGGATGCAATGTGTGGATGCCAACACTGAGCTACTGCTTCATGCTGTCCCCCTATGGGCTTTTTCCCTTGTGCCACTTCCACTGCCTCCATGGTGGTGGGTGTGCTTCAGGATGAGCCCTGAGCGTGGGTGAATCCTGGAGGTGAGGGGGAAGGGGATCAGTGGGAGCCTGTGGATGTCACAGCATGCGGGCAGCGAGGCACGTAAAACACGGTGGGTACAACCACCCCGAGCAGCAGCACTGCCTTGACTGAGCATTCCCTTGGTTTGTGCTGATTGCACTGGGAGAAACGTGCCCTCAAAGAGCTTCAGCTCCTGAGTTGACACAATTCTTGTGAGGGTGAACTCATTGCCAGAGCAGGCCACGCCTCTCTGCACAGGCCTTTAGGAAAAGGTAAAGCAAATAAGTACCGTGGTGCCGAAATCAGAGCGACGGCTGATGGAGCCCCAATGGGGAGAACAGCCAAACAGCCTGAATGGAATGTCAGTAAGCATGGAAGTTAAAAATACACATCTCAGACCCTGAGGACACTCTGGGGACTAAGAAGCTATATTGATACTAGACTTCAAAAGTTCCAAATAAACAGCAGGATTTTCTCAATGCACAGAAGTACATACTTGTGATGTCAGAGCAATGTTATTTCTGCACTGCAAATCTCAAGGCAGATGCCTTAAAAGCCAGTCCAGATAAGTTGCAACTTATTTAATTTGCATTTATAATTGCTCTTATTTTATTTTTGTGTATCTTAGAAACTTAGTTTTCGATTCATACTGTGAATCCCAAATTGACATCTTTCTGAAGATAACATTACCCTCTTTAGGGGAGAGAGCACGGCTTGTGTGAGAGCCAGTGATCTTTCAGAGCATTAACATTCATTCTATGCTAGATGACCTTGGACAAGTAAAGTAGGAATGATTACATTGATTTTCTTTGGGAGACACTTATCCACAGATGAAAAATGCCAGAGATGAGTGAGCCTCTAAAGCCAGACCTTTCCTGAATGCTCCTCATTCTAAGTGTTTGGAAGACCAGCATGCCCCTTGTCCCAGTGCAGGTGGCTTCCCAGTTCTCAAACGCCAGGTAGGCTTTTGACTATACTATAGACAAATGAGAACTGTAGATGGCATTGCCTGGATGGAAATTGCTGAAAATAGCTGTAATTCTGGTTTTTTTATCTGTTTCACACCCAGGAGTTGCTTTTGTGGTTGTATTTTAACTCACTTAGATTTGTCTAGGACAACTTGGAAAGACTGCAGTATACGGAGAAAATATTTAATATTTGTGTCCTTTTGGTCTAATAGCAAAGCTCAGATAGAACCAAAGGCATGACAAATACCATAAAAGAAAATCAAGTGTACAGATTTTTTAATAGTAGACAGAGCCTGTGGAATAATTGTCCGTGATATAAAATCCTTGAATAAGGGTTGTAGGCTGAATTAATCAAAGACTGTAGCCTATGTGTAGATCAATGGTGAATTGTAACAGAACTCTCAGAGGTAAAAACCCCAAGCACTGCTCTAGAGGAAACTGAAGAGCTTGTTGTATATTTCTGATAAGTGCCAGCCTCCTAACAGGGAGCCAAATCACATTTGTTTTTATGAGTTTGTGAGAGTGGCAGCTGGCTGCTGCTGGAAGAACAACCACACTCATGGCAGTACAGTTTAGGCATAGGTTGGTCTGAATTAAAATAGCAATCTGCATGGCTTTATGCAAAAGCTTAATTCTGAGAACATGACACTCCTGTTCTACACATGCAGGGAGCAACATTCTCCTTGTGTGATTGTTTCAGTGTAAAAGGAGCAGCCATGTCCAAGGGAGAAGGAGGGCAAGACCACTTCAGTACATTACATTTTAGAGGACACCTCAGTCCCCAGAGCATGAAGAAAAATGCCCTGTAAAACCTGATGTGCATTTTTAATACAACCAAACTCTTTGCCTGAGGAAGAAGCTCAGAAATATTGCTGAGCTTTTCCGTATGCATCCCACCCTGCAAACTCCCTTAGTTAATCTCATCTCTGTGTTCAGTAGGATGTGAGGGCTCTGAAGTGCTCTGTAGCACTAAGGGGAGCTGCTTTTAGAGCTGGATTTGAGCTCTGTTATTGAGAACTCCTCGGAGGGCTGGACACTACAAAGTGGGACACTTGAAAGCCAGGTGCTGGGGAGAGGGAAAGTGCTGCATGAACAAGAAGTGAGATTATAAATTAGAGTTCAGCTCAGCACGTTTGGAGCCACATAAATAGCTTAGAGGTTTGTAAAAGAACACCCTCAAGGATTCAGAATTACAGCCAAGGAGGAGGGAAAACATAATGCTTTAGTACCGTGTGATTTATGCACCAAATAAGTTTGAATTAGTCACTAATGTGAAGTGGGTTTGGAAAGATTAATAACCCTTACCCAGCACTTATTGTATGATGATCAGCCATAAATCTTCTTTGAGCGAAACGGGAAGTAGCCAAATCCTTTCTCTCTGGACATGGGCAGTGTTTGTGCTGTTCTTCAGGGGCTGCCCACTTTGAATTCTGTTATTTTTCTTGGGGTGAGGCTATGGGTTGCTCATGGCAACTTGGGCATTCCCAGTTGGCTCAGAAGATACTTGCTGCAGATGGGCCTGGAAAGGGATGGGAAAACTGTGTGGAACTGGGAACTCCCATTTGCCTGGCTCATACCATTAGCATGTACAATTCACTGGAATGGGCACTTTTGCCCAGAGAGGGCATAGAAAAGGTGTCAAAATGCTGTAGGTTGCAAACTCTACATTGTTGGTGTTCATGGTCGGACTATTTTGGTCCTGAAAGACTTTTAAGATCTTTTTCCTACTTGTTGTGGTTGTTTGAAGTGGAAAACTTTCCATTAAGGCTAAAAATCCTGTTCTAGTTGATGCTTTGCCCATTTGTATTTGTGCCAAAACCAGTATGACTTTTGATTTCTTCTGAGCATCTGTCAGCTGGTGACCCACCGCACCTTCTCTTGTGTGGCCTGGATAAACCAGTGCCGACCGAAGCTTCAAAGAGTGACTTCCCTCCCTGTAGGACTACCTCACACTTATTTCCAATAAACTGCCATCCTCTCAATTTTCCACAAGCAACATGTAATTGAGCAGTAACCTCAGTGTATGAAAATCTGTGTGGCAGATGAAAAAAAGGTCATTAGACTGGAGGCAGCTGGAGTGCAGTCAGGGAGTGTAAAGAGCTCAGCTCCCAGAGAATCTCTTTCACGGATATTTAGAATTTAGGAGAAAAAACTTTGATGGAGGTGAAATTCTTATCAGCCTGGGAAAGAGGGAGAGCTGTTTGAGGAAACAAATTGTTGAAGAGATCTAGCTAGATCAGCCAAGGGGGAACCCCCTGTAATTCTATCTGGACAGCCGAATTTGCTTAGGTTGTCGAGGGTGATGTGTCCCAGAAGATGCACTGTCCATAAGACACAGGGACTCCTCTGCATGGCAGAGCAGGCTGCTGCTGTGTCGTAAAAAGGTATCTTTTGTTTCATGCTGCCTTTATTATTTTAAATGAATGTTTGGTATCATTTCGTTACCTGAACTTACTCAGCTGATGTTTACAGCAGATTTTTGCTGCAAACTTGCTTGACAAGATGTATTTGTTCTGCATAAAACATCCTGGTGGGCTGAAGCACAAGACTGTGATGGACCTACACTCAGCAGCGGTTCTACAAGTCCATCCTTAGAAATGTCCAAGCCTTCTCTTCTCTGAGAGTGCACCAAGGGTGTTGTGGTTGCTGGGAAGCCACGAGTGAGGATTAGAGGTGATACCTGCTCCTTTCAGCTAGCTGAGCAGGCCTAGAGAGCCAAAGTAGTTCCTAAACCAAGAGTCACGTGTGTGCCACCACAACTGTTGTCCAGAGAAGTTGTTCCATGAGGCTATTTTTCCTTTTTCAATGTGGGAACATTGCCTGCTTGCTTCCAAGAGGACCTTGGAACAAGCTGGAATGTCCACATGAAAATCAAGTGGGAATCCTCTTAGTTTAGGCTTACCTTTTCCAAGTTGACATGGAAGCACTTGCAAAGCTGATCAGTGAATCTTTTCAAGAGTAGGCTTCTGGCAATACTTTTGGGAATAATGATCATGGAACCAGAACCATAAAAGGCATTAAAATACTCTTCCTAAGCACACTTCCTCTGTGCACATCTGTGGAATGTGATTTTGAAATGCCTCAAATTCACACTCACACAGAATCTGTCACCGTTCCCTGTGACCTTGATCAGGAGCATTTCTCTTAATGCCTGTTATGCTTCCAGATAAGCAGAGCACCTCCCATTGACCCAGGCAGGTCATTATCCTCTTCCCCTTTATCAGGAATCCTTCAGCCAATTAATCACACACTGCTCTGCAATCTTGAGGCTCAATTATGCCTGGACAAGTGTTGCTCAGCTGTTCCTCCTGCTACAGATGTGACATATCCTGAGATTAGCTCTGATTCACAGAAGTCACTGATTCCATATCAGGCGCTAAGAAAAGCGGGGCCGTCTGGGAGGGAAGTGACACCATCTTGGAAGCATTTTATCACAAAGTAAGTGGAGATGTCTAAAAAATCCTGCTTGCCACCACCACATCACAGCAAGTCCTCACTGGCGGTTGCCTCTCAGCCTGAGACAATTTACCAGTATTTTCTAGATGGAGATGTCAGCAGGCTAATAAACTGTTAGTAGTGCACCGATGACAGACAGTAGCTAGTTCTCCTTTGGGATAGTAGATAGCTTAACTTGGAATCCCTGTGAAAACCTGTTTTCTCCTCTTTTGTGAAAACCTGTTTTATGCACATTAAATGGCTTCTGGTTTTATTTTTATTTTCCTATTGTTACCATTTGCTTGGGATACTCCATCACGGACATGTGCATGTGAAATAGTTTGGTGGTATTTTTGATTAGTCTAAAAATTCTGCCTTAGGTTTTTTGTTTTAGTTGTTGGTTGTTCGGGTTTTTTTCAGTAGCTGTGGCTTGACACACATAACTGTTTTAGAGGGCCTGGGTCAGAGTACATTATGTGGGCCCCAGAAGTACAATGGGGCACCCACTGAAACTGTGAGCAAGTTGTGCCTAATCTTGGCAGTGTGATTCTTGTGTTTGTGAGGTTGTTCTTAGTAACCATTTTCAGCTACACAGAAGCAGGCAAACACTTAGTAGAGATGCTTGCAATTCTATAAAATTGTGTTATCCTCTTAAAAAAAAGGGCCTTCTGATTTCTAAAATTCTGAGTTTTGAATATTTAACTGTGGTTCCTCCTGGTTTTATTTTTAAAAGCTGTTTTTTGAACAAGATAAGCAGATGTTGAATATGTAATTGTTTACAGTAGAAAATTGTAAACTCTGCGGAATAACTACCCTTTATCACTTTCCGGCTTCAAATAAATTCTCTTAGAAACCCCTATGGAATGAAGGCATTTGCATTTCCTCTGTGGATGGTGCCACAGAGAGTCAGGGAGCAGATAGGATCTGCTTCTGCACCCTGCCCCTGGCTGGGAGCTCTTGGCAGGCTGGTGTGAATGCAGGATACACAGGCAAGTTAAATAGGATTTGGGGCTGTGGAAGAACAACTGGATTTAGCTGGGGCTGAGGCAGCTGTGAGCACCCAGCAGGACTATGTGTTAGCTCACAGGGCTGAGCTGGAAAACTTGTCTTAAAACATCCAGATATTCTGCCTCTCATTTTCTGCAGGCAGATCTACTGCTGTAACTTCTCACACTGGTATCTCAATTTGCAGCCTAGACCAAGCCTGTGTGAGGGTCAGATACCGCACCAAGCAGAACCACGAGAGCCTTTTTTTGTAACAAGTTACTGCTCACCAGTCAAGGGGAAAACGAACTGTGTTATCTGAAGGTGGCACAGCTAAAAGCCCTTCTGATAGGCCTTTATGAGTCAGGTTCTTTCATACAAGTTCTCTCTGACTGGTAGGTTCAGGTTGCCGAAGAGTCCAACTGTGCTAAGACACTGAAAAAGGATTTTTTTCTTCCAAAGTCATCTTACAATCTAAGTGTGGGGCTACGGGAGTCTGATGTGATAGATTTGGGGCTGAAAAAGTTATATTTGCATCTTCTTACCAACAAGATACAGAGAATGGAGACTGTGTAAACGTGTGTGTAGAAAGGGTACTTCACTTGAAACTTGTTTCATTTTATTTTAATTCTCAAAATGATGAGGTAATGCTTGAGCTTGGCTGATTGTTCAACAGCAAATACTGCAGATGTATATATGTCTTATGACACAGCTATTTGATTTTTAATACTTCTATTATTTTGGCTGTCCACTCAGAGGAGAATATAAACTGCCTCTGTTTCTGCAGCTCAGAGCACTCCAACCATCCCCCCCCCCTCCATTTTAAAAATCATTAAAAGGGAAACTTAAACACATCTCAGAAAAACCCAAAGAAAGGTGGTCTCATCTTTTAGATGAAAAAGAGGATTAAACTGGAGGGATCTGAAGTTATTTTGGTGTTTTATAAATAATCTTCCAATTTCCTATCACTTGCCACTTCATCTCTTGTGGGGTTAGTGCTGGATTCTGCTGGATTCTTCTTTTTCCAGACTTTCTGCTTTCTGTGTTGATCAGCCACAGGAGTGGAAAAGAAGCTGGGGAGATGAAAGGAGCTATAGACTCCTAAAGAAGGCATAGGAATTTTCTAAGGATGCAGGTAGGAGCAGGGTGTGCAGTTCAGCAGGGGGAAGCTAATTTGCCATCTAGTCCCCATAGGAACCAGGCAGAGCTAAGAACAGAGCAGATGAGACATCTGGCTTCTGATGAGGAAAGTAAAGGACACAATTTTTGTATCAAATCCCAAATTTTTCAACCTCTTTGGCTAGGATTTAAAATATTTAGCATGTAATCTGAAAGGGGCTTATGTAGTGCCGCTTCTCCAGTGTTGGATCTCCAGTGTTGGATCTCCAGTGTTGGATCTCCAGTGCTGGATCTCCAGTGCTGTATCTGTTGCTCTGCTTGGGGTCTTGGCAAAATGAAGAAATGCTGAATAAAGTTTATTTCCTCTGCAGCCAGATTTTATCAGTGTAAAAGCATGTCCTTTTATTTTATTACCATATGTTCTAAAAGGATCCCTTCCTGCTTGGAAAAACTTACATGTTTTTCTTGTTTTCAATGTATTTCACTAATTTTAAAAGACAACTTTACTTACCATCTTGGCTGGAAAAACACCAACACCAACTACCTTTTACAGGTAGAGATGTGGAGGTGCAGAAGCACCAAGTAAACTGTCCAGGATCATCTGGTAGATCAGGATGCAAACCCCATGTTTCTCTGCATAGCCCAAGAAGCACTACCTTTTTTTGGGACACTTAAAATTTTGTTGAATTGGCCAAGGAAAATATTTGTGTTCAGACTCATGTTATCTAACAGGTGTGACTGGATGTGATTTAGCACAGGGTCTTTACTGAGTTAGGAAAAGAAAGACAAACCATGTGGTATCTGGTAAGTAAACTGCAATAAGGTGAAAATATTTCATTCAAACATAAAAATAAAACTGAGAGCCTGACCTTAGAATGAGTTATGGTGGTAAAACACTACTGTGAGGTGAGATGAGATGGGGCCCTAAACTCAGTCCCTACTAATGTGTCTGTCAGTTTAAGGAATATTGTCCTGTAAGTGGTCCTGTAAATATCTGTACTCTTTTCTTCTGTAAAAACTTCTTATTCCTAAGTCCTGCTTCTCTTTCTCTTTTTTCCCTGAAAAGTTATGGACTCTGTTGGTGGTGATTGTACTTTGCCTTTCCCAAGTTCCACGGTTCCGGATGGATGTGGTGCGGATTTCACGAGATTTTAGATTAAGGTCCTGTGAGCAGATGCCAGATGTGTGTAAGCACTGCTGTATGCTTTTCTCCTCCTCTCATTTATTACCTTCCAGCATCTGAATACAGAGGAAATTAGAGATTCAGATTTGTACTTCTCAAAGAAAAAAAAAAAAAGGGAAAAAGAGTGAAAGAAAAAAGCAAAAGAAAGGGGGAAGGATCCCACCAAAATTGCTTTGTGATTCACTGTGGGGTCGTGACCCTGTCCCGCTGAGACTTCTGTTCCAAAGTAGTAACTTGGTAGCTGGAGTTTTTTAAAGTGGTTGTTGATTGGCTTAGCTGTAAGAAAATCACATTTCCCTGAAACTCTTAGGGATACTTTAAATGGGTGGATTATCCAGCTGCCTGATTAGAAGTTTGGGTTATGTAAACACGGAGTGTTTAGATTTAGGCTTTTCAGTTGAAGTCCAGGCAGCTGTTTGCACTTAACTCCATCAAGAAGCCCAGTTAATCAAAGAGCAGGAAGGATTTTTTACCTTCTTAAACCTGTGTCATTATTTCTGCTGTCCAAACCCTTTGGAGTTAGGCTTGTTGCAATGTAGAACAAGGTATTTTGGATGTTCTGCTGAGGAAACAGGAAAGAATGGATGGGGTTTTGGTTAGCGAGATGTGGTGCCTTGTGGAGTTTTCCCTTTTGCTGTGACATAATCATTTTTCCATTAGTTGCTGCTGAAGTCAAACTTGACTTTTTGAGTCTCGGAGAGCTGCTCAGAACAGAAGGTGGAGGCAGATCCACCTCAAGGCTCTGGCTCTGTCCTACACATGTAGCAAGTCCAACCATGAGGATCTGTGGAACCTGTTTACACTGAATTTATTTTAGGGCGTTCTTGACAGTGTGAATAGATATCAGAGTAACCAACTAGCTTAACACTTCAGGATCCAAGCAATGAAAGAGTGTTCGTGTAGCAAAGAAACAGAGTCTTTCTTCTCCAGGAAAAGAAAAAAAAAAGGAAATAAGGAAAAAAAATCCAAAAAGTTTGGTTTATTTATTTGTGTTCTGTTTTAACCATAACCATTTTGGAAATTTAAAATTTCAGGAGAAGAAACCCCCTCAAAACTCTTTGTAAAGCAGCTTCTCTCAGTGGTTCTCTCTTTACATTCCTCTGCTGGTTGTTGCAATTATAAGTTTATTAATTGTTGATTTCTGTTTCTGACATTTTTATTTTTCTTAATCTAGAGGTAGCCAGATGCAAACAGGGAGCACTTTAATGTGCATCTCTACAGCTTGCATACTTGTGATTAGCTGAAATTAATTTCTGATTACTTGATATCAGTCGGGTTTGCTGCCTTGTATGGATGCTCACAGTTGTACTGTGTGCTACCAAAACCTAGATATATAATATAGTACAAATTTTTAAAGTACTAAACCATGTTTAGCAGTGAGAAGCAAAGCATATTAAAATATTTTATTTTTTCTAAGATCATCTTCTCCATATCGTTGAAATTTCCTGCTATTACATAGTTCTGACCATTGACAATATCACCAGGGAACTCTGGTGATGCTGTTAACACACAAGTGATGCTCCTGCAGCCATTGAGGGCCCAGCTGTGATCTTTTATTTTTTCACCCAGAGAACTGTGATTTCAAAGGGCAGGCATTTCCCTACCAGTTTACTGGATAATATATCCGAGAACCATAATTCCAGCCTGAATTACTAATCAGTGTCATATTGTAATTATAGAAAATATATTCGAGAATGTTGTGGCTAAATATTGATTTGCTTTTAATCTACAAAACAAACCTAATTTATATTTTATAGTGTACATGGCTCTCCCTGTAATTAGATCTAATGCTTATGATGTTAACAAAAAAAATGTGTCTCAAATAATCCTGAAGAAACCCTAATATCTGTCACTATGTGGTGCCTGGGGACACATCTGTTCCTGAATGAATTGGAATAAAACCCACACAAATAATAAGCATATGGAAATACAATGGGCAGCAAAGAACTCTGTGAAAAATTGGTTTGTCTGTGCTGGCATTTCACAGTGTCATCTGATATTGAGCTATTGATCAATATTTGCAGACAACTAAAAGTGATCAGACGGTCCTGGCGGGAAGATCAGACAGCTGAATGATCCTTTATGTTTTCCTTCCTTTTGTTCACATTACTCCGAAGGTTCATTTTCCTGTTCTTATCTAATGTGGCAGTCGGATATCAGGCTGTGGGCATATTGACTGAAATAAGAGTGAGTTTTTGTTGTTATTGTTCATATTGGTTATTTTCCAATAGATGTATCTCTGTTTTCCAATAGAGATCCAGGTATCTGGGTGGAATATGGTATTGTCATAACCTTTCAATACTTGACATGTATTTAAGCCTGAGCTTTCCTGATTGCCTCTCCTGCTTGGCAAGCCTTGCCTCTGGGAAGGAGCCGGCAGTGTTTCAGATCCCTCCTCCCAGGTGATTCTGGGCCATTCACCGTTACCAGATGTGCAGGGCTCTGGTATCTCTTCTGTAAAGAATAAGGTAGAATAACATTATAAGGTACTAGGGACAAGACTACTTAAAAGGGCCTGGAGTGGCAGGACAAGGGGGTATGGATTCAAACTGGAAGAGAATAGGTTTAGATTGGTTATGAGGAAAAAAATCTTCCCTGTGAGGATGGTGAGGCCCTGGAACCAGAGAAGATATGGATGCCCCATCCCTAGAGGTGTTCAAGGCCAGGTTGGATGTGCCTTGGAGCAGCCTGGTCTAGCAGAAGGTGTCCCTGCCTGTGGCAGGGGTCTCGGAATCAGATGATCTTTGACCTCCCCTTCCAACCCAAACCATTCTGTGATTCTATGACACTGCCTGGTCTCTTGGAAATGCTTCCACCTTCTACCTGTGGTTAACCCACCAGGCCACTTTATGCTCCATATACAAAACATGTCTGAAGCAGCATGAATTGAGCAGCAGGCTAGGATGCACTTTCCAGTTTGTTACAGACTTCAACCTCCCAGAAATGGGAACTCAGAATTGTCCTTGCATGGCTCATTTTGTTGGAAACATCCCTCTCTGTCGTTTACCAGCCAGGAGACTCTGGTTTCTGAATGCAGGAGATGCCTGGTCACTTGGGTCCCCTGGGTCATTATTTCCTTTCGGACTGTGCTCCTCTGAGGCTTTAGCTGGAAGTAGACAGGCTGAGGAATGATCTCACCAATATTCTCTCTTTTCCCTCCAAATTTTGGGACAGTTGCTTAGCAGCCACCCAGTGGGGAATGGTAGCAAGCCAGTCCTCCCTCTCTGCAGTAAGGCTGTGGCCAATAAGTAATGTCTTGCTTGCCAAGATAAGGGTAATAAAATCTCATGCTTGAGGGCATAAGACAATCATTGCAGAAGTCAAGCTGGAATCCCTCCCCAAACGTGCTACAGCAGTACACAGCTACCTCAGCCAGCAGAGCTTGTGAGTCTCCCATGGAGCAACTTCTCTGTACAAGGAAGGGCCCCTCAGACAGTCTGTTCCTCACTTCTGCGCCCTGAATCTCCCTCGTAGCCGTTCAAGTGCTTACTTGTGCACAAAAGTAAAGTAGGAAAACCTGGGGTTTAGTCAGAACCTCACCTTGATGCCAGTTGTGCTGTGGCTGTGTGCTGGTACCTATTTACCATGGATATGTTGGGTTTTCCTCCTTCCCTTGGGAGACATGGCTACACCGAAGTGATATCTGCAAAATTCCTGCTGTTGTGATGCAGCTGCAAGGGAGGAAGTGTGAGTTTAAACCAGCTGTGAGTGTTTTCACCTCTGTATGCTCTAGACTCTGCTTTGTATCCAGGCTTGGTGGAAAAGAAATGTGTGCCAGAGAGAAAGTCTAGAGGTTTAAATCATCAGCTGATATAAATGGGCATCATTCCATTGACCTCGGTGGAATGACACTGGCCTCTGCCAGCTCAGGAGTCTCTGTGGTGGGCAGGAAAGCTGGAGAAAGGTGTCTGTGAGTCGTGTTCATTCATTTGGTCTAGCATGTGAAGTAATGGGAACATTTTCTCCAGCAACTTGAGACCAGAAAAGGACTCGCGCACCCGCAGCCTCCGGTTGGGAGCGTGGGCTCCCTGTGAGTGCCCTGGGAGCTGGGCACAGGAAGTGCCCAGCCTGGCCCTCTGCAAAATGCCTCCTTCCATGGGCATTCAGAGGCAGGAACCTACAGGAAATAAGGTGTTTTAGTGGCCTTTTGATAAAAGAAACAGATGTGAAATGGTGCTTCCCTTTTAGACAAGACACTCTGAGGTCTGGTGAATGCCGCGTTTGCACAGTGAATCAGATTCATCACAGAATTACTGAGCAGCACCACTAAAGGAGAATCTATAATTATGATTCAGTGGGAAAATATACAGTGGTCAATAACCCACATAACTCTTCTGTCTGTGGATGTGGTGCAGCAGTGTAGTTCACTGTCCTGAGCTCTAATATGGAATATCTACATACCAGGTTAAATTGGATTTTCCCAGTTCTCTTCCTGTAGTAATCTTAACAGCACAGCTATGTGAACTTTGGATTTTCCTCTTCTGAAGGGAGAGGTGCTGTCATGCCCCATCTAGATGACAGACTGGAGTGGGAATTGGGAATCAGTTGCTAAGAGTGGAGGTTCTCAACCCAGAGAAGTTGATCTTTCTCTCTTAAACATTGTTGTATTTTATTAGCTGATTCACCTGCCACGTCCATTGATTTTGCTCAATTTTTGGGATAAGTACCTGTATCAATGGTAAAATTGTTTGGACTAATTAGACTAAAATAATTATGATTATGCAAAGATTATGCTTCTTTTTTTTACACTACAAATATTGAGTCCTTATATTGTCCAGTATTGATCACAGGCAGGGGATATACTAGATGTATATTTATAAATATATATATTTACACATTTGTCAAGAGCACTTGATAAATTAACTGAAAGGAAATAAAAAGGATCTTTAACAGACCCCCTTTAAGAGAAATGCCAGTCATCCCTGTTCATAGAAGTAAACCAAACCCAAAAGTTTTTAAGTTTCCTTTTCCTCTCAGGAGTTACATTATCTGTGTTCCAGTACTTCTACAGTAATCAGAGATAACTCCAACACTCAGTAAGCTAACTTTAATCTTGGGGGAAAGAAAATCACACAAATCTAAAAGCAACTCAAAGCAGATATGAAACAAATAAGAGTATTATTACCATCATTTGCAAATAATCTCTTAAATTTAAAACAAAAAAATTCTATGAGTCCAGTTCTTCCTAATTGGCAGTAAACAAAAGTTTACCAACCTTTTTCCCCCTTCTGCAATGTTTATTTGTTCCCTGTAATGTGAAATCTGACAGGTAGGTCACAGTCCAGCCTTCAGTTGAGGGTTTTTACCTCTTGGATGACATAAGGAACAACTTTCCATCCGTGTGGATCTAGGAGTCGTTTAGAGTGACAAGAATTATTTATACCTGCGTGGTGTTCTGCCTCACAAACTGTTACAGCACAAAAGCCAGTGAGACACAGCGGCACGGTGTGAGAAGTTTTATTTGCCGCTCAGGGTGACCACCATTGCAGAAAATACCCCGATTTCCTGGTTACTTCATTAAGGGTTACCAAAGCGACCTCTGTTTACTCTTTCCTTTATCCTTCAGTTCTTTAGAATGGTGAATCCATTTCTATTAAAATCAAACTCCAGCAGCAGAGCAGACTGGGAAGTTTAGTGGAGCTGAGAGTGCCTCTTCTTCCCCTTATAAATGGCAACATCTGTGCAGCAGTTATCAGGGGCTCTAATGGAATGGGCCACGTTGTGAAAGTTTGGTTAGACAAGTGTGGCCCAGCATTTTCTTACAGGCGCTACCTGTTTCTGTTAAATACCATTCTAGTGTTTCAAACCCAAGAAGTAAAGGATTGGGGTACTACAAGATGCTCAGCTCCTGAAATCTCCCAGAGTTAAGGTGACCAGGTATTTTCATTATCTGGTTGTTCAACCTGCCTACTCCTTCCAGGCTCTTCTCTTTAGCTGCAGAAAAAAGAAACATGGCTCTTTTTTTTTTTAGCAGTTATTTTTCAGTCAATTCACCCACACCAATAAACCCAAGAAAGCTGATTTAGTGTCAAGTGTCCACCCCATTTTGCCAAGGTACACAGTGCCATGTATTTACTCTAGGGTTATTTGCTAATAGCAAATAATTCCATCCCCTCATTTTACCCATGGCAAGACTAAGAAGATAACCAGCTGTTAGCAGAGGAGCTGTGGAGAGGGAGGCAGCCCAGGGTGCTCAGGATACAAAGATACGTGTGTTAGTGCAGGGGAGTAGCCAGCTCTTTGCACTGCTTGCTACCTTGCGTTTTCAGCACCAGAGCTTGGCCCTGACTGCTTCCAATTCTGACAGCCAATTCCTGACCTTTCACTCTCTTACAATCACTGTTGGTTTGTACAAGAAACTCGGTCTCCTTCCTTGTCCAAAAATTTTAAGCAAATACTGTTGTTAGTATGATTGCCTCTGCAGTATTGGCTTCTAGGAACCAAGAAAAATCTCACATCACCACTGCGTACAAATACATCATCTCAACATCACAGCTGCCAACTCTCACTCTTTGCTGGAGAGTCATTATTTTTGCTTTAAAGAGATGGGCTGACCTCATGAGCTTCTGAAGAAAGCCCACAGCTGACTGCCTGCCATACCGACAGAATAAAATGGTCAGATGGGATTTGGGTTGATTAATGCTTCTATACAGAAGCACCTGTGCTCATGGCAAGAGATCAGGTCCTCTCCACTGGAGCAGATCCTAAATCTGAGGTACTCTTCTGTGTCCTTTTAAAAGTGGTAGGCTGAGAATGGAAAAGAATAACTGTTGTTCACAGCTAATCTGGAATGTGTTGGGATTTAAGAAAAAAAAGAAGTCTGGCATCAGTTCAAGCTTCATTTTTAAATGAAAAAAATCTAAATGTAATTGAAAACAAGAGCATGCATAGAAATTGCAAATCTGATTCTTATTTACACTGCAGACTATTTGCACCTCTCCAGCAATGTGAAAGGTCTTGGAGCATGGTTCAGTTATTTTTACACTTCCATGAAGGGCCTGTTTATTGACATGGAGCTCAGAAATATTTATATGAGTGCAGGATTTGCCTTTCAGAGCAGTGGAAAGTCAGCACTGTGTGACTCCTGGGCACTGTGCTTTGGCTTATTTGGGGTATCCAGCTGGACTGTTGAGGGGAAAATTAGGGTCTGGACAATGGGTGGGTCAGAGGTTCAATAATGAAATGTGAAGTGCCTCATCGGTGGGTCACTTGTGTGAATCAAGTAGGCTTTGGTTATTGGCTGGAAGCGAAGTGGCCTTTCAAGTCCAGGTGAAAGCAAATGGTCTCTGGGCTGTGTCGTTGGCCAGATGATCTCATCCCAACTGGCAGCCTTTGACAGCCCCACCCTTGTTTGATGCTGTAGCTCTCACTGAGCAACCTAAAGGTGCTACAAGATAATGAAGTACCCTCGTGTCCTTATGGGAGAAGATCTGCAGGTCAAGGTACTCAGCATCCCGAGTGGGACAGTGCATGGAAAAGCTTCCTTTGCTGTTGCCTTTTCTGTGCCCGTTCTGAGGACAAACAGACACCATCAGGCTTGAACTGGCTTAACCTTTACTAAAGGAATGGTAGAAAATGGAGAGGCAAAATGAGAAAGTGAAGGAGTGGTCTGGGAGAAACACAGTCATCATGAAGCCAGCAGGAGAATAAGGGCTTGATTATGTATCTCCAAGAGGGCCCTGCCAACCTGCAGTGTGAGGGGAAGAACCCGAGCTGGTGACAGCCCTTTCTTGGGGTGGTGACACCCTGTGTAAGGGAGGTGCTTTCTGCAAGGCGCTGAGCACAGGGAGTTTCCTTCTCCTCCTGTGCCAGTCCTGCTCTGCAGCTGAGACTGTGGTTCTGCCATGCCCTAGCTTCCCTCAGTCAGCTGCCTCCACTGAGTGGGACACAAAGAGTTCTTCAGTGTTCAGGTTATAACAGAATAAACCAGGCCTGCATCTGTCATACATTTCTTTTTTCATGTTTTATCAGTTGTCATGGGCTTTCTTAACCCATGAACTCCAGGATTTACAGGAAAATTTAACTTTCCAGTTTTAAACAATTGTAGAGAAAACCTGGAAAACACCAGATATTTTAAAACTTACTCAGAATGAAATAAAAAGACACAAAGTCAATGTCTTAAAAAGTCCAGAGCACTATTTGAGGAATGTTGGAGTGGACAAAAGATGGAGATGTTCAGATTGTTGCCAACACAAAGTACTTGGCACCGTTATGCAACGCCTAACACAGCAGAGCCTTGATCAAGTGTTTTTTCACATTTTCACTTCACTTTTCTACTGCAGCACCAATATTTGAGTTTGTGCAGCACAGAGGAGGTCAAAAGCAAGAACAAGTTCATACCTTCTGGCCAAGCCAAGAATGTTTTCAAGTTCTCTCCCTCCCCAAAGGAGACAAACCACTAGCCAATCACAGCTTCAAAAATGTTTGACTAAAGCAACAGTTTTATGAATCAATATTAAAAATAGACCTCAAGAATTGGACTTAAAAAAAATTAATCCTGCTGCCCTGAATTTCCTGTCACTCTTGGATGTTGTATTAAATTTTGATATGAAATGTATTTTCCTGAATTGGAATTTGTCGTTAAATTACTTATGAACAATGAACTCTTTCAAGAAAAATAACTACTTCCTTATCACAAGAATTAATGCTGTGGTTTTTGTAAGTGAGTTTCCATAGCTTATCAAATCCTTTCGTTCCTCTTGGTTGGAGGGGAACTGAAAAATGTCTATCAGTTAATTCTCTTCAATTTCATGATTTTAAATCAGGTAATATTCCACATTTTACTTTGCTCAAAGTGGCTACAGGCCACTATTCATTCTTGTTCTCCCTTGTAATATCTTTAGCCCAGAGAAACTCAATCTCTTTTTTTCATTCATTTTACAGCTGTTTTGACTAAGGAACCATATTAACACCAGGCCATTTGTACCTATGCTCTTTTGCAGCCAGTTTGGCTCTGCAGGATCCCAGCGTGGTTGTGACGTGACTGTATTTGCCACTGAAGCACTGCCACCTGTGGGTGAATCCCAGCCTGATTCCCCACAGCAGGGGGAGCGGGAAGGGATGATTCCGAGAGAGCGAGAAAAATGTCTGTTCTGCACCATTTCAAAGTTCAGTCATGCTTACTTAGGAGTGTCACATCAGTTTTGTGTGCAAAAGGGACATTTCAACCCTTTGGCCCTCAGGCTGATGCTGCATTAGTGTTAATAAGATTAGTTCAAGCTACAGCTAATAAAAGAGCAGTGCAGCAGACTGGCCAGATGGAAAGTGCAACTGGTGGCCTTGGCTTCCGGCATGCCTTGAAGGTCAGAGCTCGAGGGCCTTTTCAGACAGACACGGTACATTACAGGTGTTCCTGGTGGTGCCTTGCAGAGGACAGAGCTTGGATCTGGAACCTTGTCGCAAGAGCACCAGGTAATTTCTGCGATGGTGGTAAGAAGAGAAATGGTTCCTGAACGCTTGACCCAAACCCAATGGCAATCAACGGGACTTTGAATCTTTTCTTTGGTGAGCTCTGGAAGTTCTCCAAAGCCCTGACTCACAAATAACAGTAAATTTCCTGATTTCAAACCAGCCCCAGAGCTTAATCACATAAACCATTTGATCCCACAAGAAATCTGGGAATATGATGTAAGACGCAGACCTGCCCTGCTTGGCACTGGTGGTGCTGAGTACACATCCCAGAGCGTGGTCCATGTTCACTGCTGGATGAAGTGTGAGTGGATTTCAAAGGCTCTTCCTATCAGGATTGAGAATGAGCAAGGGATGAGTGTGAAACAGGCAGAGCTTTCATAGATGGGAGACATCAGTGTATAGAGCTCAAGGAACAGCACTGGTCATGCTGGGTCTTGCTTTCAAAGGCACACACTTTTATTTGTGAGGTCACGGTTTCTTGTTGATGGACTGAATGGTTGATTAGAGGAATAAGAAAATCTGATGATGAGGAATCACTTAATTTTGAAGATGTCTGTATTTAAACCCTGTAAAATCCTTGAGAGTGTCAATGACTACAAGAAAATCACCATGTGAAGTTTAGGTGAACTGCACAATTTGTAGTTCAGGTAATCATTTAAGCACAATTTTATTTGTTTCAGGAATTGCAGGAATATACCCCAAAGCAGTTGTTTTTTCTATTGGGGCTAACAGCTGTGAATCGTAGCAACTGTGTCATTATATATTGTTCATTATTTCTGGGACCCTGAGAAATACAGGTATCTCATCAGAGTGAATATGTATAGTTCCATACAATAATATGTTCTTTGTACTTTCATTTTTGAAAAGAAATCTTGGTTTTCCTTAATACTGTTTAAGTATGTGCCTGAATAAGATGTCATTTGTAAAGCTGAAAGCAGATATCTACAGCAAGTATTTAAAAAGAAAAATTGGACTTCCTAATTTGTATAAAAGGGAAACCCATTAAAAGGGTACAAAGGATAATGCTCAAATTATTTTTCAAACAATGGACAACTTGCATAATCCCATTATGAACAGTATACATTTCACAGCCCATCTGGCAGACAATAAACATTGGGTCTCTGTGGGCTTGAAACGCTGGGTATTGTACTGCCAAAAAGAAAAGCTCTACACATATGGCATTGGGTGGAAAAGCAGCCACAGCATGTCTCACCCCAAACATCCATTATGTTTGTTAGTTTTATGCTTTTTGCAAAATAATGCGTATTTAGTAACTGCTAAGCAGACCTATGTGAGTGCTCGGCATTGAGTACCTGCTGCTGAAGTGGCAGGATCTTGCCGTGCTGGACTGCTATGAAGGCACTGAATAGAACATCAGGCTAATGAATTTGCTCTTCCTGGAGTTGTCTGAGCACTTCTAAAGAGATTTTGCTTGGAAGAGCCAGTCAGTCAAGGGAAATCAGTCAAGAAGCTGGAGTCATAAGAATATGGCTCCTTAAGTTGTGGAATATTTCGATGTCCTTAAAAACACTCGTGCAGTGTTGCTGTTAGATCTCAGTTTAACCACTGGAAGTCTTGTGTATCAAATTATTGAATGGTGCCATCTTCCAGGAGCTCAGGACTGTAACCTACTGGAAGTTCAGCATTAGTTCACATCTCCTGAGGATGTGACACAAGGTAACACAGGTCCACACCTGCAGATGGCCTCTCAAAACATCTGGATCATGTTAGAGACGGGCTTTGCTGCTACTTTCAATGTAAGGAATGGAAGGTGTGACCCTTTCCAGAATCCATTACAGGATGGGGTGTGCCATGTAGTCAGTGCTGGTACGCGTGAGTATCAATTTCAGATCTTTCTGGACCCGTGTTACTGATGCCACCAGGTGTCAAGTTCCTACTTCAGTGTGAGCAAAGAGGAAGCATCTGCAAACCTGTTATTTCCACACCTTGGAGAGTTGGAAAACTGGGGGCTTAGCTGAAGAGTTCATGAAAGTAGCAGGCAAACTCAGTGTTGTCATGTTGATACGCTTTTTTTTCCATATCTTGACTCATTCAACTCCTGGGGGTGTGTGACAACCAGCAGAACAGACAGTGCCAAAAAGAAACACATTTCTGCACTCAGCTGCCTTTACGTTATGATTAACATTGCCTGCTGTGGCATCACTGCAGTAATATCAGATTACTTGGTTTTACCAATTCCATACTTGTACTCATAGCGGAAAAAGTAAATTTGAAGCGGATTAAAACCCCGTGTCTTTTGCTCCCTTCTGATTTCATTCTCTTTAAATATTTATGAGTGCTGCAGCCCCACAGTAGCTGAGTCTTCATGATTGCAGCATCATGATATTCCTCTGAGGCAGAGAATTACCACTCCATTTTGTAGCTGCAGAGCTAAGGCAGGGCAAGGTTCTCCGTGACCTGTTCAGGGTTATACAGGTACCCTGAGACAGAATCAAATCCCACATTTGCATCTCCCAACTCCTGTTTCACTCATTGACTTGGCTCTCCTGAGGTGCCCTTCCTTTTCTACCCATCTGCGCAGTGCTAGGAGGGCTTCCTGTGGCAAAAAAAAGCTAATGAAGCTCAGTAGCTGCATGTGGGTATTATTTGCTTGAGGTGAGAGGAGAGTTTTCCAAGCGTCTGAAACTGGCACACTGATGAAAACAAGCAAGATTATTTTATGACTAGGAAAGTATTTAAATCTTTGCTTTAGTGGAGGAGTTTCAAAGGATTGTCATGAAAGAGTAGGAAGCATGGTTTCCTGCTTCTGTAATTTTGTTGTTCTTTATAGTTGATTAGAAGTTGAAGAGAGATCTGAGAACCTTGTTGAAGCTTCCTCTCTGTGGAGATCCACAGCTGATTGCTTGTAGGACATCCATTTGCAGCTGCGTTCTCAGCAATGTTGCTGTTGGGAAGCTGATAGGCTTTTGTCAGATTTAACTTTCTGAAAAACTCAAGTGTCACTTTGCAAGCTCTGCAATGTTCAAACTCTCTTTTATCATGGCACCTTTGATCTGCAGCTTGTGCCTTCAGCGCACAGCCAGGTTGGGCTTTTACTACTTGTACTTTATATTTTCTGTGTCCCATGCAAAACCCTGCAGTGAGCTTGGCACTTTCATCAACACAGATGACAGCAACAGACCTTGGAGCAAGATGAGAATATGGGCTTTGGGTTGATTTGGGATAGTCACACTTTGTGTGGAAGTTAAGTCATTCCAGCCTGGCTTGTCCTTCTCTGTCTTTTTACAACTCTTCATCTAAAAGAGAGGCCAATTCCCCTGGGACTCCCTGGGTGAGAGCTGTGCGGTGCTGTAGGATCATTAGGATATGCTTGCTTTGAACTGTGGCTGCTCACATTAGACCCAACTAACTCAGGTCCTGCTCACCAGAGGTAGTGAGGATATATCCTAAACTCCCATCTTCAGCAGAAGCTTGAGTCTGTGCTCCTGGAAATACAAAGGTATCTCATATCTGAGAAAAATCCATCTCATTTCAGCAAGTCAGTAGGTGGGAAAAACCTTCCACAGACACTTAAATGAAAAACAGAGGGATTTTTACTGTTCAAGATCAATGATGTCTTTGATTGCAAGCCTGAGCATTAGAAGTCATAAGCAGCTACCAGAGTCCCATACTAAACACTGAGCAGCTGACAGTGTCCCTCAGATGTCATTGTATCCAGAGGACATTAATTCTGCCCCTAGACTGTGAAAAAGCACCTCCCTTTTCCTCAGTATTTGAATTGTTTTGTACAAGAATATGCAAAAGGCTGTTTTCTCTAGTTTGCTGATAAATCCATTTTTCTTCATGTCAAGAGACAGAAAATGAGGGTGACAAATGCTGCCTCCCGGCAACTCATATGCAAATGCATTCCCATTTGATTTAGGGAGGGTTTCACATATGGAAAAGCTGCTGAGTGCACAGCTCCTGTTAGCTCAGGAAAGGTAGCAGCCTTTATCCAGAATTAAGGAAAGTGGCCTTAAAGGACATTATGTGGTCTTGTGACTGGAGAAAAGCAACTGATCTTTCTAAATTGTTCTTTTAATTCAAATCCACTGAAGAAATGGAGTGGCGCTCGCTGACATTTTTCTTTGAATCTGTTCCACATGAATGAGGGCAGCTTTATTGTGTAAGAGTGTCCTGGCTGTACAAATCACATATGCAAAAAGAGTCCTTCTGCTTTGCATCTTCCAAAGGGCTGAGACATCAGGTTGTCTGGTCCCAGCTAGCAGGGGGAGTCCCACAGGAGCTGCTCGTCAGCCGGATGTCCTCACCCTGCCGGTAGCCACTAATCTGACTTTGGGTGTTCTCCTGCAGTATTCCCCCAGAGTCATCGTGGTTAGCAATCATATCCACAAAAGGAGAAATCCTAGGATCTAGAACAGTGGCTTTCAACTTGCCACCCACGTATCCTGGGGAAGAGGCTGTTTGAAGCTGACAAAGCTCACAAAACTCCCTTGCGAGAAGATCTTCACTCTGGGCTCGCTGCTGCCAGATGTTTCATGAGTGCCTTGCCTTGCTGCATCTGCTGCTCCTCGTGCATATAGACCGCACTCTGCAGGCAGGGATTGCTCTTTGCTGCAGCTTGTACAGTGCCCTGGTCCTGCCTAGTCCCCCAGGGCCCACCACAGTATAAATCACTTTAGCTATAACTGATGGGAATGATTCTGGGTGAGGATGCACAAACAACCAGCAGAATCCAGCTGGCTCCTTTACACACATGTGTATTCTCCAGAGCGGTAGAAATTAAGCAATTGAAGCTGCAGATGCTTATGAAGACTTTGATTACCCACAGGAAGCAGTAGATCTATAGAATAAATCAGTGTGGTAATTTCTTTTCAGACTAAAAGGGATATTGAAGTCAGGAACAAACTTGCAGTTGTTGGGAATATTCTGTGAATGGGTAAGTGGTGTTGTTTTTGGCACTAGTTACAGACATCTTAGGATGGTAACTGCAGGATCACTGATAATACTCAGGCAGCATTTCTGCTCATTACTAGCAGGGATTTGGATCAGTGCTTTCTTCTCAGAAAGTGATTATTCCAAACAACAGAAGATTTTGAAATATGTCACTTCAGCATGCTGTGTTTATCTTAGGAAATAGTATGTTTGATCATTCTACTTAAAATAGCAGCGACTTGTTCAGCAACATGTGGTTCAAAGGTCGAGTGTACTGCAAGTACCACCTATTTTAACACAGCCTTTGAGATTTCGCTGTGGCTGGTAGGAAAATGGGAAAGTACAAGTAGGAGATGACTAAGGCAACAGATAACTTTAAAAGGCCATAGACTTCAGTTGGAAATGGTGCAGTTGGCAGGTACATGTTGTACCTTATTGGTGTTTTCAGACCTGCCCGAGGTCTGCCTGGCATTAGTTTCAAACTCCAACCGTGTCATCATGGTGGGGGATCTGATATGCAAGAGCAATGTTTAAAAAGGCACCTTCCTTTTATTTTTTGAAGTGACTTAGAGATGCAGGTATTTCAGCCTGATTGGCAAGATGTAGAGTCTTATGCAAAGGAGATATTTTTGTGAGAGGTGTTTTTTTCAAAAGAATGAGACATTTACTTGAAGTTAAAATCTTTTGGAATAACCAGTCAGTTTGGATGTTGGGGCTTTTTAAATTTTTTTTTTTAAGAAAGCTCAGTTACACCAGCTATAAACATTACAATTGATTTGTTGAGGATGGGGGAGGAGATGGGAGGGCATTTGAGTCCTATTTTTCATTTGGTTTTGGGATTGGCTTAAGGGCTGAGTGTGCTGAAGGTGTTGCTTGAAGTATATCAAGAAAATTAATCTAGGCCAGAGGGAGCTGTTCTTCATCTAGTTCTTCTGGTCAGGCACCTCTCAAATGCCTTTTCTCACCTGGCAGAGTGAGGATTGAGCTTGGATCGTGGCCCTGCCATTAAAGAGACAATCTCCTAATGCATGGCTTCTACACACATTTGGAGTCACGAGTCCCCTCCGTGCCAGTCCTGCTCATAGTTCAGGCTGGGACACTTTTTTCCTTTCAGGTTTTGGTTTTTTTTTTTTTCAGAGAGGAATCGGTTTGGTTTGGGTTTTTATGCAGCTCATTCTTGGTGCAATGGAGGGCTTTGAGCCTGCAGAACAGCACGGGCGGCTTGGTACCTGCAATCATTTGATGACCTTTTGCTTCCCTTGTGGCGTGTGTACGCTTGCAGAAAATTCGGTTTGAAATAAAATGCATCGCACTGCTAAGCATTTGAGTTATTTAGTAAACATTTTTCCACATGTGCCTAAAGGCAAGCCTGAACAATACAGTGCAAAACAGGGCCTTCTTTGTTTTCTATTAAAACATATTAAGCCGAGCTCTGTTCTGGGCTTTACCACTTTTCCGTTTTACTTGATTAAAAAATCTTTGGAAAGAATCCTGCCACATTATGCACTGTTCTGGTTCTCCCTTTGGAGAGGCTGCACTGATAGTGTTCCTCTTTTGGAGGGATCAGGATTTTTAATGCTCTAGCCCACACAGTGTATCAGAGGAGAGCAGGCATCTTCTTCCACAGGTCAGCAAGGGAATCTGGACAAGCCTGTGCTTTGGTGTTGACTTTACTGTTGCCTGGGGTTCAGAGTCCTTCTGTGTGTCCTCCAAAACTGAGACATGCAAATTTACTGGTCCAGTCTGGTCATTTATCTTGTGGAGCTTTCCCAGCTCAGTCATCAAAGTGCTTTTGTACTGAAAAACCCCCACACTTTCCACTGTCATGCCTGGGAACTAAAATCCCGTAAGTGTTCAACGTCAAAGGTTTTAAGGTGCAATTGAATTTCCTACCCTTCTTACAGTACCTTCATATTCCACTGGCTATAAATAATTCCTTCTGCCCAATCCTGTGAAGATTATCACCTTGTTCTCTTAATTTCATGTTCCAAACATACCCCACAAATACTAATTAGTGTTTCTTAAATAGATGGCCACACTGGGTACATGTTAAATTAAACTTCAGGCATTTTTTCTTTTAGTTTGCATTTAGTTATGCCCCAGAGATGGACATGACTCCAAGTGCTGCTGGCCAAGGGTACATGATATAGTGGACCTTTATCCAGTTGCTTTTCTGCTTATCACATGGCTGTTACTGACTCATGTCTAGCATAAACACGGAGTAAGGAAAAGAATTGTAACCATAGTGAAGAAAAAAAGAAAAGATTAATAACCAGAAAATGTAAGGTGAAAGACCAGAATATTTCTGTTTGGAAAAGCTGCCATAGGACCTGGCTTTAAACTTCTTTCTTTAAGCTTCTTTAAACCTGGCTTCTATTTGGACTGATCCTCTGTGGTCTCCTCCCTTAAAGATGATAGATATATGACATTTGAAACGTAATTCATTTAAGGAGGTTGGCTTAGATGAACACCAAAGAACAAAATCCAACTCCCATGGAACATTGCAAAGGCATGCAAAGATGTCTTTGTGCATGGCTGGAATACTTAAATATTTTGAACAATCAGTTTCTTCAGGGAAAAAAAGGATCCTTTTCATGCAGAATGGGCACTTTTCAGAAGAATTGTGTTACGAAAAACCCATTCTCCATCAAAACATCTGCGATTCATTTCCAGACCACTATTTATAATGATAGCTAATTTGATTCATATTTTCCTCTTTCTCTTCACAAGTTGTGTGTGAAAAGATGGTGATTTTCCCATATGGCTTTACATTTCAGCTATGCTTGTCAAACAGTCTTTGCCTATAGATCATTAACTGTCAGTTTGTTGAAAAGATTCAAGATCCAAAATTTAATTGGTGTTGAGTTGCTTTGACATGGTATAGATGGTGGGATTTTCGAAATAGCTGGTTAATCTACCTTTATTGCTACTGAAGTCAGAAATGATGTCTGGAAAGGAAGATGAGACTGTCTTGGAGACAAAGGTACAGTTTCTGCCAGCAAATATTAAAAGATTGGAGCTGTTCAGAGCAGTAGTAAATAGCAGGGCCTGGCTTTCAAAAGATCTCAACACCAAGCTCACTTCAGAAAAGCAGTGATGAGTTCTGCCCTCCCTGGTGAGAATACTGGGTGGTGGAGAATGGTTGGGTGTGCTTGGCACATTTGAACATCTGGACATTCCATTGATGTACCAGCCAGGGATCGGAGTGCATGTGAGAATGTGTCCTCCAGTGTGGATGAACTATTTCAAAACATGTCTTTTGGTGCTTATTGCTGGCGGTGTTTACAGGACTGGGATTTTCAAAGAGCACCTCTAGAACTCAGAGGCACAAATTCAATTGAAAAAGGATAACCATGTTCCTAATTCACTGAGGAATATTTTATGTAAGTGCAGTCTGGAGAAGTCAGTATCTGTAAACATCTGGCCCTAAGATACCTCTGAAATTTGTACCCTAAATGACTTGGGAGAGAACAAGTGCCACTGATTTTGGTGAGGGAGATGTTGGCATTTATGGAACAGTACATACAGAGTTCTGGAGTTCTCTTGGGCGTGCCCAGTCCAACACATGCACGGGGAGAGGCAAGGACAGGGCTTTCCCACACCACCTTCATGGCCAGAACCAGGTAGATGTTTACCTCTGGCCATGGGATTTCCCTCAGTTAAATCTTGCTCCACTTTCAGCTGATGATGGGGTTGGGATCAGGGGTTCAAGGGACAGCTGCCCAGTACCACTGAGCCCTGTCACAGAGGGCAGCTCTAAGCACAGGAAAGGGGGAGGCTGCTGTGTGTCCCTTGTGTCACCCAACCCAGTGGGTGATCACCCTGCCAAGGCACAGCTTGTGCCTGCCCACTGAGAGAGATCCTGGGGACTTTCCCAGTGAAAACGAGGGGCTGGCAAAGCCAGGATCTGGGAATGTCTGTCTGACTAGTAGAATTAGGACTGACTCCAGAAGGGGGTTTTTGCTCTTAACTTCCTCTTGAAAATGGGACTTTGACTCCTAAGTCAGTAAAGAGCTTTTAAAAACATGAGCTTTAACCCTTTTGAAAATCCCAGCCTTGATCCCCACCACCAGCAATTTCCATTGGTACCATGTGAATGAAATTAGCCCAGTATGTTTTCTGGCATTACTTGCTTGCTTGGAAAGTCTGACTATCTAGTCCTTCTGTGTCTGAGTGCCCTTTTATTGTTATCTTCAAGCCATCTGGGGCAAACGGGGTTTAATCCTATGCAGACCTTTGGAGTTGGGGCTTTTTTTTCCTCCTTTTTTTTTCTCTCTCTGGTTGTTTTTTTTTTTTTACTATCAGACCTGAGGCATTTGGCTCACAGCCCGGGGTGAATAAAGAGGAATAAGGAGGAGAGAGGAGGAGTCTGACTGAGGTGAGAAAACATGAGAGAATGATGAGGCAAAGGACAGAAAGTTGGCTGCTGTGTAGGTGGAGGAGTAGTGACAATATACAGAGGGTGTGATGGCACAGACTGAAGGTTGTATTCTATCCTGGGATTTGGTGGAGGAGAAGGAAAAGCTGGAGTGTATTAGGCCACAGGTTCTGGTGAGGTGTGACATAGCCCTGCAAAGAAATAACTGGATAATGTGCTACCCTCTCTTCTTGCATTGGTACGAGGATGATGCAGGCTGACTTAACAAGGAGGTGGAAATTAGTGAGGGGGAACATAGGAAAAAAGGAATAGGCAAATGTGGGAAAAGAAGAAAGGATGTGCTGCTAGGCTGAAAAAAGAAAGAGAGAAAGTAAACAGAAAGGTAGAGGAAAGTGTCACAACAGCAGAAAGTTTAAGTGGAATGTAATTTCCTTAACATTCCAACCTTTCCCATGTGGAGGAAAACCCCAGCATGTGCAGAGAGAACTGATGAAATCCCCAATTGTGTGGCTGAGCCCTTTCCTTGCAGAGGGAGCTGAAAGACAGGGACTTGAGATACTGATTTTTTTTATTCAGGATTTATACTTTAGGGTCTTTTTTAAGGAGAGGAGTAGATTTTCAGAGCTGCTTGTGGTCTAGAAGGGGAATAAATTCTGGCATAATTAGGGACAAGAAGAAAAGGTAAAGGCTTTCCTATAGTTTTTGTCACCTGAATGTGATGGAAAAAAATAGGGCTGATAGGTCTTTCCATAGAAAAAAATGCAGATGTGTTCTTGATTTGGATTTTTTAGCCTGGGCTCGATAATTCAGATTAAACCAGATGAACCAAGGTAATTTGAGAGCCATCACTGTTATTTTAACTGGAGTTGTCCAGCCCAATCAAAAGGACATATTTGTAGCCTTGTCCTGTGCTAGGCAGCCGTAGCCGTGTCCATGTTGGCTCTGGTGAGAACCCCTGTGCAGTCACCATGGGAGGGTTTGGCTGTGCTGGGAGCCCTGAGCTCTTGTGCCTGGCTGTGCTGCCCCAGGAGCAGAGAACTGGGGAGACTGCTGGAGCTGCCCAGGATCAGACAGGGAATTTTGCACCGACAGGGACTGAGTGGAGGCCTCTTGAACTACAGCCCACCACATGGGGTTGGATAAGCACAGACTTAACGTTGGGTTTCTGTTGAGAGTATGCACAATTATGAACACTGAGCTTCTTTCCCAGGAGCATTCCTCAGTACTGATTTAAAATGTACCATTTCCACCAATATTCCAGCCAGAAAATTAATTTGATAAAATATTCGTTGAAAGCAAATACAGAAAGGGGGCTGGCACACGGCTGAAGCAAATGAATGTTGAGGATTCAAATGAATATTAAATCTCTTTTGCAATAGTACATTCCTGTCTCTAATTATGGCTCTGGGGGAGTAGATGACTGTAAAGTCACTCCTGGAAGGTGTACATCCAGCAATCAGTGTGATAGCAGCCTTGCAGGTCCGAGTGGGTGGATGACTTGAGCACTATGGTAATGACATGTGGAGCCTTCCCTATCTTGGAGACAAATTCCAGCTGAGCTCCCATCAATAGTGGGGTGAGCATTATTGCCTGTGGAGAAGCTCTGCAACATAGAGACATCCAGAGGCTGGGGGCTGTCAGGGCACGCTGGGCACAGCTCTGCCAGGTCCAGGAGCAGCCCAAGGCAGGAGGCCAGGCTCGAGCAATTGGAGTCTGTGGGCCAAAGACTCCTGCAGGGGTACTGGCATGGATAGGAACTGCAGTGAGAAGGAGGTGACTGCTCATTCAAACCAATTCCAGAGTTCTCTTGGTTGTGTTCGCTTAAGGCCAGATGTGCCCTTTTAGGTACCTGAAGCAAACAGAAGATTTTGGGCTAAAATAAAGGAGCATTTTGAGATGTAATGGCCTGTGGTACACAGGACCAGCCAGAGTGATCTGAGGGCTGTGGGAAGCCTTCGTGGGATGGGCTGGCCTGTCTGCACCTACTGGGGTAGAGCTGTGCAGGTTCCCAGCAGCTGGGCTCTGGTGCTGTGTCCACAGGCTCCTGCCCAGCACTCAGAGCCAGCTGCATGGTGTGGGGAACAATTTGTCAGGAAAACAGCCTCCACCATGTTTTTTTCCTTTTCCCTGTTGTCTCTTGCTCCTTTGGTATTCATCTAAATAGCCTTTTATTTTATGATAGGTGGCTTTGGTTTTTGGTTTTTTTCCTCATACCATTATTTTTCTTCAGCCTTTTTCACTTTCCCCTCCTTGCTTCCCTGCTGTCCCCACTCCTTTCATTCCTTCCTCCACAGTTTATGCCAGTAGATGGTGGTATTCAGCAAGCTCTAGGAGTGCCAGCGTCGCTCCCTTTGTCACATGCTGGCTGTCCAGCTCGGCAGCAGGGAGAGCTGCTCATGTGCCAGAGTTTGTCTGTGCCTGGGTGACTGTCACAGCGGTGACCTGCATGAACAAGAAGCGCAAGTTCTGCTAAATTACTCTTTATTTTCCTGCTTGTTAAGTCTGTGAAAGAGCTGTCAGATTGACAAAGACTCATAAACGTCACCAGGGTCATCAATTATTTGTTGTGATGTATGGGATTTGGGAGAACTTTGTGTACACATTTCTGTGGGGTTACTCAACCAGCTGGCAGAGGCTGTGTTGGTTTTGTAGCCTGCTGTTTGACAAAAAAATAGGGCTGGAGATCACAGAATCATAGAATGGCTTGGGTTGGAAGGGACCTCAGAGGTCATCTAGTTCCAACCCCTTCCACTGTCCCAGGTTGCTCAGACCTCCATCCAACCTGGCCTTGAACACTTCCAGGGATGGGGCATCCACAACTTCTCTAGGAAACCTGGGCTACAGCCTCACCATCCTCACAAGGAAACATTTCTCCCTAATATCTAATCTAGACCTACCCTCTTTCATCTGTAAGCCATTCACCCTTGTCTTGGCACTCCAGGCCCTTGTAAAAAGTCTCCATGTTTCCCGTAGACTCCCTGCAGGTACTGGAAGGCCACAATTAGGTAATTCTGAAGCCTTCTCTTTTCCAGGTGGAACAAACCTGCTTGTCTCAGCCTTTCCTGATAGGAGAGGTGCTCCATCATTCTAATCATCTTGGTGGTCTGCTCTGGGCTCGCTCCAACAGCTCCATGTCCTTCCTGTGCTAAGGACTCCAGAGCGGGATGCAGCACTGCAGGTGGGGTCTCACCAGAGCAAAGGGGCAGAATCCCCTCTCTTGTCTTGCTGCTCAGGCTGCTTTGGATGCAGCTCAGGGAATGAGGGAACATATTTCTGGATAAGATTATCACTGGTCGCAGGTCTTGGGTCTGGATGCCCAATAAAGGATAATTGGATAATAAAACCTCAGACCCCTTTAAACTCTCTTGTGTCAGGCACCAAAGAATTGAAGTTCTTGGTGCTTTAGCAAGTGAGTTCTGAGCAAGCCTCACCTCTGCTTAAGGGCAGGATTTGCAGCAGGAGGTTGGCTGAGGGTTTTCCTCTTATCATGGAAGGTGTAACAGGATTGTGCCTGCTTTGCACCCTGTGTGATGCCACCAGGGAAGAGCCTCATTCCAATAGGAGAGCTCACTGCTCTGCAGGTGAAGATGTGGGAAGCACTCTCCTCCACACCTGCATCTGTTTTATTAATTAATGTGATGTCCATATTCCTCCTTGGAAATGATTTCTATACCAGGATCCTGATGCTTACTTGAGTCAATGGAAGGCTGCACAGAAGTTACAGAAATTGGATAGAAGTTCTGTTAAGGATTAAAGCAAAGATTTTCAAATTTGGGGGTGGGTGTAGAGTGCAAAACTCCTTCTGAAAAAGCATGGGCATCAGGACAAACAGCACGTGTGCTGTCAGTTCTTGTTCTGCTCTGTGATGCTTCCTGTAAGATCTAACCAGCACTGGCCAAAGCTTTTTTAGAAAAAGAAACGCTTTGAGTGCGAAACTCTTCTTGCCTTGCTTCTAACATCTCTCTATAGTTCTTCTTTGTGGTCTTTCCATCCCAAGCCCCTTTTGGGCATGCTTGAGTGGGAATAGTGTTCATTCTTTCTCTGAGGATGGAATTTGAACTCCCTTCCTATGGAGAGCTTGACTCCAGCAGCAGATCTGAAACAAATTTGCTATTTAATATGGAGAGTATAATCAGTTAGTTAAGAGTAGCCAGAAAATAAGAACTAAAATGTTGAAGTGTGATGCTTTGGTTATGCTGGAAAATTACTGATTCATCTACAGGAAAACCCATGGAGAAGTGTGAAGCAGTGTGCCAGGTTGGGTGTCTCTTTTAAAAGATTTTGCAGGTCTCTGGTATTCAAGAGTTGCTTAGAACTTGCTTCCTACAAGTTGTTTTAAACAGTTTTACCTGAGAAACAAATACTTTGCTCATCTAAAGCAAGAATCACTTGACGTTAGAAACCTTAAACATAAACCTCAGAGAGACCTTGTGTCTTGCTACAGGAATTGCTGCGGTTTCAATGCCCCAACCTGTCACTGAGAATACCCTTATCTCTCGGTAGTGATGTACCTCAGCAAGGCATCTTGTCCCAGGAAGTGTCTCTCTTCCTTTTTCAGTTGCAGCACCCTATTGTTTCTTGTTCTAGCAAGGAGTGTTTCATAGCCAATGTGTCTCCTTCCCATTCTTTCTCCCCTTTGTCATTCCCTGGGGCTTAACCAGCCTGGTTGATAAACGTTCATCAGCATGCTGTGGATTACCTCATCCGAAGATAAGAACTCAATACACAATTACAATTCTATTTCCAAATAACAGTTGGCCAAGCTGTAATGCCTTTCCTCTTCCTAGAAGAAGAATATTTGATCTGAGCTCCAGAGTGAAGTCCAATGGATTTTAATTCACTATTATTTTTTCAGTACTTCTCTTCTTTAATTTTCATCTAGTTTTTATGGATATAGTCCAAAGATTGCTGTCCCACATCTGAAGTTCTTTGAATAAAAAAGCTTGTTCTCCAAGATCCTGAGATGAATGATATCCACGTCTCCTAAATGTTAGCAGTGTTACTAATGTTGCTTTGTCTCCACAGGTATTAGCAGGACTATCTTAGAGATGCCTTTTCCATGTGGAAAAATACAATTCAAACATCCCTTCCTCTACTATTTTTGATGTATATTTTATCCAAATTTCTTTTGTGTGGAGGTTGCAACAAGAATCAAAAGCAGGAACTATTGTAAAGGGGAATTTCAACATCTGAAATACTGTTTCATTTTTTATTTAAATATACTTTTTCATCCACAATCACAGTGCTTAGTTTGGGATTTTCATTGAAGCTGAGTTTTCAATGAAAACTCCAGAATTTTGCCGACAGTTGAATTGTGTTAGTTGAAGTCGCCAAATTCCTTCAACAGAAGTCTTGCCCAATTCTAATCAGCAATGCTGGAAAAAAACTGTCTGATCCTGCAGAAGTCCTCTTCAATCAATGAAAAGACATCATCAGCTCTGGACTTACTTCCCTTTATGTAAACCTGGCCCACATTGCTGCTGCTCTCCTAAATCATCCTGCTGACAACAAACCCTCCTCACTGTGGGGCCGAAATTGCCAGTGGTGCATTACAGCGTGTTTGTACCAGCAACATCTGCAGGCTTGGCGTTCATTTCCAGAGAAACATCTCAGGCCAACTGAGAAACATCTCACTAATCCTGAATCTAGTTGTCCTTTGCAGGAGAGAGCTGTAGCATGGTAGGACCCATTTCTAACCTGTGTGCCCACTGAAATGCTGCTTTCCACCCTGCTGGAACCAGCTGGCCCCATGGGGGAAAAGCGTGTGGTGGACACTGGTCCTCTCCCTTGTTCTCAGCCCTGGGTTCAGAGGGGCTGTCCTTGTAAATAATAACAGGTTTTAATGGGGCATTAATTTTAGGATTCCTGGCTGATTGCCAGGTAGACACTTGATTGACTTCACAGCATGAAGTACAGCTCTCTTCAGCCACCAGCACTGCCAACTACTCTCGCTAACCCAAAGCATTAAGAAGCCATGAGTCAAGCTTCTCAAATCACACCACTGGTTAAAAATGATGAGATTTTGTAAATAACACTTTCTGGGGGTTTATTTGACTGGGGATTGTTCAGGTTCATGTTTCTATACTTCATTATCTGCAGCTGGGGGAATTAAAGTTTTCTTATTTTGTTTTTTTTTCCCAATAGCAGCCCTGATCATTGCCCCTGATATTGTCACACGCACCAGCATTCAAGGGTCTTCATAGAAGGTCTTAAAAATAAAATTGGCAGAGAGCTTTCTGCTTTTTGGCCTATCAAATTTAACTCTAAAACTTGAGCATAACTTCCTGAAAATTTTAAAGACAAGCATTTAGGGTCATTTGGAAGATACTTGATCCAGACATTTCCAGGTTTTGGGGCTGACAATTCATTATCATTCTAATTTCGTTCACATGGTATGAGATTACATTTCCAAAAGGATGTCTGGTTAGTCCTGCTCTCCTGTAATATTCCAAACCCATTGAATTTGGGTTTTGGTGAGCACTAGGTGAGGAACAGCATGTGGTGACATCCATAGGAGAGAACATCCTGCGATATAATAGGCACTATCATGTCCCTTCTTAAAGGGATTCTTTGCTTTCCTCACAGGGTCTTTTCCCCAGCTTTTATCCACTCAGATATTCAGGAAGGAGTTCTGCTTGACAGGCAGCTTTTATAGTAGGGAGGTACTAATTCAGGGTGGAATGGAAGGCCATGTCATTATTTTCTCTTTTTGTTGCTGGATATTTAAATAAAAGGGACTTCCTTTTCAGAAATTATCATTGTTTGATAGTTATGAAAAGCTGAATAGTGCTGGGATGAGTTTCCTCTTCAGTTCCTGCTCCCTCCGTTGTGCACCTCTGCACACACAAACCAAATGAAGCTGCAGGGTCTCTTTCTAGTTTGAAGAAGGCAAAGGAGAAAGTGTTTTATTCCTGCTGTCTGTGACTTGTTGGTAAAATGCCAATTTTTGAAGAGTCCCAGACTCGCTCTGGGAACTCTTCTGGTAACCAAAGATGTAGAGGTGGTTTCTCTTGTATTCCAGGACTCTCCAGGTGTGTGCAAAGTATAAAACAGGCACTGATGCTGGCGAGATATTCCTGCCAGCTCCTGTCCTTTCATCTGCAGCTGGTAAGGAACTTCCTTTGAAAAATTTTTTTACTAGAAGAAAGTAACTCTCTCCCAAGGATCACTGCCACCACAGGGAAAGGAAATGGCTCATAACATGGGACATCTTGCATCTCCATCTCTTTCATCCCCTACCAGAAGCTCCACTTCAGCACCCAAAGTATCCTTGAATGCAGCGTGTACTGTCTTGTACAAGGCTTCCCTAGGTACTGTAACATGCAAGAGAAGCTTCAAGGTCTGTAGACTGAAGTCAAGATTATGGTTAGGGGTGGATTTCATACCCCAAACCCTCTGTGCTTGTGCGCAAGGGTCCCTGACATTTTGGTATCAAATCTTTCTAGAGGGAAATACAGTAGGAATGCTTTTTCTCATGTCAACCCCTGATAAAAACTCTGCAATTCTATCAACATTAATTGAATGTCTAAAGACAAAACATCAGATTGTTTCTTTGCTCTTTCTTATTTGGGTTTTATTTTTTTCTTTTGTAAAAAAAAAAAAATTATCAGCAGGACATTACTGCATTTAAAAACACAGGAAATGTTTTTGTTTCTTTAAACCTTTTGGTAGAGAATATTTCTCACTTCCCTTCTAGTTGTGATCAGAGTCTCATCCGCACTTTTCAGGTGTTGTCCAGATCTAATCTGAGCAGGCACAAGGAGATGCTTGAAGCTGTCACAATGGCAGATGTATCTGAAAAGCATTCCCTGAACAAACTCCGTGTGAGTTGGTGGTGGGGGAAGGGAAAGTAAAACTTAATTTTAAGCTGTTTGGGAGAGGCACTGTCATTATGGGCTGTATGCATTAAATGCAAACACAGAACAGGTTCAGGTCTGTGGCTGCTGCTCTTAGGTGTGACAGCAGTACAAATGAAATAATAAGATCAGGTAATCTCAGCTGGTCATTAACCCTGCAGTAAATGCCTGCCTGTTTCATTTGCCAGCTAGGAGCACTCAGGGACCTCAGCTAAAATTGGCACCTTATTGTGCTAAGCACACACAGACACCTAATTAAAGACAGTCCCTTTCAATGAAGCGTTTTTTTGGCATAGATGGGCAAGACAGATAAAGGATGGGAGCATAATCATCCCTGTTCCACAGACAGGGAGCTGAGGAACTCTGCTCTCCCAGGGACTCTGCCATGGGTTTCCTGTGCTGTCCTGGAGAACTGCTGTGGTCAGCAGGGTCTTACAGCCCAGCCCTGTGCTTCAGCCACAAGACCATCCTTCCCCTGCAGAAGGATGCACCGAGTTTCTTGTTGCTTAAATAGAAACCTCAATTTACATGTTCCTTGTTCCTCTTTTGAAAAAAGCTCCCTGACCGTTTTGGTTTCTCTCATCCTTTCGGTGTGTTAGTCATCATTTAAAATACACACAATGATTAAAATGAGTCTGATCATGTTCAAGTACAATATTTCAGGGTGGCTACTTGGTATGACTTGCATGAGGACATGAAATGCCAGAAGGACCAGTGCAATCAACAGCAAACCTCTGTGCCAGAACGAGTGGGTGGGGTCATGTGCCGTATACAAGGGATTCATAAATGTTTACTATAATTTGCTGCCTGATTATATTTGACCTCTGTGGCTTGGCACATGTACTGATTTATTGCATCCATGCTATCTTAATTACTAAGGACACAGCTGAGAGCTTTTTGAAATTAAAAGTGACTTATTTTCCTCAATTACTTAAGTGCAGAGGCTCAGGCACATAGGCAGTTGTATTTTTCTATCAAGAGAATATACGATTTGTACAGCCAGTTACACTTGTTTGTGGTTCCCTGGACTCTGGGTATGTGCAGAGGCAGGCACTCGGAGCTGGCTCATAGGGATATGTTTACCAAGACTTAGCAAACTTTTCCTTCTCCCACTGCTGGTCCTGCTTACAAAATATTGCTCTTCCGAGTCTCAGCTGGAACTGGAAGGCAAAATGAGGAAAGTCTCTCAAAGGTTGCTCCCAGTGTTTTTCTAGCCCAGCTGGATGCAGGTATTATTGGAGACCTCATGAGAAGGATTATTCCAACAAAATTTTCACCCTGGCTTCATGGACTAAGGGATACAAACAGCTTTTAAATAAGTATCCAAACTTACACTTGCTTAGCCAAAGTGAGACACTGAAGCTTTTGAGGCAGCCCTGCTAACACACTCATTGTTGGACCATTTTGAATGTGTGACACCAAGCTGTTGTGTAGCAGGTCGGCAGGAATTCACTGGATTTAAGCTTTTCATAGTTCTCGTGTTGAAAATGCCTCTGAATAACCAGGTCAGACATTAGGAAAGCTGGTTTTCTGTCAGCTATAGCCCTGTCTTGACTGTTGCAAATTTGGGCAAAGATAATGAGAAGCTGTTTGCGATTTTAAGTTCTCTGTCTGGAACTTGAGACTTCCTCAAAGGCTCCACCTTTCAGAGGCCCTCTTGGTGTAGCCTCTAAAACTGAAGAGTCCAAGTTGCTCTTACCTTTCTCTTAGTTCCTATTGCATTTCTGTGTGCAGAAAAGCTACATAACTGTATCTATGGATCTGAATTTGCAGATGCTCTAGCTGTGCTAGAGCACAGCTGCAGGCTTAGGACTCACAGGCTTTTTTCTTATTTCACATTAGTTGTGCTCATACATAACTCAGCTGCTGCTGGTGGCATTTGTCTTCACATCAGGTAGCAGTGCAGTGCACTGATTTTCAGCATCTGATTCCAGGGTCCCAAGAATCCTCTGCAGGATCCAAGACAAGTAAAATACTCACATCTCTTCTGAAAGTGGAAACAAGTTGTAAACTCTGAACTGCTATAAGAAAGGTGGTAATTCAATTTCTTAGAATCTCCATGATAGTTCCTCCCATGCTCATTCCAGGATTTAAAATACATATTGCAAACAGCAACTTCATGCAGAAGTATGTTTCTCCCTTTAACAGATCACTTGTTTAGAAAACAGCTAAAATAAATCCAGGCTTTTCCAGGCCTAAGTCTGCCTTTTTTTCCAGAGTGTAAGGAGGAAAGGGGTAGACTGAATTATCACTGTGTGTGTGAGCTGCTATCCAACCCACGGCTGCTGTAGGACAAACCAGGCAGGCTGCAGGCAGGCAGGACCCCCAGTCCAGCCTTCCCGCCCCCCTTGCTGCTCAGGCCACTCGTGCTACTCCTGACAGTGCAGCACAGAGAGGGGAATGGTCCCCTGCTCACCCACTGCGCCCCTACAGTGCAACTGGAGGTGTGATTGCAGCCCAGATAACCAAATAACCACCAGCTTTAATCTTCCCAGGGTTTGGGGCAGGCCGGACAAGCCTGCCCGGGATGCCACGTGCATATTCAACAGCTGGTGCCGGAACGTGGTGTTCTCCACTGCTTAAGGTATCCAAAGGAGCAGGATTGAAGCTGGTCAGTGTGTTGCTGACATGTCTTTGACTGCAGGGCAGCTGCAAATTAAGATCTTGGAAGTTCTCTGTCCAGAATTACTATGGAGATGCTCCCAGTTCTGTCCAAACCTCAGGTCCCATTGCTCTCACCGCTGTGAGTCCTGAAGTACTTGCAGCTGGAGTGTGCAGGACATCTTTCTGTACAGGCAGAGTTGGATCTGACAGGGGAATGGCTTCTTAGTGGTCACGTCAAAAGGCCAAAATGATCTGGAAACAGACCATATTGCCAATCCAGATCCATAATAACAACAAGAAATCATTTCCTCTAGATCAGGATCTGTTTATAGATCTGTGTAACAAAAGGATATTAAATATACAAGACCTGATCACGGAGGAGAGAAAAGCAGGGGAAAGGCAAAAAAGCATTGGAAACTTGAGACAACAAAGGAGAAAAAACTGAAGCTTTTAAGATGTAAATATGGATGACGCATACTCAGGTACGCCTGGCACAGGGAGCTGTGTCTGGGATTGTACATTTGCAGAGGAGGAAGGGAAGCATAAGGAGCACAAAGCTTTCAAACAGGCCCCTGCAACAAGTCAGAACTAACCCTTGGAGTGAGATTGGAGGGAAATCAGCCTTGTAGATACCTAGAGAGCCAGTTAGTGAAAAGTTGTGTAATTAAACCCTGAGTCCAATGGCAGCAGAGTCCTGCATGAAATCATGACTCTACTGAAATCAGTGGCAAAAATCCCAATGATGTCAGTGCAGCAGCTCCTGGCATTTCCACAGAGCAATCTCTGCTGCTTCTGCTCATGAGCCTCAGGACTGTGTGGTACCATGTCTGCATGAAGAGCAAAGGGCAGTAATAGGTAGATGTGCACCGAAAGCACTTTTTCAGAAATGTGGCTCCTTTGATTAGGTGTGTTTCTTCAAACAGTTTTTTTTTGGGAAGTGCCACTATCACATCAAAATATGTGAAGTCTTGGAGAACAGTAACTTTTCAGCTGAAGTAGGTGCCCATCCTGGAAAATGTCATTCATCCCAAGAACCTGATGGGACACCAAAGATACCATCTTGAGTCCCAGTATTAAGGGACTGGCTGGAATACCGCGGTGATGTTTTACCTCCACGTCAAATTTCACGGCACAAACCCTCGTTCTGTTTTGTGAGCAAGGAAGAAGCTGAACTTTTGCCTGCTTGGACAAAACCCTGTTTGTCCAGCCGCTGTGTAGGAAAAATCAGCTTCTTCCCAGGATAAGCCAGCATCTTGCCGCCTCTCAGAAGGTGTATTGTCACCTCTCCAAGGGTAACAGCACCTCGGGCTGAGTCCCTGGATGCAGGAATTGGACCGGGACCGACTGTGGCAGTCAGTAGAGGGGGGCAGAGAGCCGCACACGGAGCGGAGCCGGCGCTGGGCTTTGCAGCTTTGGGAGCAAATGCGTGAGAAGTGGCGTTTTGTGCCGTGCTTTTACGGTGCACTGGCGTGTTGGTCAGTGAGCAGAGACTCTGCGTGCTTGGATGGATGGAGAATAATAGTTCAACAAAGGAGCATTGTTGGATAAATCTAACTTAAAATAAAGGCTGGTTTTGCAAACCAAATTCAAAGCCATGACAGGCAAGACTTCATTTTATCTGCTGCTAAAAGGAAGATGCTTAAGGGCCCGTCTTCAATGGGAAAACACATGCTCATTTAATTGCATCTTTTCTGGGGAAGGGAGAGTTCATTATTATTACTATTTATTATTATTATTATTGTTAGACATATTAGAAAGAGCTGTGTGCTGTAATATCCTTCATTGCAACCACATTGATTAGCACTAACTGAGAATGTAGTATAATAGTAACAGGAGGCACAGAGGACTCGTTTGGCCTGTCCTGGTTGTTCCTTAATTACGCATGTATAAAATAAGAGGTACAGCACCTGTGGAGATTCCCAGCACCTCCTGCTATGCTGAGGCAGGGGCTGCGCTGCATGAGAGCAGTAACCAAATCCTGCGAGTGTGTTTACATTTTGAACTTACCAAATCTTCCCAAGTGGAATGCAGGGTCCGGTTTCAGCCAAGGAACTGTTAGCAGTGAGTGAGAGTTAATGGATCAATCTGCTGTCTCTTGTCAGTGCTTTTACTGTTGACTTCTGGAATGTGTTTGATGAAAAGAAAGCAACTTCTTGAGACAGAAGATACAGATGTAGCATGTTAAGGTTGGGACCTACATGAACAATAAAGCAATGTTATCAGTGCTTCGCTTCCCCAGTGCTGCTTGCCAAAACTGACAATAGAATAGCAGCAAAGCATTTCTTTTTTTAACCACCATAACTGTGTTAACCATTTGCTCTGATTCTCTTTGCAGATGCTGTCAGATGTTGTGCTGGTGTTATAAGTGAAGGGTGCCAGATATTTTATCTGGGACTATTTTGCACAGCCTCTGCTGCCTTTCTGTGGCCAGTGGAAGCTGAATTAAAATGGAATGTGTAGGATCATTGAACTGAACCAAACCTGTTGGCTCCCTGTGCTTTTCATGCTGCCCCACCAGCAGAATGCCCACGCACCATGTGAACCTTATGGGATGATCCCTATATCCCGGTGGGGCAGGCTGTGACCCAAATTGCGGTGTGATTTTGGGGCATGTGCGTTGCACCCACCCAGCAGAATGGAGTGTTGTGCGGAGGGACCCAGGCTAGCTCCTGGGAATGCTGCAGTGAGGACTATCCACGATCAGATTATATTCCGCTCTCCGACACCAGGATATTGCTCTTCTCCCGGAGCCAGGGCATTAGGAGTCAGCTCTGATGTGCCTGCTCGGCACTATGGATACCCTCATGCTGTGTAGACATAACCACAGAGGGTAAAGCCCAGATCCATGGAGGTATTCAGGCTTTTAACTCTCACTGAAATGAGCAAGAGTTAAAAGCCTAAATACCTTTGGGGATTTGGGCCTAAGTGGCTTACAGAAAGCCTGTGGCACAGCAGAGGCTCAGAGATTTTGACTCAGAGGCCAGTGCCTCCGATATGAAATCATTCTTCCTCTCTACATCTGGTAGCAGTTTGCATTCACATTTCCCAGCTCAGGCCATCAAAAATATGCCCATGCTTAGGACAGGAGGTGAAGAATAATTTAGGTAATTGAAACTACAGCAGGAATGTGGTTCTGTCAGAGGGCTGTTGCCTGACCTGGAATTTAACCAGACAAGTAGGGATTGGGGAAACTGCACGCCAGCTCCTGCCTTTCAGGTGCATGGAAGGCAGTCAGTTTCTCTGGAAGACGGGGTATAGATAATTGAGCTTATGTGTCTGTTGAAAAGGAAGCCATATTGCTGGGAATGAAAGCAGGAGACGTGCCAAACACTTGCCTTGTTATCCGCATGACTGTTTATCAGTTATAACTAGAGCTGAGCCAGTAATTCTTAATGGGTAATTCATATGATGAATATCTCCCCCTTACACTATGTGTGAATGGTGTATGAACCAGCCATTACTTTCAAATATTTATTTACTAGTCACAATTATTTGTTTAATACTGTGAATAATTCATGGTTTGTGTAATGTTTTCAGGCAGTTCTCTGAAAGTAGCCAATACCCAGGCTATTTTCCTTGGGCAGGGAAGTAAATGTTGCCTTTTTCTGATTACGCCAGTGTTAACTGAGGATAACTTGAAGTCAAAAGGCTGGATCCCTCACTGATGTAATTTGGCATAGCTCCATTTTTTTTTCCATTGATTTCAAATGACCAGTGTTAATTCACACCAACTTACTTGAAGGCCCTGAAAAGAAGAATTGTACGAAGGAAGAATGACTCCCACACCATATTGTCCCAGGACCGGCTAAATGTACTGCATTTCACAGTCACATCTTTTCATTAACATTCTCATATGTATAAATTCAAAATTCACATTTAAAAATATCGTTTTGTATTAATATCTCAGTTGCCTATTTTTGAGTAGCTCTGCAGTGAATTGTGCTTGTGTGATTGCACACACAAAGTGACGCTTTTTCCAGAAGTAGTCCAAGTTCAGCTTTTATTTGCAGGGCAGGGGGGAAATTGTTTTGAGGACAAATCTGTGGCTTGTGTTGAGGTTAACCTGAAAACCTTCCTTGTTCAGTGTGCAGGACTTTTCAGTTCCAGTATTACTTTTACCATTACAAAATCTTCCCTTATATAAGTCTCACTGACGTCAGTGGAGCTTTGCCACTTGTATTTGCCTTATCAGATTTCCAATCCTTAAAGCTATTTTAGAAGACGTTTTTAACCACCTTCTCTGTGGTACCCAGCTAATGATGGGAAAAGTAGAGCAAGGGGTTGTGTTGGATTGTGTCTCTCTGATTCTTGCACCAGTTGCCTGTGGTCTCCAAGGGGTGAATGCCAGAAGGATATGGAATACTTCATGCCTTGTATGTCTCCTGTATCTGTCCCTTTCTGTTCCAGTTCCTTTCATTACAAAAGCAAATTATATGTAGTGACACCTCAAGAGAACTAGGTAGGAATTAAAGGCTTGGTCCCTAAAAGCAGATTTCTAGGTAGTTTCTGTTTCCAGATTTCCAGAGCAGCACACCCGGCTTGCACTCAATATTGCTGCAAATTTCTCAGCTAAATCTCTAAACACCTATGTTTTTCTTCGGCATTTCTTGTCTAGCTGTACTGCAAAAATTGTAAATGCTGCCACTCAGACTGTCACCATGATGTGGCCACGGTCTTGGCTGCAGGATCCTTGTGTTCACAGCAAAGGGATTGTTAACAGCACTTCACAGGGAGAAGTCCTGTGCTTTTCTTTCTTCTCTTTCATTCTTGCTCTTCCACATTTCCTCTCCACTGGTGCTATGGCTCCTAGAAATACAAAAGCATAAAGAAAAAAAATCGCATTTCAGAAAGATCTGTTGCTTTTCTTGCTGGAGTAGCACAACTAATTTGAATGTTAAAGAATCTACTCAGACTAAATGTCCAGGTACACGTCATTGCTCACTACACGTAATTTACTAATGAGTGGATCCAGACAAACAAACTGAGGATCCAGCATGCCCTCTGGCTGCCTATAAAAATGAGGAAAGATAATGAAGTGGTGTGAATCAGGGCCTTTCTGTAGCAGCGAGGCATGAAAAAACTGGAACACAACAGCTTTTGCTGTTAGATACCAAACACTATCTCAACAGTTCTGTACCCAACCACAGGGGCAAATCCATTTCACAAACCTTGAAAAATTTACACACTTGGCTATTTAATATTTTTCATGTCCCAGGTTTCACGTTTCTGGATGTCTCCATTATGAAATTTGTCTCTGTTTGGGTTTTGACCATGCAAAGGTAAGCATGATTCTCAGAAAGGCACAGCTCCTGACCTTTCTTTAATTACAAGCAAATGCAGGGGCTGATGGATATTGCCGTACTGTTGGTCTGCTCTGTTGAGTGAACATTGGTGAATGGCCTTCTGAAAAACAGTGGGGTCTTTGTACTGCAGCCTGCAGCTCACCAGGAACACACCTGACTACACCAAGCCCTTTTTAAGCAGAGCCCTGCACAGTGTCAAAGGAAAATATTTTATTGTAAGTGTAGGGAAGAGCAGATGCACAGAATAAAGGTCAAAGAAGAAGAGAACCAATTTACCTGCTAAAACAGAGCATCTTTGGGGATTCTTAGCAGAAAACCTCTTTGTCTTCCAACCACTGTGATGGTGCAACCTTCAGTCAGAAAGGACTGCTGTGACCTGAAAGATATGGTACCTTTTTGTATCAAGTCCTTCCAGCCAGCTCAAAGGCAGTAGTTCTTCAGCCATGTACTGTCATTACAGGCATGTCCTGGGCTGTGATTCAGGGCTCAGCCCTGCATATACTTGGTTTCCCATTTGTATTTGTTCTTGTATGACTCCCTCTTCTGAAGCACAGTCCTCAGAGCCACAGGATTGTCAGACCGTCCCTGCTGGCAGAGGCAGTGCCAGAGCCGGAGAGCTCATCCAGGCTGCACAAGGGAGCTGGCTGCCCACGTGGTGGTGCAGCCACACTGTGTGCCACTGCCTGGGGACACTGTGTTCACCCCTGTAGAGCTGCAGTGGGGTCCTGTTACAGCAGGACAGACACTTGTCCATGCCCCATGTGGGGACACCTCAAAGGGGGACGTCGGCGTTAACATTTCATTTGAGATAACAGTGTGCTTCTGAAGCGTCTCCCAGTGATCCCCACTGAAGTGCATGTTTATGTCACAGAGCACTCATGGAGGACATCAACAGGATTCCTCTGGGGTGGCTTCAGGGCTGGCATGGGCCAGCTGGTGCTGGTTGCTGCTGCCATTAGGCTGCAGCTCTCTGAAGGAAAGCAGGGAAGGGAAATGCTCTGTGTGGATGTCAGGTCCTTGGCACCGACCGTTTCTCTCTGTGTATCCGTGTTCCTCTTGTTTTGCCCTGCTTGCTGTTACAGATGTGGTCAGAGATGCTGCAAGTCCCACCCAAGCACGCTGACCTTTCTTCCCCTCCCCTGGGCCGTGCTGTTCATTTTCGACATGTACAGAAGCCTTTGGGAAATCAGGTTTCCCTTGGCGAGACTCTCCATGTGCTTACAGCGCTTTCTTTACGCACACACCTTGGTGAATGGGGACTGGCAGGTCGGATAAGGCAGCACAAACCCCGTGTCTCATGTACAGCTGCAAAGCTACGGGGTGTGTAAGGGGCAAAGGGTGAATTTATTTCCTTCCCCTTGTATAGTATCTGATCACATCTCATGATAGTCCCCTTCCCCTTACTTGCACTCATATAATTACCAGCCCTTGCTCTTTCGTGCTGCCTCTGGAGGCTGGCACTGTTGAAGCATGTAGTCCTTCCCTGTGGACCCTCTGGGGGAAAGATAGGAAGAAACACTGAAATTAAATGTAGGTGGGGTAGCAATGATAATTATGTTGGATCATAACTTCCACTGATCTAATTAATGCCACCTAAGTTGTGGCTTGTGCAACTGCCTTGATTTATTGGTGATATCCACAGTTGGCAGAGTGATGTTTTTGCAGAGGGCCCATGGCTCTGATACACGGAATGATAGAAGCTGGATTTCATGAACAACGTGTGGTACAGTTACAATCGGAAAGATGCCTGTTCGTGATGCTCTTTAGAGGCACTGGAAATTGGGGATCCAGATAGGATTAATCAAATAGTCTGTCTGGCCCAATTAATTTGTTTCCAGCCCAAATCCCTTCCCACTGCTCTTAAAACAGCACTTTCCTATTGAATGTGGCAGAACAAGCTCTAGGTGTTTCCAGCATTAAGTGACAGTAAAAGATGACTCTCACCTAAGTTCCAGTTTATGTATTTGTTTTATTACTCAGGATATGTCTGGATTTTACAGCTGAGTATGTCAGGAATTTAGTTACAAGTTGAAACCGCTTTATAATGTGTGGCTATAAAGATCAAAGGTTGCAAAACCAACCTTGGAGAGCCAGGTCCTGCTCCTCCAAGGCTCATCAATCATGACTTAGTTCTGGCCCATCTCACATGATGTTTCACCGTGTACTGTCATTTGGACAAATGTTTATCCATAGCATTAGAGCAGAGACTCCAGCAACTCTTAGGCTAAGTATTGCCATCAGTTCCTGACAGCACTTTCCTGCTTTTTATTTACCTGGTATCTCTTTTTCTTCCTCTGATTTTTTTCTTTATCTCACAGTTGATAATTTTAAGTATGTTCTTCTGCTAGTGGCACACAGGGAATTCTCAGTTCTTCCAGATGGAAAAAAATCAAGATCAATATAAGATCAAGATAAAGATCTTCCCTGGTTCCCTCTGGCTATTTGCTGAGGACCATTACATTTGTACTCACTGAAGTTCTGCAACGTTCTGCCAGCCCATGAAGCCGAAATAAGGCAGGAGAAACCAAAATAAAGGTTTTATCAGTGACTCTGACCATAGGCTCCTATCAGACAGGTCACTGAGGGAAGAGTAGGGGTGAACCAGGCTCTTTCTGCACCACTGCTGTCAGTCTGTGCTGGGGCACTGGACAAGTCACATTAGTTTTGGTTTCCCATCTTTGCTTTTCTTTCAGTTGTGAGCTCCTTGAGTAAGGGCCAGTCCTTTACATATTGGGGCACCCACAGTCCTAGGAGGCGTCTTGAGGACACTGTAGTAGAAAAAACTTATCTTTCTGCAATTTATTGTCCCAATTTTGCCAGGGAAATGCTTATTATAAGTTTTTCTATGAAAGATTCCTTGGTGGGAGATATAGGAACAACTGGTAGGCACTGGGATCGCTGGCAGTTCTGGGTTTTAGATCTTCCTAAGTTAATTTATCCCCAAGATATGGATTCTGTCAAAAACTTTAAAAATATTACTTTTGTCTCAAATAAAATTTATTGGGCTATCTGAACCAAAATCTTTAATTTATTATTTTTTAAAACTGTTTAGCAGCCTCTTAGATGAAAAAATTCAGAATTTCTCCAGTGATACCTCAATTAAATGTTTAAATAAAAATTAGCATCTGTATATTAGATCTAACATTAAACCAAAACAGCTGTTAACTTTAGGTTTTAGTTCTGCCTACTTAGGTGAGAGAGTTGGAGAAAGTCAGTGGGATAAAATGTATTTTAGTATTTTTGAAACCTAGAAGTTTTCCCTGCTTCTGCTCCTGAATGAACTTTTTTGTGGAACCCCAAGGTGTTGATTGAGTTATAGGCAGTTGTCATTTAAGTTACAGAGTTAGAAATGAGAATCAGTCTGAGTGTCTGTTCAAATAACTCATTTGTTTCCTTTCTGAAGTGGCTATTTCTGCAGATCCAGCCCACTTTTCTCACCCCATACTGCCCATTGCTCCCAAGGATTGCTGGGAAGAATAATGAGGAATGTAATTTGCTTGTTATTGTGGCTGTCACTGTCATGGCTGGAGGGTCAGAGTCACATTTGACAGTGAAAAGCCAGATTTTAAGAAGTGATTGCTGAGTCTGGGTATTTTTTTTTTACTGTCTTGTCTTTGGGTATGTGAGAAAAGCTTAAAGGATTGAGCCTTAATTTTTGAAGGTGCTTGAGAAAAGAGTCTCAGGCAGAACTGCTTCCTGTTCTACTTTGTGCCTTTGAGGGTGCAAGAAAGTTGCATCAAAAGGGAAAGCAGCAAAAAAAAAGCCAAAACAGGGAAGCACAGTTGCATTATCATTCTGAAGAAGCATTTTTATGCAAATACATGTAACAGTTAAAATAAAGCTCATGTTATGTTGCCTTTGACTTTTGTAACTGCTGGGGTGTGACAGGATTCAAACTTTTCATGGCATGCCAAAAATATTTCTTAACATAAAGTTACTTTGCCTAGCTAATGTAATTATGTCCATTACTCACAGGGATTCTGTCTTGTCCTGGACTTCGTCTTATTCCCACATTTACTGCTAGCAGGAGATGGAGCCGGGGTGATACCGGCGTTCTGGTGTTTCTTGCTGCTGCTGCTCACCCCTGGAGAGCCTGCAGAGGTTTCGTGGGGAAGGAGGACAGGAATCTGGCTTGCTCGAGGGTTGGGAATGACAGGAGCTCCCAGGGTGGGGTAGAGCTGGAGGTAGAGGGAGGATTTGGGCTGGTGGCTGCTGCAGACCCGAGGCAGAGGCTGGGCGAATCCTGCTGGATGAATCTCCTTTGGGCCCACGAGCTGTATTCCCAACTGGAAGAATCCCTGGGGATAAACTCAGCCAACACTGGCTTGGGCTGGGGGGTCTGGCTTGTGTAGGTTTGTGCAGGTCCTCAGGAATAAAGTCATGGCAGGGTCTCGAATTGGTGTGGGGATCAGCCTACGTTTGGCAGCAGTGGGATCCTCTGCTTGGATTTTCACCTGAGGCCAGCTGGAAGTTGAGTTGGAATTTGGCTGCTTGGCTGATTTCGTTAAGGATTAGGTTATGTAGCATTGGATGGGAATTTCAAAGACACTCTGTGAAACATTCTTTAACCTGCAAGAGGGCAAAGTTGTTTCTGCCCGTTGGTCCCCGTCACTTCTGAGGGAGCCATTTTTCCATCCTCCCGCGGCAGAGCCCGGATGTTTGGGTCACACATCCCCCATGAGCACAGGATCACGTGGATGCACCGCTCCCTGCCCGCCTGGGCAGGGGTATGGGCAGCTGCAGAGACCCAGAGCCTCGAGTTGATTTGATCTGTACCTGCCTCTATAACTACGCCTGGCTTCCTCTGACCCAAATTACCTAACTCAGCTGGAATTTCCTTCCTCATATTCCTGCCCTTACATCTCTGCACTCACCTGCTGTACTTAACTGGCTGCAGTGGGGGGGTGGGGAAGCCTTGCGCTAGTGCCGAGCCCACCTCTGCCCTTCTCCCCTCCTGGCTTAGAGACACACTGTGTAAATGGAATTTTTAACATCAAAAGTTTCAATTACAGCAGGAAATGTCAGGCCGACAGAGTGCGACTGTTCCAGGTTTCCCATAAGGAATACTCCCACCCCTACTATTTACCCATATGGAAAAAACAACCTCTGATGGTATTTTTTTAAGTTCTCAGGTAAACGGAGCTGAATGGTATCATCACATACACGGCAGGCTTTCTGCAGGAGATGAAAAAGTGTAAATCATAGCACAGGGTCCAGAGCCTTTACAGTGCCTTTTTCATGGAAGAAAATCCCGGGATACAGGCTAAATGGGATGGGGGCTGTTTGAGAAACAGCTTAACCCCCAGCAAGTCAGCAGTCTCAGGGAAAGAGGAGCAGCATGGAAAGGATCTCGGAGCAGGAGATCCTACAGAAGGCAGCAAACATCATGATGGAGAAGGTGGGTTATGGGAGAGCCTTACTGGGGGCCCTCCAGGAGACACAAGGGGTCAGTGCAATGACCAGCAGAGCTGTGCACCTTCCAGAAGAGCCTGGCTCTGCCTTCTTGCTGCTGTCTCAGGAATAAGGTCTCCCATTCTTTTCTTCTAGAGGCTGAACAAGTTGAATTCTCTCAGCCTCTCCTTGGTCACTGTGAGCTCCAAGTCCTGATTTCCTTGGTTGCTTTCTCCTTAATTCATCCAGAAAATGTATCTCCAACATGTTTTGCTGGTCACTAGACTCAGCTTTTATTGGAAGAAATGTAAGGCTTTTACCGTGGCCTGAGAGATCCCCACTGGTCTCGGTCTCGCTCCACAGCACAGAAAATACACTACTGAGATGGGTGACACAGCCACCTCACTCCCTGCACTCCTGCAGGGACTCCATCATTTGCCTCCAGCAGGAACCGGTCATGCTTTTAATGACAGTGTTCAACCTGTGGGATCATCTCGGACATGCTGGTTCCTGGAATCACAGCTGGGGCTTCCAAAAAAGCCTGGAGAGCTTCAGTGGTCAAATTAAATCAGTGAATGTCGTAAGGAATTTGGCACTTCAGTTGTCTGGCTCTTCAGGATAATTCAGTGTATCCCAAAAGCAGGCTCAGAGTATTGTCCAGCAGAAAAGCTGTTGCTGTTGCGGGTTCAGAAGTGTTCAAGATCTCCAGAAGGCTCAGTGTCTGTCTTCATGTGCGCTGAGTGCTCAGATTGGTACGCACCCATGGGAGGGAGATTTTGTGGGAGTCGAGTTGGTAATGTCACGTGAAACCCTGTTGTGTTTCTCTGCAGGACAGCACAAAGTCAGCGCAGTACAATGTGCTCTGCAGACGTGGGGCTACAGTGCTTCTGGTTAGGGCAAGTGGGAACACAGGAATTTGATTTTATAAAAAATGGTGAGGTTTCCAATGTGCTTTTATTCCATAGGAAGATGAAATTCTTCTTGAAATGAAAATGAAATGGATGGAGAACCTTTTAAAAACAGCTTTTAGTTCATTGGTAAAGGAATTCACCCGGGCAGAGGGAGCTGAGCATTGAACTTGTTGTCCTTGATCAAACAGAGCAGGAATTTTTCCCTACATCCTATGACTGAGCCTGGGTGGTAGTGAAGAGGGCCCTGTCCTCAGCAGGACTCAGGGATGTTTGGGATGGGTTGCAGCGCTATTCGGGGAGACGAAGAGGGAACAGAGCTACGTGTCAGGAAGCAAATCCAGCCATGGGTTCATCCATGGGCACCGTCCTTGGCAGCTCAGCTCAACTCTGGCCCACGTGACACTGGGAGGACCCTCTAATAAACAGAGGAGCAGGAAGAAGGACGTGAGATAGGGTGGGAGAAGGCATCCTCTGAAATTTTTATCTCCAAATACAAGTTTAATAGATGTCAAGAGTGCTTGTTTGTCTTTTCTTTTTTGAAGAAGCTTATTAGCTATGGGAAAAAATGTAGTGCTGTTCCCCATGATGTAAATCTGTAGAGATTTAAATTGATGGGAGAAATTTGCAGCTTGTGTAAACAGGCATGGCTCTGTGGAGTCACAACAAATTATACCAGTTGAGGATGTAGCCCATCATTTTTAATGGTATCATTCTTCCACATAAGAGAAGGCAAGGAAATGAGGGATGTAAAGGAGAAAATGAAGGAAAAAACACAGCACGAGATTTACAAAGTCTTGGCCATCACTCTTCTCAGCCCCTGTATGGAAAACATCTGCATGTTAGAGACCACTTTGATGTCTGCCTTACAAACTCTGGGCTCTCCTACCCTCTGAATGGCACATTCACAGGGCACTGCTCCCCTGGTGGCAGCTGCCCTCGCTGGGAACAGGCAAGCTGAGTATTGCTGAGAGCAGCTGAACATACACCACCTGCTGATCCCAGTGAGTTCATTCTGCTGGTCTGTAAATATAAAATATGCAAAGGGTCACAATTGTTGTTCCTTTGGAGATATTAAAGTTTAGAAGCTGCCTCTAATGACTGAAGTATAGTAGTAGAGCGTGATCTTTCCATGGAAAGTTGATGGCTACTACAAGATAAGCCTTGTGTGGGTAAAATAAATAACATCTTTCTCTTAGGAGCTAATGCAGGATGTTTGGTCATACATTAGAACTGTGCAGCTTTCTAATTTCAGAGTCTGCTGGGTGAAACACTGAGCAGGACTGCAGGAGACCAGCAGAGATGTTTGCAAAGGTCCCTGTTGGGCTTTATGTCTCCCTGCCGGAACCTGGCTGACCAGTTCTGTGCCAAGCCTTTGTGCTGCAGCAGCCCCTCCTGTGCACATGGTGGGCTTCACGCTCTTGTTGCTTTTGGAGGTGCAGGAACAGCAGCAGGTTCCCTGTCCTGGACTCTGTCATAAAGTGCAGCTCAGAACAAGGCAAGATAGGAGGGAGGGAAGTAAAGGCCAATCGTGTGAGCAAAACAACTGTGCTCTTCCTTTGCTGCAGCCGCGCAGCATCTGAGCACTTACCTGGGATGGAATTCCTCGGGATGTAGGTGGACAGGGACAGCTGATGAGATGCTAAATGGCCTTTGCAGCTGCCTGGGAGTGATACTGATCTCATCCTAAGGGAGGCATCTGCTGTGGGCCAGGTGATTTTCTTCCCAGAAGTGCCTACTCACTCTGGTGGGAGGTGAATGTGGCTGAGCAGGTGTAGATACCAGCATTGTTGGGATTTGGGTTAGAAACATACCCCATCCTTTGCCGCAAGGCAAGTGGTGGTGAGGCTGGCTCCTAGGGAGCAACAGCAGGTCAGCAAGTGAAGGGTCAGTCAGACAAACCTGCCTGAAGGCCTCTGACCTCCCTCCAGCCCAGCAAGCAACAGAGCGGTGCCTTTGGAAAACTGGCCCTGAAATAATCAGTTATCTTTCACCAGCTGCCAAGCCAGGCAAGGTGTGACTTTGTTTCTAGTTGTCTTTGGAGACAGTTGTGTTGGAAAAAGCAAAGACAGCAATTTGTGTGGCAGGAAGTGGCCAGCACTGGACAATTTGTGAAAAGTCCTGTTTGCTGGCCCTGGCCAAACCCAATCTCTCCAGTGGAGGCAAACTCAGTGATGACATCAGTGATGATGTGCATTAGGTGTCAATAAAGCAACAGAGCACTTTGGATGGACTTGCCTTGAAAAAGAATGTTCCCTTTTGATCTGATCTGCAGATCCTTTGCCCTCGATGTGTGGGTCTGTGCACCTCACTTCTCCCACACACTGACATCAGTGGAAACTTCATGCTGGGACAGGAGCAATACCTGTGGTACTGAGAAGCATCACAGAGATAAGAGCTCTGGACTATTTGTGGGGGGAAATTCCCCGTCCTGCTCCTACCCCACTGTTTAATTTTGCGTTACATAGCAGGAGAGGATGGTTCTGTGATTTATCCGCCTCTGGGATCACTGAGCTCTCTCTATGGTGATACTTGCCTTACCGATATGAGTCATTTATGGAGTTCAATTAGTAATTTATGAAACAAATTAGCATGACATTAAAGGCCTGATACAGTGATGTACTTCTGAAGTGATCTGATGAAGGACTTGCAATGCAAACTATTGTATCTGATAGGCTAATAATAAAGCAAACTGATTCATTCAAAAGAAAATATTCATTCTGAGGTTACCATCCTCTGCCAGGAATGTGGCACTGGGCAGGACTAGCACTGCACAGTGCCAGTGAGCAAAGGAGAAGGGGTTTTTTATGGGAATGCCAATAGTTTGTGGGTTGCAATTAGGGACCTAGGAGTCAAGGTCACTATTTTTGTGTACCTGTGAAATCCTGCAGAAGTCTTAAGGCTGCACTTGGACTGCAGTTGGGCCAGAGGATCCCAGAGCTTGTCACTGCAGCTGGGCTGGCTTTAAATTCCAGATTTTGGGTGCCAGGTGCTCTTATATCATCACACAAAGGAATGCCCATGTTGTCCAGTGGATATACCCTCTGCTCTTGGTGAACACTCCCACTACGAGCCCTCCTCACCCCGAGTTTGGAGAAGGACAATGAATATACAGGAGGGGAGCAGAGAAGAGAAGTGCAGTTGATGCCCCAGTACGTGTGGCCAAAGCTTTCCTTCCTCCAGGTTGTCTGACAGACATAGTGGGTACAGCCTGGTACGCATTCCAGTCTGAGACAGACCTCCAGAAGCATCCCGACCTCAGCTCTTCCTCAGTGCAATATTAAGACTTAGGACCCAAGCAGCAGCCAGGCTAGCAGCCAGAAATATGGACAAAAGGCAGGTAAGTCACAGGGCTGGGCACACTTGAACTGTTTTGGATCCCACTCACTCCACAGTGATGTGGAAATAGCCCTGGATTATATTTGAAAACTATTTAGCCCTGACCCACATCGCAGTGAAGTCAATGTGATGTTGTCAGTGACTTAAATGGGCTCTGGAACAGGCCTGCAATGTTACCAGTGGCTTCAAATACTTCCTTCACCTGTAGGATGAAAGTTCTCCTCCCGAGTCAATGGGCCTCCTTACTTCTTCCTCCCCTCTCAGTTTCCATGGGCCCCTAGCATGGGAAACAGCCTTATTCATCTTTGTATTTCCATGTCTCTGAATCAGGCAGGTTCTGGGTATGTTCCACATAGAAGCCTGTTATCTTTTCAAATGGCAAAAAAGAGGGGATTTTTCCATAGTCACATAGTTTTTCCACAGAAATGTATTCATGAGAGTTAAACTTGCCCAAACTATGTTAATGTATGTGGTTGGCTTCTGTGCCAATTTTCATTGTGAATAAGACGCAAAATAAAAGGGCTCTTGTGTCTCCCTTTCCTCCTCCTTGAGTCCCTCCCATAATTTTTGAGTTCATAAGCCCATTTTGTATGTGAATCAGATCAGGAGAGGAAAGGCAGGGGGATTACTTTTCCTTTTACACTGTGCCTTTGCTTTAAGCTACTGATAGACACATGGAAATTATGACTGAAACAACGGGTTGATACAATGGGGCTGGATCTTATAGTTGGTGTAAATTGGGATAACTCCATTTATCCTGAACAAAACTTCCTGATTTACACCAAAGGAGGACACAGCCTTAGCTCTTTAGCTGTGTTCATTGCTGCCTTGTTATTCCAAGGCATTTTCAATCTGACAAGAGAAGTGGTGTCTCTTTTTAGTACAGATGCTTGACTTGAGCTTGACAATCTCCTTCCAGTGCGTGCCCGGTGGGTTAGCACAGCACACACAACACATGAGCCGAGTTCAGGCAGCTCCGTAGCCAGATGGCTATGAAACATTCATAATACAAGCTGTAGCTATTATGAGCCATTTCTCTTTGGTGCATGTCCTGACAAGCTGCTGTTATTAAGTTTCAGTGTATTTCTGTTAATGTTACCTACCTATTTTCATTCCTGTGTGCTGTCACACGGAGCTGGTTGGCGTGGTCTTGGGAACTGGGCTTCAAGGCTCCTCCCTGTGAAAGTTGCCAGCTCATTTATTTGTTTCTTTCCAGTGGTTCAAGCTGGTGCGTTATTCAGAAACTTCTGAAAGAGTGGGGTTGGGTAAACCTCTGATTCAGTTCGTTTGAAAGCACCCTTGAAGTCCTCCTCCACATCTTACCCTCCTGTGGCTCTGAAATAGGCTTGACGAGGCGAATTTGGAGCCCGTTCCTGAGAAATCGTCAGTGCTGTTGTTGGGAAGGTCCCTCAACTTAAAGGTCCCTGTCCTCACTTGCAGAGCTGAGATACTTCTGGGGCCCTGGCTCTCCCTGGTTTCTTTTTTACATGGCGGTAGTCAAGTTGCATCCAGAAAAGTGTAGTCTTTAGATTGGCTTCGGATTTTAGTAACAGAGCTTGGGTGAATGTTGCCTTCTGGTTTTTGCATTAGAGGCACTCAGCTCTTATTCACAGAGGATAAAAACTGACTTTAAATCAGAGATGACGTCCTTAGGTATGAAAATTATTTTAGTGGAAAGTCACTGTGTGTAGTACTACTCGCTATAAAATTAAAGGAGTTGGCCGTTCTGGAGAAGTCAGGCAACATCTGGTATTTGAAGGAATTATTCACAATACAAGGAGAGCCTTTTGTTCATGTGCAGCTGAATATGTAGCAGACAGATCTAAATTACAATTTCCAAATGTGTTGCCACAGTGGTGTGTGTGCAAGACCCTGACAGGGTGGATGAGGCAAAAATAAAATCTCTGACAGATCCTGGTGGCTCTCATTTCAGCTGCTGCTTTCTGGGGAGCAAGAGAGAGAAGTGAATGCACAGCAGCTGTTTTGTAATGGGTAGCCTGAGAAATTTCCATCACGGTTCTGATCTGCTTAGGTGGACTCGTGTTCTCCTTTCCCAGCCTGTGAAGGGAGACAAAATGTCTGGCAGACAACAAATAAATTATTTCAGAAACTCTCTGCAAGTGCTTTTTGCCATGGTACTTGTCTACCCAGCCCTGCAGACTTTCTTCCCTTGGCCTTGTCTCTAATCCTTTCCTGGGAGGGGGCCTTCTTTCCCATCTCGCATGGTGATGCCTTGGTCAGCCAGGTGTTCATCTTAAGAAATCAGTGTCTCAGGCTCTGATGCAGACCCTGAGCTGCAGCCAGGGGAGTGGCCCAGGATACCTGCTCACCCATCCACCTCTGAGTGTTGAGGAACTGCAGCAAGGCTTTGTTTGTGGTGCATTTCCCAGCTGCAAAGGGAGAAGGGTTTCCTTTGCAGTTGTATGTAAATTATTGTGGAAACGGAGAGTAATAATGCTCTCATTTTGGAAATTGTCACAAATGCTTGGTTTTAGGGCCAATCATTCTGCTCTTGTTATCTCTGAGAATCAAGATGTTTAACTGTATAAATGATTGCAGTGTGTCTCAGGTATTTGAAGGTGGTTCTTCCTATTTGTGGGAAAAATAAAAAAAAATTAAGAACGAATCAATCTTTGTTTCCCAAACTATCAAAAGCTTGTTAGCCTCCGGCAGATCTTTTTATCTGCAAAGAATAAAGCAGATATGTCCACATTCTCAGCCAGTATAAATCAGTTTAATGTCCTTGGCCATTATTTTTTTCTCATGCATTATCTCTCAAGTGGAATTTAGGCAACGTTTAAGCATCTTCTTGTTTTCATGTGTCCAGTGTAAGGCTTAACAGAACAACCATTAGCCCTGGCTTTTGGAGGGCTTGCACCTGATGCCACCCTGGTCTCCAGGGCCTACAGGTTGAGGGAAGAAGGATGTGACTCATTTGGCAAGCAAGACAATTTCTTTGAAGGGTCAGTGGAGAAATGTGAGCTCAAAAGGTGGAGGATGTGGTGGAGCTGAGTTCAGGTGACCCCAGATACCAACAACATGTATATGTGTGCCTCTCAGTTCATTGCAAGGCTGGGGCAGCTTTATCTGATGGTTAGGCAGAGCTTCACCTAAGGCAGTGGGTGCCCTGGAGGGCTGCTCAAAGTTTAAGACTTCCCAGTTTCCCAGCTGAATTGACTGGTGCTCTGGCCAAATGGGATATGTCTCCAAAAAATCTGGTTGCCACATGAAATCAGAAATTTTTTTCCTTCCAAAAGAAAACCCACGACTTCCACTTGCAATTGGTTAGATTGACTAGAGGACATAGAGTTGAAAATTGTAATGTTCATAGAGACAGAGAAACCCCTCTGGCCAGAAGGAAACCTGTCTGCATCAGTCCTGACCCCTCTGGCAGCTCCCAGCCGCACAGAGTACACCCATGTGTCCCCCTGCCTAAAAGCCAGGGCAAATCCTCATGGATCCACAAACAGTTTCCTTGTGGATGGGGCTATCAAACCAAAGCATGTTGACCCTTCTGGCCAAGAAGGTCAAGTTGCTGCAGTTCTCCCCCACACTTTTTCCTTTTTTATTTTAAGGGCGTGGTATATTTTGTAAGTTTTGTGTTTATCAAGAAGTTGATTGTGTAAATAAAATTGTGGCCTTGTGTGCCAAATAGCTGGGTTATGATTTGCTGGAGGAGAGCCAAGGCGGTGTGTGGGAGCATGCCAGTGTTAATATGTTCACTTTGCTAAGGAATACGGCATGTGTGGAGCACGGAGGGAGGACACTCTTCCAGCCTGGCGCTGCTTAACCCTTCCCTGGCCTCACCGTCTCCAAGCCTGCACTGGGCTTCCCCCAGCAGTGCTGCACAAACACTGGGAGCATTCACCACGGCTGAGGCTCTCCTGGAATTGCCTGGAGCCTGGCCAGGTCAACAGGGGACTTTGCAAGGCTCAGGATCCCACCCTGATTCCCCTCCTGTGGCGGGAGCCCGGTGTTTCCTTCAGCAAAGGCTCCATCACACAGACCTCAAAGGGGCCTCTGAGAGAGGCCAGGTCAGGCACGTGCCTGGGGATGCCAGGGCAGGGAGAAGGGCCTTGGGCTAAATGAGAATCAACTCCCTGCCTGTAATGACTTTATTCCCTATTTACTACTAAGTGCTATCCAGAGTTTATCCTATTTCTATCCTGCAGAGGCAGCCAGAAATTCTCTCTGGTGGCTGTTCAAATAGCAGTGGAATCACTGAACAGTTTGGGAGTATTTTCAGCACAGGATGTCAGCACTTCATGCCACTGAAGGCAATGAGAAGTTGCTAGCAGGTTTTGGGTACACCAGAATTTTCCTCTGGTTCTTCTTTTGTTACTTTTCCCCTACAAATCATGCAGTCCCCATCTCAGAGCAGCCTGTAGCTCCTTCCTCTCATGCTTAGGTCATTCCATTCTGGAAGTATTTAAAACAAATGAGTGCAGAAAATGGAACCTCTTGTTTTCCACCAAAAAGGAAATCGTGAGTCGGCTCCTCCTGCAGACAAAGCAAAAGTCCCAAGGATGCAGGAAAGGACTTCATTTTGCCAAGCAGCAGGGAGTGGAGTTAGCTGTGTTACAGTGGGGAGGGGGTGGGGAGCCTCTGTGCGTGGGGAATTCTTGCAACTCAGACAGAAATAGTGACTTCCATTATTTACCTACCTAAGCCGGAAACCTGCTTGCATTTCAGGCATTTATTGTAATTCCTCACATAGCTGGGGATGATAAGCCCTGCTAACTAGTCATTGCATGCTGCCTGAAAATGATAGTTAATGTACACGGGCTACCCAAACAACCTTCTTCTTTAACCCTTTCAAACTTGCTGGCTTTGGGGGTTTGTGTTTTCTCAGATAATATTGCTGCTGATCAGCCTGGCCTCAGCCCTCCGTCTTCATAAAATTCTGTTTAATGGAACACTTTGATCGCAGTCTAATCTATATGGTGAAGGGAGCAGAGCAGTTCACGAAGTTCACTAAGTTCGTCTAAGATACAGTGACAGTTGTGTTTCAAATTTCAAAGTAATCAAAGGGAGCCATTTGGCTGACTTCCATTAAATGTCACCAAGATTTGGATGCATAACTCCTTGAGTAGGCTGGATACTGTGGTTTGACCCTATTAATGATCCTGAGCTGTAGCCTGTTGCAGAAAAGGAATTCTTTTCTTTGTGCACTCTTTGGTGGCATCTAGGCCCAAATGCTGAAGTGGAAGGTGTCTCCTCTCAGGGGAGCATACGGGAGAGGAAGCACCCACCTGAGGCTCAGAGTTTTGGCAAAGGGAGCTTACCTTTATCCATCTGTGCCTGTATCCATGTGTTCCCACAGCCATCCCACCTCGCTGCAGCCATCATGGCTGTCTCAGGTGCGGGAGAGGGCCTGGCTGTCCCCAGTGTCCCATCCCAGGCGGGCTGTCCTGTGTGCAGGAGTGTGCCTGGCTGTCCCCAGTGTCCCATCCCAGGCGGGCTGTCCTGTGTGCAGGAGTGTGCCTGGCTGTCCCCAGTGTCCCATCCCAGGCAGGCTGTCCCATCAGCAGTGAGCAGTGTGTGCTGCCTGGGTGCTGCACAGTGCCAAGCCCTAGATCTGAGATCACTACTCAAGTGCCCGATGGAAACATCTCCTCATCTCAATTTGTGGGGGAAGAGAGAGGAAGAGTTTGCAGCTGGGCTCCTGCCCGAAGGTGTTTGTGGTGGGATGGGGTATCACATGACTCCCAGCAGGCCATTGTTCCAGGGATTTGGCAGCCTCAGAGATACAAGGTGCATGTTGATGTTTGGTACCAATGGTATATAAAAGCTGCTTGCACAAGCCCAGCAGCCGATTTTACAAGATGTGGGGAAAGATGCATCATTTTCCAAGGGCAGGATTTAGCCCTAACTGCAATATCTTCCCAGCCATGATACAATAACAATACTTAGCAGGCATGTAGTTCTTAACATCATCAAAGTGATGTACAAGCAGCAACTAATTAATCCTCACAACACCCCTGTGAGGCAAGTATTACCATCCCATTTCACAGGTGGGGATGATGTGACTTTGGAAGGTCAAGTGACTTGTCCAGAGCTAAACAGTCTGCAATGGAGCTCATTAGTTCCTGGCTGACAGCCACTGCTCAATGTACTCACCCAGCCTATTATTGTATTTTATTATGCAAATCCCCATGCAAATTAGAAGCCCAAAGCAACCCGCAGATCTAAACATGGTACCTTAGATTTAAATGCAGGGTCCATTTTGTTTGAAATCAGTTCTGGAGGCCTTACAGTAATTTCACTGGATTTTGGATGGCAATGCCAAAAACCGGAAGAGACTGTCAATGCCTAGAATTCTCCAAGGATAGCAAAGGTTGTGAAGATGTCTGTTCATGGCTGTCCAGCTTTACCATTGTTTGCAGAGGCCACCAAATAGCGCCAAACTGGACAGGGTGTCACTGAGAGCAGTAAAACAACAAAGAAAGTGCAGCCTCAGTTCCTGCAGGTGTATTGCAAGCAGTGAATGGCGACTGGTCTGCCTAGTCCCTGCGGGACTCTTTGGCCACACAATTAAAGCTGGCAGAAGGGACAGTCCAGGCAAGCCAGCCAGCTGCAGTCAACTGGGGTCTAATTCAGACCTCAGGGTTTTTACAGTGCTGGCAAGCTTTGCTCAAAAGCTGATGTTGTCCATGCAGACTGGCACTATTTGGATGATTCAGAACATAAGCCAAGCCCTGTTTGGCTTGCACAACTGCAGTTCTTCCGGAAATTGCTGGGGATTTTGCATGTGCAAGGAAAGGAAAAGATATTCAGCATGTAACATTGAATCAGGACTGGTTCTTGGCTCCACATTTCATGGACCCACCAGTGTGGTGCTGGATTTTGTGAGGGTGTCATCATGCCACTGAAAGTTATTTACACCAAGTCACCCTCCAGGAACTGGGTCACAACTTTTTCTTTCCTGAATCTTGGCAGGGATCTCAAGGTTTACTAGAAGCTGAAGAGAGGATGTCTATGTGCAACGCCAAAACCAACTGAGATGCAAAGGGAACTGGGCCCTGTGCCACTGATCAGTGCGTGGCATGTCGGGCTCTGAGGGCAATGGGATGGGACTTCACTGCCTTGCAGCTCCAGTGGTTGCTGCTGGTTGCCTTTTGCACTCTGAACAGGTGTAAATGACTCCCCAGAGGCAAGGCACGGCAGAATCGGGGCCAGATCTTCAGCTGGTGTCAATCAGTGCCTCGGCTTCAATGGGGCTGCATCAATTCGCCTTAGGAAAGGGTGTAATGTGGGAAACAGAGATAAAGGAACTCATGTTCTAGCACCCTATATCCTATATAATTGCTTCAATAAGAGCACAGCCCAGAACGGGTTTGCCAGATGCCAGGGTGGTGCAGAGTCCAACCCGTGTTTCGTGGGCAGGTTTGTACACCCAAAGGGAGGCCGGCTCCGGCCAGGCCAGGCTCAGCTCCCACTTGGTGGTACCAGGGCTGGGCAGGACGTGGCTGTAGGACCTGGGCACAGAGCCCATGTAGGAGGCCTTAGCCCCGGCTGCTGGGCTGTGCTCAGCCATTCCTACATGTCTGCTCTGACCCACGGGAGCTGGAGTGAAGCCAGCACAGGTCTGGGAGCTGGAGCAACAATCATACCTTTGTTTTGTGGGCAGATGAATAGGGAGATAACAGGGAGTTAATGGACGGCAGCCCCTTCCCCCCTCACGTCAGTCCTATCACTCACCTCCTCCCCAGCAAAACGAGGCCTCGGGGACAGAGAAAGAGCGCAAAGATTAAAACTAACCCGTTGCTTTGGAACTCCTCAGCGAAAGGGGCTGATAAGAGAGGGCTGAGATCAGGAATCAGATTTCAGGGGTAACAAATGAATAACCAGAAAACGGAAGGATGCCAAAAGGGTTATCAGAAGACAGTGAGATGGTGAGCACGTCCCAACAGCTTCTCTTTCAAAAAAAAAAAAAAAGAGGAAAGGTGTTTCTCTTGTAGCAGTTACAGACACAAAGAGCTGTTCAGACCACTCTGCGCCCACCAAGACCCTGGAAAGATGAAAGCCCATCCCAGAGCTGTAGTGGAGCTTTGCAAACTTTTAGTCAGGTACAGTTTCCATGCTGGCCAACTCCCGGGAGCTGCAAGCCCTCCTGTTTTGTTCTCTGGCCGGGAAGCAATCAGCACTGGAAAGACTCGGGGAGTAGACGGGGATCATGCAGCAGGCTCTGGCTCAGACTGGGCAATGTGGTTTCAATTTAGGAGCTCTCCTCTCAAAGCCTCCATAAAGGCAGTCTGAATATAAAAGTCCATATTCTTGCAGTGCAGAATTGCAGAATCTTGGGAAGATTGTCCCCACCCCTAGAGAGGAGTATGAATCAGAGAAATAGGCTTCACAGAAGCACTGCAACGATAAAGTTCACAGCTCTGCAGATGTCACGAAGTTGTTGGAGTCACTGTGTGATCCAAGACGTGTATTTCCCCTGCCAAGACATGGACTGTATATATATTCAGAAATACAGTAGGAGAGAGGCATCAGGGAGCTTTTCCTCTTTTCTTGGATGGTGAGGAATGGGATGTCACTCGCTATCCTTCACCCCAGCAGAGATTGCAGAGGGATGTTTAACTTGGAGGAGGGACGCAGAGAGCTATGGCTGCTCCAGCAAGTGCACAGTTAACAGGCTTCAACCCATCAGCTGGAAGATCTGTCTGGAGCTCTGAAAGAGACTAAAAACAGGCAAAGAGAATCCTGGTGCCTTTTCCCTCCTGCCTGGAGTGGGGTGCGCTGGGCTGGTTTTGATTCTGTGTTTAAAACTAAAGGTAAGCCTGAGGAAAGGGAGGAGGAAAGAGCTGCCTTTGAGAGTTTGTTCTGTCATTCCCAGCCGATGAGCCTGTCTACTCACTCACTTGGGCATGTAGTAGTTAACACAAGATTCTTGATAATAATAGTTTGGGGGCTCTGAAAAGCCATCAGGTGGGAGCCAGATAAACCAGTTGTGAAGGTAAACCTTGACAACTCCTCGGGTGACCCCAGCCATCTCCCGCAGGGCTGTGGCCTTGATTTGGACTCCTGTCTCTGGCTGCTCTCAGGGCCAGAGAGCTCCCTTGAGTTAGCACCAGACATCAGTGTCAGCGTCAGCCTCCACAGGGGTCCTTTAGCACCCACCTGAGTGGTGGATAGGCAATGACTGCAGGGTTTTCTTTCTTTGGAATGTCTGGATTTGAAGCCCACATCAGTTCCCTGCTTTTGCACCTTCAGCGTCTCTGGGCAGACCCCAAGACTGGCTGGGGCCATCACAATGTCAGAACTTTTAAAAGTTGTAATTGGCATCACAACACTTGGGGAAGAGTTGGAGTATCAGACAATTTTCCTGCAACCTACTCTGAAGAACCATTTTTAGACCTAGTTTACATGAAAAATTGCCTTGTTAAATTTTTAACAAAAAAAAAATTGCCTTGTTAAAATTTTTTTGTTAGGAAAAAGTTCTGGGGTTTTTTTTTTACCACTGGTTATACTGGGACAAGACCTCATGTGAATGCAGTTATTTTGGTGTCAAAGTGTTTTGTACCATACAACTTTTCTTTCCAAAAAGAGCTTTCCCTGTTCTAATATACTCAACAATGCTCTACCTTTTTATGTAGATGAGATGTTAATGGCAGAGACTTCATTGTACTGTGGTGAGGGTGAGCAGGGAGGTAATTATAGTCTTGCTTTTTATTGTCCTTATATAATGCAACTGTGGATATTTTCCACCCCAACTGTGGCTCCCAGCCTATCCAGTCTTACCTCCCATTGTGGTGTGGATTTTGGATCCCACAGATTCAGGGATAGATGGCAAGATATCACAGAATATCTGTTCATCTTCTGCATAGGCAGACCTGTGCCTGCAGATTTTGTCTGCACATGAAGCCAGGGATACTCTTCAGGCTTCACAGTCAGTTTTCTAGAGCCAAGACCCAAAACCTGTGTTCTTAGAAGCATCAGATTTTCAAGGATACTTGAAAGCTTCTATTTCTCCCCAAATCTTGTGAGCAGTGTTTGCACTTATGGTAAATCAGATCTGTATTACAGCATCAGACATCACTCAATAACTTTCAGCTGTCTTGTGCAAGCACCTGCCCCCTGCAGAACACAACCAGTGTGGGTGTGACTCTTCTCTGGAAGAGCTGGGCTGGAGGTCAGTGTGCTTCTTTTGGGCTCTGGGAGTTTGCTGGCTGGGTGGCAGTGCTGGCTGAGCCTTGTGGGTGGGCTCAGCCATGTGGGGACCTTCCCTCAGCATCACGAGAGCTTCTGGAAATCCCTAACTAACAGTATCATTCCTCAAGTCATTTCAGGTGAGATTTAGGCAGGGAAATTGAGGGTGGAAAAAGGAATGTACAACAGCATTTCTTAGGCTGTGTGTTATTCCTCCCCAGCAGTTCTTGACAAATTCTGCAAAATTATTTCATAAAACCTTTCCCTGAGGTGAGAGTATTCTTGCACCCTGGAGAAGCAGAAATCTCTGCAAGAGCTCAGTAGGCATTTCAAACTTGATTGAGTATTAAGAGAAATATTTAAGGAATATGAAAAAAATCCCCAAAAATTCTTTAGGGTTTCATCCCATGTCCAGCAAAGATTCCATCAGGCATCTTACACCTGAACAATCCTTCTGATTGCACACTTAGATCTTCCGTGATTCCTCGGGGAGATAAGGAGAGATAATAGCACACATTCCATGAAGTAACTGGTAGGGCTCTCAAACCTCTGCCTCACCACCTTTGCGATGCTGGGTCACAAATCCTTTTGTTGAAGGCCTGTAGAAGACCTGGCATGCTGGGACCTGTTAGCACCACAATGACAGGATTATTAGTATTACTCCTATTAACACTGCTACTGCTACTAATATGTTAATGAGTCATATCGTTAATAGATTAAGAATGAATTATGTACTGAGGTAATGTATGTTACACTTTGATTTCTAGTGAAGGTCATTTGCAAATGTCACGCGTGCCTTGCTGTGGGGATGTATTTCCTTGCTTAGGAGCTCCGGAGCTAGAGAAACATTTGGCATTGCTCCTGTTTTCCTAGAAGTTTTCCACAGAGTTGCTGTTTGTAAAATGGTGCTGCTCATTTTGCTCTTGTTTTTGTTAATGAAATAATAAAGAACCCAATTCTGTATTTTTTGAGGCCCACATTTCCCCATTACTTTTGAAAGGAACTAGGAAGAAAACTAAAAATACAGGGCCACTCCTCAAATATGCTCTTTGAGGTAGTGGGTAAGGGACAACAGAGCATTTCTCTTTCTGACTCCTGCAGTTCCAGAGAAAATTCCCAGAGAAGCTCCTTTAGCACAGTAATATCCATAGTGTACCCCCTGTGGCCTGGACAGCGCATGTGTCATGCACAGGAATGTTCCTCAGAGCCATCACAATGATACTGGATTTATGTTTGCCAGTTTGAAATTTGATGCTGCGATTAAATTTTTGGAGGAACTGTGTTCCCTTCCAGGGAAAATTCTTNAAGAAAGAAAGAAAGAAAGAAAGAAAGAAAGAAAGAAAGAGAAGGAGGGAGGGAGGGAGGGAGGGGAGGGGGAAGAAAAAGAAAAGAGCGAGAACGATAGAGGTTGCGATAGTATTACGTTACCGATTGGATAAACTGACGAAACAGCCTACTGTGACTTGGGGAGTTTAATTTTGTACATTTTGGCAACTTCTTAAAGCAGAAAATGAGAGCAGTACTGTCAACAGGGCTTTTGATATTCCTCGGTGTTTATACTAGAGATGAAAGTGCATTCTGAATGAGGGTGGAAGGCAGCAGGCCAGATCCCGACTCTGGCGACAAGAGGTGATAAACACGGCGGATCTGCCCCCTGTAACAGCGGGGAGGAAACGCTTCTCCCGTTGCTCAGGACGCTGTTAGATTTCCAGTTTTTTCCATTCCGCCTGGAAGACACAGGATCTGTGAAGGGGTTGTTTTTCCTGATTACTGCAATAAACCAGTGGATAGCCAAGTCTCTTGTCTGGCACATGGAAACCCAGGGTCGTGTTCCTGCTCTTTCTGGATCACTGTTCTGCAGAACTGGTCTCGCTGTTGCCAGCAAATAGTGTATGACTTATATCCAGTGTGAAATGACTCCTACAGGAAAGCAACATCCAAGAATGGCCTCTTGCCTGGGGGTTAAGATATCCCTCTTGGATTTAGGAGATCCAAGTTCAACTCCCTGATCTGTATCAGGCTTTCAAAAGCGCATCTTCTGGCTGTTGAAATCGTTGGCTGCTCTGGCCAGGTTTGTTTTGACCAGAAGATTCCTCCTGGACCAGAGAAACCTTTTCCCAGTGGAAGTTTTGCTAAGCTAATGTGTGTAAGTAACCAGAAAAACATGTTGGGGGGGATAACAAGCTATCAAAACGAATTCTCTGAACAAATAAGGGTTAAGAAATGTTTGCCAGGGAATCAAATCGGTCTCTGTGCCATTGTGTTCTTTTGCTGAGATTTAATGGAAAGAACTATAAATTGTGGTTCTGATTAGCCAGCAAGAAAGGTATCTGTCAGGCAAGTTCTGCCACCCTTACTCATGTGCAGGATTTCATTTCACTGGTTGTCTCAACTGTTTTGCTGGACCATCCCTGTCAGGCTGCTCTGCCCTGCTCCTCTCCGCCTCCAGCAGTGCTATTAAGGGAAGGAGGGAGTTGTGAATTCCCGCAGTCTTTGGTGAGGTACAACTTCCTTCCTTGCTCACAGCTAATGAGAAAGGCTTCACCTCTTCTCCAGACCTTCTGGCCTGTTTATTTATAGAGGCCAGTATCCAGACACTATGGGGAATGCTGCAAACCAGACTCGGACCTGGGATGTAGCTGGTCCAGCTCAGCTGCACAGTAGAGTTTTTGTTGGGTGGAGGCATCTTAGTGTCCTGCTTGGGACATAATATCTCACCTCTAAATAAATGCTCTGCCCTGCAGGGTAAGGTGATTCTCAACAGGAGTGAAGCTGGTGGAACCAGGCTTATAAAAATATCTGAGCAGGGGAAGAAAATAACTGCTGTTTTCCAAAAAGATGCATTTTTCTATTTTAATTTTTTAAGGCTGTGATAAAATTAATGTTGTCTATGATGTAAAGCTGAAGGGTTGACCAGAACTTCCCTTGTGGTCAAGCTCTTTTTTTACTGATTGATTTTAAGTCCTCTAAATTTGTCAGGCTCACAAGTGCATGGTGACTTCAGTTATAAGAGAATGTTTGTGTCTTTAAGGAAAAATACAGCGACCCCTCCTCCCCCTTGCCCTTCTCAACCTTGCAAGGAAACCAACACTTGACCAGAATATTTTTTCTCCCTCAGTGGAAAATGCTGATTAAATACTCAAAAAAAATAGCAGTTAAAACCCCCAGACTCCTAAATCTCAAAAAATCTTTAACGGGAAACTGCTGGTTACAGAATAGTTGTGTAGTTTTGGCTGAGAACGCGCATTGGCATTTTTTTTGGTAGAAGCTCAAAACTCTAAGAGAAATGTCTTGAAAAAATCACTTTTCTATTGATAAAAAGAGATCTTTTTTCAAACATTTCTATGCAATTGTTCTGCTGTTGAGCAAAGCGATGGCCACATGGCTGTGTTGCTGACATGAGGGACTTTCCATACTCATTTTTTCTTCCTGAGCCAGGAATTGTTTCAATTGAGCTTTTTGGTCATTCTTCACACCAGAGAAGACACCAGGGTTTGGGCTGGGATCATCTGAGTGGTCAAGTCCAGTCTTGTCACACTGCACTGCTGCTGTCAGCCCCTCAGGGTCTGGCACTGAGAGCTCTCTGCATTTTTGGGGCACATCTTTGCTTAGCTGGTTTTACTGGGGTTAAAATTCCTGCTCTTATTAATCCCCACTGGCATACACTGCTTTCCTGCTGACTCGAGTTTGCTCCAAAAGCAATGTGCAAGTGTTGTGTGAGGAGGTACAAAACATGAAGTGAGCAGGGCAGATGACCAAGTTATGGGAAATTGGTGACAAGAACAGCAGAGCTCAGCTGAACTCTGTGTAGTGAGGTCACAAAGGACTCACTCCTTGAAGAACACAGAATTACTCATCTTCCTTCAAAATCCATGCCCGCTCGTGTAGCTGGCTTTTGAATGTAGAAATGTGTGGAATCTGGATACACGAAGGGAATTCAGGGAGGAGAAAAACAAGCAGTAAGAACGTGGAGGAGCTTTGCAAATCCATGTAAACCCTGCACTATTTCTGTTCTTCCTGGGGATGCTGGCTGCTTCTCTAGTGCGTTCCATGGTCACCAGGGTTTTCTGTGTTTAGAGTCTGATCCCTCTCATCTTTGACTGGGTCTTGCTTCTGGCTGAAGACTGAGAGAACAGATGGATATTTGCAATCTGCAAGAGAAAAGGCAGAGCCACATTTTATGTTGTTTGAGTTCATTGACACCATTTAGGATGTGGACTTCTCTGCTTTGTTCTCCCTCAAGGAAAAGAGATACAGAGAAATTACAGGAGCTCCAGTGCGTGATTGCACTGTCAGTCAGCAGCAGAATCAGCCACGGTTGCCTGTGGGGGTATTTCCTCATGTTGGCTCAGTTTGGCTGTTGTTGAAGTCAGTTTTTCCAGTGATCTCTATTATGGAAGCTGAGGTTGGCCATTCCTCATCCGCATCCCAGTTGGCGAGGGGCCCTTACGCTGGCCAGGAGTACAGCTCCAGAGTAAACCAGATGCTCACAAGGTAGTTTTCAGTGGCACTATGGAAAACAGGTAACAGAAGGGAATGAGATTTCTTTCCACAGACCTTTGTTTTAAAGGGTATTTTGGGGTGCGGGTTCACCTCTCCTTGGGTCTCTTGCCAGCAGGTGGGAACTTTTTCAAGTTGTCCCTTTTCTGAGAAGGGCTGAATCGTCCGCCCTAAAGCATCCCTTCATGCAATTAAAACCAGCAGTACTGCTTCTCCAACACTGGGGCCTCCGATACTGGGAGGGGAAGCGGTGGCTCTTCTTTGAAGTCCCACCTACGTGAACATCAGTGGCAGGACTTCAAAGGGAAGCTGCTATTTCCTGTTGGAGCTCAGCCCTGGTGCTCAGCACTGCTAACAAAGCAGTCGGACTGGTTGCAAAGGCACTGATCCAGCAGAGAACTTAAGCACATGCTTAAGTCCCTCAGGACTTATCCACATGGTCTGCTGGGTTGGGACTCACCTCCACTGGAGACTGGACTGATGGTCAGGGTTGTGTCTCCCAGGCTGGATTTGCAAGGGGAAGAGCGAGGTTAAAGAGCGTGTCCCAAATGGCTGGATGGTGCTGCAAAGCTGGGCTCACCATTCGTTACCTTGGGGCAGCTGGGCAGCAGCAGGAGGGGGAAACGCCACAGGCCATACCATGGAACTTAGCAAACAGCCTGGAGACAGACACCAGGCTGCAGTGACTATCAGCAAAAGCTTGTAAATCACCGATTCAGAGCTAGCCTAAATCAGCATCGTTGAGTTCAGGTGAGAATCCAGCCCAATAAATAGAGTTGTAAAGGTGGGAGTCTATTTGCAAGCAGGTAGGAAATGCTAAAGGCACAATCATTCTGCCCCACCTTTTGCTGGGTAATATTTGATTTTCCTGTTAGGTCCTCTGCTGTCCATGGAGCTGCTTGCAGGCTAAGGGATGGCAACATGGAGATGTAATTTTCTAACAAGCATTATTTAGGTAATTCATGTAATTTGTACCAACTTATTCTCTCAGTTTTTCTCCTGAGGCTACAGACAGACCTTGTGGCCGTGATCTGCAGCTGATGCACAGGTCCCACACTGCTCTTGCCCTGTTCCCAGCATCACATCATCCCCTCTTTAGCAGTGCAGCATAAGAGCTTTTCCCTCATCACAACCTACATGGAGCCTCATGGCTGCCTCATGTGTAGCAATTAAAAGATGTCTGGGACATGTTCCATGCTGGGAGTGTGGATAGAAACTTACACTTGGAAAGGCTGCTCTTTGTGGAACAGATGTATTGGATTAAGCACAGTAGGGTGTGGGAATAAACAGGTCACGAAGCCTGAGAAACCCCAGTAGGTTCCAGGTCTTGCTCCCTGAGGTTCTCCTGTTCCTAGGGTAGCACAGCCTGCCAAACTCGATTGTAGGCTGCAGTTTTCCTCCACCTTGCCCTTCTCCCTATAGGGGAACTCATTCCCTGATTGCTAATCCCCCATCCCAAGTGAGTGAATCGAGAACACTGCATTTCCTGGCCATTATCCTCTGAGACAAACTAGAAACATCTTCATTTGGATTATGAAAATATCTATGCCAGAAGTTTGGGATGTCACCAGCAGACATCTGCCCATTCATCCGTGTTCCCAGAGGAAACTTCTCATATGTCCTCACGGTGTGGATGTGCACTGTGTAGTTAGTGCTCACCAAAGCAGCAAGGCTCAGCTCTGTGCTGAGCTGCTCAGTGATGTGCCCACAGTCCTGTGGCACTGCCCAGAGAAGGTAAGGCCCCCACGATTCAGGTGCAGGATGCCACTACAGTGCTAATGTTACTGCATGGTACCTCCTTGGCATGCTCCTCATGGGATCAGGTTGGGATCTCCACTGGGATTTTGTGTGGAGGTCTGGTTTGGAAGTGCCCAAGCACAGGGAGTTGACGTGCCCTCCTTTGGATGGGAGGTTGGATGGGGCTGTGGTTGATTCTGCTCACACCTGAGTGCTCTGCAAGGGGGTTTGTTCCTGAAACTGAGGCTGGTCACTTCACCTAAGAGTGAAGCTGGTGACCTCAGAGACTTGTAAAAGTCCAAACCCAGCTTTCTTGCACCTGCAAAATCCACAAGAAGCAGCTGATGTGATTTCTTGGGAAGGAAGCCTTATGTTGTGACTGAGGCATGGGACTCGAGCAAAAAGACTGTTTTGGAGCTGACACAGGTGTGTCAGGCGGCCTTGCAAAGTTCACTTGGTCTCTTTTTCCTTTGGTCGCCCACCTGTAAATTAGGCTAATAACCCCTTGCCTGGGTGGGTGTTAGCCAGGTAAGGGTGTATCTCATTGCATGTTGTATAGGTACTAGATTTGCTCTTGAGCAGGATTCTCCTCCAAAATGAAGAAATAATAACCAATTGAGACAGGATGGCTTTTTGGAAGGATTTCTTGCAAAGGCTCCTTGGATTCAAAGAAGGTGCATTTTTTAATCTTCTTCATTTGTGTGGTTTCTACCCATGAGTTAGTACTAAAAGGGTTTTATCCGATTCAGGGTGTACATGCAAATATTTCTATTTGAATAATACTGGAGAATAAATTTAGAAATGTTTGAAGAGAGTATGAATGCCTCAATCTGCTAGGTGGAAAAATTACTACTTCTTGTGGGCAACCCAACCTGTTTAAGTTGCTAAAAACATACCTGACTTAAAAAAAAAAAAAAAAGAGAAGAAGGAATAGCTGAAAAGAGAGCTTTTTTAAAAAACAACTCTCTTCAGATTGCTAGTTTAATATTTCAGTATGCAACAGTATTTTCATAACTGCAGCTTTTTTGGGTAGAGGTGGGGGAAATTAGAATATATTAAAGAACTCTGGAAACCACTTTCTATTTGTAAAACATGTTGTGTGTGTATCATAACACCTACAGTACTTGTAGCTCTGCCAGATTGTGCATCGACTGCCAGAATTCTCCTCGCTAAATGACATTATACTACTTTGTGGGTATTGAAAACAAATATTTTGAGGGGCGGGAGCGTTCTCATCCATAAAACGTTCGTCGCACTTGCAATATTCAGTCAGAGCCTTTTATTTGAAGGCTGCTGCGTTTTTCAGCTGCTTGTCATGAGTGGAAGGATAGGTTTAAGGAATGTTTGCTTGCTCTCCAGCTGGTCTTTGGTGTGTATTTTTTGCAATCTAGCAGCCCCTAGGGGCTCTGGAGGAGATGAGGGCCTCGGAATGCTGGGCACTCTATGGACATGTAGTAGAGGACAGTTCTGGGAATGAGAAGTCTGGTGGTTGTTTTCAGAAGCGCAGCCCCAGAGCAGCTCCTCTTGCACGAGGTGGTGTTGGGAGGGATGGGAGATTGCCCGGATGGAACAGGGAGTGAGGTCTGGCTGGGTGCAGCCACGGGGCACTGCAAGGGGCACTGCTGGCACGGTGCCTGTGCCTGGTGCTGGAAATGACAGCGATGGGAGAGCTGCACTGCTGGCTGGCAGCTGTCACTGCTGCTGGATAGGTGATGCAGAGGCTGCAGGGACACTGCTGATATCTAACTGAGGTTCCCAGTTAACCCACAGCTTGTGGATTTTGAGGATGGCACAGGGGTGCTTCCTTGCCAACATGAGAAGAACCCTGGCACATCGCCCTTATAAAAATCTGCAGAAGAGCAGCAAGGGAGTAGAAAACTCAGTTAGGGGCTGCTGAGGTCTCCGTGGTTCAGCCACTGGAACGGCCTCCACTGGGCTTTTGGTACTGCTCACGAAGCCAAGCTGCCTTAGACTGCTCTCACTGACTCCACGGTTACACCGCAGCCACAGCCTGGTGCATTCCTGTGCCAAAGCCCAAGAGGAGCAGGGAGCGTTGCCTAATGCCCTTCCATGCCCTGGTGTCATCAGCACATTGCAAGCTGCACTTGCCAAGCTCCAAAGTGGAGACATTTGCTGACATTTTATATTGTGTTTCAGTGGCACTCCTGTGTTTGTTCGGCATAAAAGCCGCGATTAAAATGCAAGCTAATTAGTAGCTACTTATTAATATCTCCTTGTTTTTTAATCATAATAGACAGATGCGATCAGTTTTCACAGGTATAAAGGAGTAGTGTCCTGCTAAAAACTGTAACGTGCTTTAATCCATAGCTGAGTAGTTTGCTGTGACTGGATAGACCTGTTAGTTTTTAGAATTTGTTATTAGAGATGAATGATTAAAATAGAAAGGAAATGGAAAGATGTTTTAGAGCCAGTTAGGAAAAAATCTTCAGGAATGGACTTTTCCTTTTTTTTTTTTTTCCCCTCTCCTTCTAGAAATGACATTATCTGGGATGGACAGAGCTGCTGCAGAGGCTTCAGGGCACTTTAAAGGGTAATAAGAAGGGCATGGGGTGAGAAAAAGGTTCCTGCTGGGTTAAAGAGAGACACTTGATAGCTCATCTGGGAGCAGAGAGTCAGGTTTAATAATGTCCTTGCTAAACGCAGTTAATAATTGAGGTCAGGGCCCTGGGTGAGGGCAATAAGGGGATAGTCTCCCATGTGCGGAGTGATGGGGTAAGGACAAGCTGTTCAGAGCACACAAGCCATGCTGATTGCAGGCACACAGCAGAGCCAGCCTGGGTCACCTGGGACCCTGATGGCAGCAGGTAGCTCACAAAGCACTGCTTTTTGTATGTCTGTGTTGGGTTTTTTTTTTTTTCAAATGCCTGATAATTGGATTGCTTGCAGAATAGCGGGGCAGCATGGAAGCAATCGTGCTGGCTTGGCACAGCCAAAATGTTCATTGATCAGCTCGAGAGATCTGGGTAAGACAACAGGCTTATCTTGCTCCATCTTGCTGCTGTGGTAACGTATAGCTGGAATTAGGAACTAGAGGGCTATAAATGTTTTCACCTGAAGGATCACGTTTAGGTATCTGAGGGTCATTATATACGCTGTACATCAGAGTCCCTTCCAGAACCCAGAGCAGTCATCCTCAGAGCGCCCTGCTGAAGGCAGGATTACCTTTTCCTTGTTGCCCAGGTGAGGAATCAAAATATCAAATACCTGAGAGACTTGGCTACAGCTGTGCAGGGAGTCGCTGCCAGAGCAGAGTTAGTTCTCACTCTGAGCACAGGTGCTGGCCACTTTCCTTAGGGCACAAACTTAATGTTCTGCTTGCTTTTCATGGCCTGCATTTGTGTCCCTGATCCTGCCACAAGGTGCAGATGGAAGGACTTCCATTGGTTTTGGTGGGGCCATGGGCTGTGTGCTGCAAGCCTGGTGCTTTTTGCAGCAGGATTTGAGCTGCAGCTTTCTGGGATGAGGCACGTGTCATTCCTGGCACAGCAGGGGAAAGCAAGCTCAACCCATCACAGCTTCTTCCACCTCATGGCAAAGCTGGAGGGAGGATGGGAAAAAAGCCGCTCTCTGATTACAGCTCATGTATGTGCTTTGGCAGAGAGAACACAGCGTAATTGTGGGCCAGAATTTTGCCATTAAGTGGTAAATCCTTGAAAAACTGTAATTCTGCAGACTTCAGGCGAGGGAAAAGCCTGTTTCCTAGGTTTGCTGTGTAGGGTTCAGCTCCAGCCACTTGCCCAGTTTCTGTTGCAGCACTTGATCAGCCAGCGCTTTATTGCCGTTCCCATTACATAGGAGGGGGACGCTACCTCTGCCTAGTCAGAAAGGCTGGGAAAAGCCCTTTTCCTGGTCAATACATTGCCCAGCACAGCATCCAGACGTTGCTTAGCACAGGCAGGGTCCTGTGACCTGCAGGGACTGCTGTGCCAGCAATTAATAATAAATCACAAATATCATACAAGTTCTCTGACAGAGCCTTCCTTCCTTCCACAGGCTTGTAACTCCAGGCATGGGGTAAGAAAAACAAAAAAGGAAAGGAACAGCTTACTAAATGGCCAGATTGCATTAGTTTGGCAGTCCTTGCTTGAAAAAGGCCTGGTAGCACATGAAAAATTAATCAGTATGTGAAGGATTGGAACATAAGCACAAGATCTAGTAGACTGATGAAGGACTGAAAACACTGTATGAATAAGTCATTCATAGCTTATCATCCCAGTAATCATTTCCTCAGTGATATCAACTTTTTAGAAAGCATTAAACTGAACATGGCACGGACTTAAAATTTAAGATCAATCCGGGTGACATTTTGGGTGTCTGTGAGGTTGAGTGGCAGAGGGGGATGGCAGGAAACCAGCCTTTTCTGTGAGCTCTTTGTGCAGGGACACGTGCTGGGCAAGCCCCCAGGGGCAGCAGCGCCCAAAGGGCCATCTTTTAAGGGATGCAGCTTTATACAATTCCTCTCACATCTAAATGCCACACTCCTCCTGTGTCAGTAAAATACTTGACATAGCTTGTTGCCAGCTGGACCTTCCCTGTCTCTGCTCCCGAGCATGGGTCCTAATTCCAAAAAATGGTATGTGGTCTGCAGAAAAATATTATACTGTGAGGCATACGTTAATCTTAATTGCTGCGTTTCCTCACTTTTTAGGCTTGGCTTTGTCACTGCCATAATGTTCTTTTAATGTTGTTATTGTTTCTTACAGACATGAAGTGTTTTACAGATGATGGATGGCCAAGTCTCTCTGATGTTTGGTTGCAACAGCTCAGTTCCGTGTGCTGCTAAAACGTCAGCCAAAGGAGACATTAGGGGTCTGTGTGTGCAACTAAGATGGATTTGGGGCTTCTGATCCTCTGGCTGGGTGTTGTCTGTCCTCACAGGCATTACTGGCCCGGATTATGCTGCTGTACCCCGGCTGTGACTCCGGCATTACTCCGCTGTTCCCGGGGGGAATCCATCCCTGCCAGTGGCGGCGGGTGCTCCCCAAATCACAGAGTGCCAATTGTCCTCCCTGTGCGATTCATTTGCCACATGTTTAAAAATGAATGTAGCTATGTGAATAAGAGGAAAAGTTCAGGCAGAGGAATAATTTATAATTCCCAATAATATTGCTTCTAGCTACTGCTCTATAGTGCCAGTTCCTGCCCACTGTGGTTTAGGCAGCTAACAGCTATAAAAGTTTGTTGACCTGAGAGGCTTAGTATCAACCATAGGTACAGTCAAAGTCAATATGGAGGCTGCAAATCCAGTGCTAATAGAAAAATAGAAGTCAATATTTAGGATGTGAGTCAGGAACTTAAAATAGGAAAGTGAAACAGATGAGGGCTGTAGCTGCAAGAGTGCTGGAGGTGAAATGTTTAGATCCAAGGACCACTGCTGATTACTATCTTCTCCTCTAACAAGGTTGCTTTTTCTGCTTCCAAAATTCATTTCCAGTGGCCAGGCCACCTCCCTGACCTATATTCCTCAGACTGCCATTACGTCAGAGCCTGCCTATTTGGGGCTGTAAGTGAAATCCTCTGTCTTCTAGGTAAATCCACAGGTAATTATACGTGGGACAAATATGGGCTGGGGCACGGAGAGGCCAGGAGAAGAGTTTGGCTTAGCTCTGTTTATACTGGAAAATCCCCTTTCTAAGGCTGTACTGTTAGGTCTTGGAGGGGAGGGGGCACAGGGAACTCCCCCCCGTGAGGCGGTAGCTGCCGGGAACAGGGATTTCACAGTGTGGCTCTTCCAGGGAAGCATCAGGCGGAAAAGTAACCAGCCCTAAGTGGGGGTTTTCACATTGGAGAGGGGCACGAGGCACTGAGAGCCCTTACCCACAAATGAAAATGCTGTGGCCTTATTTCCACGGTGAGGGACGGGGAGCGATGCCCGAGCACGCCGGTGATGAATTTATGTGCCCTGCAGTGAGGCAGTATTTTAATTTACACATCCTTTCCACAGTTTGGTTGCAGTGGACCAGATCTCCTACAGATGTGAATCTGTCCAGCCCCATTAGAGTCAGTAGAGCCTCTTTATTCCAGCTAGGGACCGCACCCACACCTCCTGGTTTTTAAAGAAATTGCCACCTTCCAGGTTCTCCCATTGCACTTCCTTTTCAGAGAGAGCCTTGGGAGCCAAGAAGGTGTCCCAGGATTCACAGTGACATTATTTTGCTACTGTAAGAGGACCCCCTCATGTCCTCCTCTGACACATGTGATAACATTCCTTTGTTTTGGCTTTGATGTCACAACCCTGTTTCCACAGACTTGCCCTGATCTTGTTGTGACAAGGTCAAATCCCATTCAATTCAAGAGGAAAGTATTAATACGAGGTGAAAACCCTGGTATTAATTAAGCTCTGAGCAGTAACTTCAGGCGGATGCTGCTGCCTTTATTCCTTGCATGTACAGTGCTCCAGCCAACACATCTGGTTCATGGGGCAATCCTAGCTTTGGTTTAAAAAAAGGTATATACTCTAAAAAATGATTGCTGGACAGCCAAGAACAAGGTTCCAAATCTGAGCTGTGCTCCAAAGTAACACCAGAAGTAGCAGGGAGATCAGCCTGATGAATTGTGTCATGGTACCACAGGGCTGACTGGCAAAGGCTGCAATTGCAACTATTTTCTTGTGAGAAGTAAAGTTTGTTTCCACTGAACTATCTGAGATATCGATATGAATCTGAGCTTTTTATTTTTACATCCAAACATCCAAAACGTCCAAACATTTAAGCTGAAACAATTTGATTGTAATAGAGTTCCCGTTTCATGCTGCCCCATCTGAGTATTGTGAAGCACACCAGGTTTTCATTTAATGTAATTGCAGATGTCTATAATTTGCAAGTATTACTGTAATATCAATAATGTTTGTTATTTTTTCTGACCAAGTGCTCAGGCAATATGGCATGCCAGCACATCCTAAAATGTATAAACCAGGTTATGCAATGCCTGGTAGCTATTTAACTGAGTTTTTCAGGTGCAGAAACTGAGGCCCATTGCACAGGATGATTTGCCCATTGTTCTTAATGCAACATGTTGTGGACTCAATATGTAACTGGATCCCAGCCTGATGGGATGTTTCCCTGAAGTGGGAGAAGTCCAGCCACCTCATACTCCCCTTTACTGCAGCCTTACTTTTGCTTAGGAAGAAACAAACAGATTTCTGTTCATCTCACCTCAGGGACCAATATTAAAGTGGATATGGCACCTTTCAGCCCAGCTTTTTCAGCTGGAGAGTTCTCAGAGATAAGGTATCCATACAGATACATTATCTGGATATAAGGGTTAGTGTAGAGGGTTCTCTTAAGGCTGGCAGAAATCCAGGGTTTCTGATTCTCCAAAAACCTAAAGAAACTTCTTTCTTTTTTAATCAGGTAAAGCAGCAGCTCTTGGATTTGGCAGCTGCTCAGTTTCCCTTCTGTAGCAATTCCATTGAGGCTGTACTGAGGAGCCTTCCTGCCTCTGAGGGAAAGGTTAATGCCATCCTGGGGCCCTGACTGCCCTTGGCTCCTTGCTCCATCCCTGCACAGCAGTGGGACAGCCTTTCACCAGCGTTGCCACTGGGGATTTTGTGGCTGCACTACGGGTTGGGTGATGGGAACTCGCTGCTGATCCCAGCACACTGTGGAGCTGCAGGGAGCTTCCACTCTTTCCCTGCTGGGGCACAGGGCAGAGGATGCCCACTTCGGGGTCACACACAGCATCTGCTGCTTCCAGGTATTACAGCAACACAGGCAGAGCTCTTTCCAAATCTTCGCTTTGCCTTCGGTAGGCCATAAGTCAATCAGATGCAGGATATTTCAAATGAAACTTTTTTGAGGCTCCTTGAACCATTGTGTCTGATGGAACTTTGTTTCCATGGAGAGCCTTCAGACTGGGAGCAGTTTTCATCATCAAACCTCTGGGGTAGGCCCATGATTTCGGAACAGACGAGCCATGGGCCAGTTATAAACAAAACAGCAAACAAGGTTTTGTTTGCAGGCCATTGTACAAAGCCCTGGGTATGGGTCAAAGGCTTCGAAGATTTTGTTTTAAATATAGTTCTGTAAAACGTTCTTGTTACAACATATAGACTTCCTATCATCTGGACACAAGTTCAGCAGTACAGATTTTAGAGGGACAGAATGTCCTAAACTGACCTAAAATTGTTTTACTCTGCATAAACATGTCATGATTTTTAAAGAACCTAAACTCTTTCATGGACAGAAACTTGGAATGTCTTCCCTCAGACAGTACAAAGATTTCACTTGTGAGCTCTGATGAGTCAGGAAATATTGGGCCTTAGACTTATCACTCTTGCAAGACTGAATATTGCATACTCTGTAGCTCAGGAGGTTGTAATTTTGCAGAGGTGTCACCCCCTTAGGAACAAAACTTGAATCACTGTCACCTGGGCTTATGTCTAAAGAGGTGTCCCCAAGGAGGTCCCAAGGAGGAATATTGACAAGTGTTTCCTTACCCTGTTTGCCAAGAAGAGGATGGAAAATATCTGGACAAGTGGACATGAAGAATTTTGTAAGATTGGTCTAAAAATGAGTTACAAGACCAAGCAACAACCCCTTTATTGAACCCATGACTGTTCAGAGTAGAAGAAGAAACCTTCTTCCATGTCATCCCAACACAAAAAATCGAGTCCCTGGACAGGTTAAACCACCAGCTCTATTTCCCAGACCTTCCTACAAAACTGATCACGGATAAAGAGAAGAGAAAAAGTTAGAAAGTAAAATAAAATATCTCTGAGAAGCTATTTGGCACACAAAATAACAATATAAGTGAGAGGACAAGAGCCCTCACACCCTTGCAGGTCCCCTGGGAAAAGCTGGAGCAAGCAAACCACTGGCCCCTGGGCCAGGCTGCTGCAGGTACATTTGACCCTCTTGCCCAAGCTGTATTTCATTAGTATATCTCAAGGAGGATGGGCTGTTAAATGATTCAAGCTGGATAAGATTTGCTGCAATGGAAAACTTGTGTGTCTCTGTGCCTCTCTGGTTGAAAAACCTTTTGCAAAAATAGATTAGCAAGCCATCGTTGCAAACTGGACTGTTAACCTAAGAGTAGAAAGTACAATGGGGTTTGAAACTGCGTTTTAATTTGTCATGCTGCTGAATAATTTATCGTACATCTCACCATATATTGAAATTAAAACCTGAAGTATGACATACAGTAAATAATTCAGACTGGCTCTTTCATCGAGTGTGAGCTAGGTTATTGATACTTCATTTTAGTGAGACAGACATCCATGTCAGCTCCTGCTGGGCTCTCTAATTTTGCTTGTGTTGGTACCAGTGAAAAAATTTAGGGCTACAAAGGCAGTCAGAGGGCTTGGCAGAGTTGGGGCTGTTCAGCCTGTTGCAGCCTTTCAATATTTAAAGGGGGCTTATAAGAGAGATGGGGACAGATCTTTTAGTAGGGCCCATTGTGATAAGGTCATGGTTTTAAACTAAAAGAAGATAGATTTAGTTTAGATATAAGGAAGAAAATTTTTATTATGAGGGGGTGAAACACTGGCACAGGCTGCCTGGAGAGGTGGTAGATGCTCCATCCCTGGACACATTCAAGGTGAGGCTGATGAGACTGATCCAATTGAAGATGTCCCTGCCCCCCCCAGGAGGACTGGACTAAATGACCTTCAAATGTCCCTTCCAACCCAATTTATGCTGTGATTCTGTGAAATCCTCCTTTAGGCAGTCCATGAACTCCCTGTGTACTCCTTCAGTTCTCCTAATAAAATGACTGTAAGGAAAACTTCTGCAGCCTGAGCAGCAAAGACAAATGACCTGATCTGAGGGTGCAGCCTCACAAATACTTTAGGAGCAGCCACACGAGCTTGAGGAGAAAGCTGGGGGTATTGATCCCAACCCACTGACCTCCAGCACCTATCTCAGATGTGTGCTGTGCACGGGGCAGCAGAAGCTGGGGCAGCAGTGGTGTGGTGTAGGCAGGTTGGTGGCACGTGCTTGCACATTGGCAAACACAAATAGATGGTTACAGCACAGCTGTTTGTGTTATTTGAGATCGAAATCTTAACAGCTAATTAGTATCTCATTAGGGTTCTATTTACATAGCTAATGAAGGTAATTTATGAGGAAAGAAAACATTTGAGACTCTCCAGCACAGTCAATTGACTTGAACTTTGGTGGAGCAGACAGCCAACTGCATTTAGAGCCTCCTTTTTTCCTGGATAAAAGGGACAAAAAAAAGACATTAATCCATGGGAAAGTGTGACTTAAACCTCCCTGTGCCTCAGTTCCCTCTAATCAAGGGCAATGGGTTCTCCATTCTCCATGCACTATTTAGGGCACTGATTTCTTCTAAGCAGACAACATAGTTTGTCTTTGTTTGTTTGTTTGAATCTCAAAAAAAGAAGAGGGGTCATCAGACATGTTCAAAAAATGTGCATTGGTGCTGTTCAGCCCATTTCAGAGGAGGGCTCTGTGTGTTATTGTGGGTAATCCAGAGTTTACTGCAGAGCAGTAGGAATTTGTCAGTCCCAAGTTCAGGGAAATATTTGCTGAATGAGTTGCTCTAGTGAAAAATGGTTTTTAAAGAAGTAAAAGCATCCAGAGCAGTGCTTTGGGTGGCTGTGCTTACCTGCCTTAGCACTCCAGTGCTCCTCTGCTTTCTTGGGAGAACTGCGTAGGGGGAAAGACAATCTTTTACAAGTAAGAGAAAGGAGATACTTGTTTCTCATCAAAACCAAATATTGACATTTCCTGCCTGCTAAACCTTTTGTTCTTGAACCATTGTTAAGGATAAATATTTTAAAAGTTAGGAGAAGGTCTAAAGCTAGAGCCCACGTGGGGATCATGAGAGATTGTCTTTAAGGAAAAGATCCTGGTGTTTTGTCATGTTCAGTCAGGGACGAGTCACAGAAGTGCCAAGATATTGTAACAACTGTTTTTGGGAAGGGGTAGGTCTTCAGCTGGGTTGAGTGCTCACGGTTTCAGCTGAGATTTACAAATTCACTGGATTTAGACTTCCTATTCCTCTCCAAGATTTCAAACAGGAAGACTAAAAAACAGCAAACCACAGCTGAGCTAAAGCAAAAGGTGTCCTGTGTCACATTAGTACATATTCAGACCCAAAAGAAGCTATATAAAAATGTAAATCTGTAATTCTGATCTGATTGTAATTAGGAGCAAATTGCACTCTAGAGATTAAACCACTGGTAGAGGCTGTAGAGAACTTTTGTAGACCTTTGGGTGGGCACGGGAGATTAAATATCTAATGATGACATTTGGGCAATAAAATCAGAAATAATCCATCTTCTCTTCCTCACTAATCACTTCCTCCTTGATCACTCGTGGTCTTCCTGAGAATCTCTGTGGTGAGATTCCCAATTTTGTGCTTTGCTGGCATTTCCCTACTTTGCCACTTCCAAGCTCTGGATTCTCGTGCTGTTGCTGATCCAGTTGGTGCAGATCACATGGGCAGCATTCCCAGGGAGACCGGGTCACCCAAGAAATCAGGTTGGGAAAATCACTCCTCTTTTTTCATACATCCTTGTTCCTCCTCCCCCTGTTCCTGTGTGTGTATCTCTCTCACACTAAAAAGAAAAAGAGGATAAAAAAATGGCAAAAAAGCTTTGAAGGCTTAAATATCAGATGTGAGCTTACTTGAGCTTTTATTGCCTTTTTTTTATCCAGAAAAGCTTATGTTCTCTCAAAATGGCAATTGCTTGAATCTAATTGGAACCATTTTATGTAGCTCCAAACTTATTGCTTGATCTCAATAATAAATGAACTTACAAAATATTTTTGTTACTAAAAGAATTGTAGTTGTGCAGGCCAGATCATCAATCATGATTTCCTTTTGTGGGCTTAATGTGAACTTCATTTGATTTTGAACAAAACAACATTAGCTGAAACATTAGCTACTGTACCTTCAGCTACGGCAGGAAGGGAACGTGGCTCCTAGAGATTTTTAAATCCTGGTTTACAAGTAAAAGATTTTAACTGAGATTTACTTGTTAAATGAATTTACATTTCATTTAAATATAAAGGAAAGAATGTATTTGTAATGTAGAGGTTCCAACCTTGATCAGGACCCCACTGAGCGAAGTGCTGTGCACGTGCTCAGAGGAGGTTTTACTTTTCAGACAAACCAGCTCTTTGAACCTGTTTATTGCAGCAGTTTTGGCAGAAGAGGTGGAGCAGGGCTGGGCAGGAGGGATCTGCTGGGAGGGACGGTGGCAGCCTGTGCTTTGATCAGCTGCGTTGTTTGGGACTCTGTTCTCGGCAGCCAGGCTGGCTTCGGAAAGTTCCTGTGCTGGACAGAGGGCAGACAGAGCGAGGACGGAAGGGTCCTTCATCTCTGGAATAAATTGGCCATGGGAAATGCCAAGCCTGAATCCAAACAAGGGATCATCATACTGCAGCATGAATGGGAGAAGTGGCTTTGCTGTAGTTGTGCAGAAACCCTGATACCTCCTGCCCAATTTACGGCTTGATAGTGAAGGAATAAAGCTTGATTGAGGTTTGACTGAATAATTGTCTCTAGGACAGATTGCTTTTGGGAGGAATTTGGGGCCATATGTTCGTCTGATGAACTGGATAAAAACATCTTCACATCCATCACTGAGCTTTTTATTTAAAAGAAAACAAAACTGAGATAAAAACCTGCCCAAAGAGGTGTTGGTCACACATCCTCACCTGGCAGCAGCACTACCTGCTAAGCCAGCTGCTCATCCCTGCTCCCCTCCTTCTCTCTGGAACTTCTTCCCCCCTTTCACCTGCCAGCAGAGCAGCACATACAATTGCTCCCTAACCTGGGCCAGAGAAAATAGTCAGGGTTAGCTTAAGGGTCTGGAGAAGTTTCATCCTAAGAAAAGTTTCATCCTAAGAAGTTTCTTTCAGGAGAGACCTGAGGTAGGGGGAATGGTTGTGCGTGTGAAGTGGAGAAGGCCCTCAGTGAAGATGGGGGAGGAATGGGGGAGGAAAGGCAATCCCTTTCCCTGCTCCCTGCAGCCAGGACAGGGTTTATGGCCATAGAGTGACATCCTGATGAAGAGAATGCCAGCCACAAGCTGGGTGCCAGTTTGGACCAGCTCGGGGATCAAACACAAGGCAGAACTCTGTTGTGGTACTTGCCATAGGTGTGCCAGTGCAGAGCTCCACCGATCCTGGCAAGCCTGTGCACAGTTTGTGGCAAATATCCCTCAGCCCCTCTGTGGGAATGGCTGAGCACTGGGGCTTTGGGAGTCCTCTCACCTCCCCACAGCTCTGGCTCCCTGGGATCACACCCCAGCCTGCCCCAGAGCTGCTCTCTGGATCACCCCAGCTCTGCTTTCAAGTGGTTTCCCCTCTGGGCACCTTTAAACGCTCCCTTATCAACAGCTCCTGTACAGATAAAAGTGTGTTCAGCACTGGGTGAAATCCCCACGAGCTGACTGAAGTGGTGACAACCTTAACCCAGGTCCTGCATCCTCCATGCTGCATCCAGGCAGGCAGAGGTGGGCATGGCCTTGGGAACACCTGCACTGGTGCACAACACGGCGCCTGGGAACACATCCGAAAGCCAGTGACGGTGGTGCTGTCAGGACACCTCCGGTGAGCCTCTGGGCCAGGCCAGGAAGCTCTCTCCCAGCTGGTTTCTCACCGTGGTTTGTTCTACCATCCCTGGGACCATCCCCAAGCAGCAGTTTGCATGCAGCCATCCTGCAGAGGAAGCCAGCAGTGAAGCAGGCTTTTCCATGCCAGCTGGCCTCCATGCCCAGGAATGTTCCCAGGCACTCTGGATTTACTAGTAGAGATGTAGCCCCAGAGGAAGAGATACAAACAGAGCTGTGGGTCTAGCTTGCTCCCATGGAATTTTGCCCCGGGCTTTGGAAGAAGAGGGTTTTGCTTTCCTGAAAATGCAGTGGGCTCATGAGGAACGTGGAGCTGTGGGAAGAGAAGGAAGCAGGGAATAAGGTACACTTCTGTCAGGGCTCTGAGACTGAGCAGTGATAGGACAGGCTGCTTTGGTATTGCTGCACCTGCATTTCTGGTTAACACCCTAAAGTGGGTATAAATAGTGCTTTTCACACAAATGAAGAAAAAGTTGCAGTTTCAGTAACCTGGGAAGAAACTAGAGGCACTCTGCCCCCTGAATCCTTGTTTCTGGCCTGAAATCCCTGCCTTCCTTCAGCACAGCACAGTGGCTGAAATCCTCCAAGCTGCAGGTGCCAACTTCCAATTGCCCACTCTGTGCCACTGGCTTAGCAAGGGCAAGACAGAGATTCCCTTCAGAGGGTCACAGAGTTGGGTTGGAAGGGACCTTAAAGATCATCCAGCTCCAACCCCCTGCCATGGACAGGGACACCTCCCACTGAACCAGGTTGATCCAAGCCCCATCCAGCCTGGCCTTGAACACTTCCCCACAGTTAACTTGGGGTTTTCTTTTCCCCCTGAAAATGGGATTTGTTGCTGTGGTTTCTTCTGCTTTTAGGATGGGAAATATTACAATAACAGAAAAGCTCTAAAGACTCCTCATTCAGGGGAGTTGTTTATCTTTTTCTGGTTTTATTACATCATTCTTTTTGAAGTAGTGGTATTAGAAATGCTTTTATCAGTAGCAGGACTAATGAAGAGGTTGCCAGAAGCAGTTATTCCCCTTGAAGAGCAATGGGAAACACTATTTCTCTGAACACAATGGTGATAGTCCTTCTGTTAACCTGATGCTCTACTTGAAAATTTAAAATTTTAAAAGCCTAAAAATGTAAATGATCACCATGTGGCAGCTCAGGAGCCTCCTTTCCACACGGCGTTTTGGGAAGGCCACAGAGCAAATGGCATTCTGTTGGGATAGCAGTGATTTCACTTCATCTTAAGAGGAATAAACCTTTGTTTTAGCATTTAAGTAGATATTCCTTTGGAGAGTTCATAGAAAAGCTTTTTCCCAGTTGCAGACCTGGAAAATTGAGCCTGTTTTATCAGAACGTGCCCAATATTATAAATGAATGAAGGGAAGAAAGGAAAAAATAATATTGACATATTATTTCAGTGGTGTATTTTTTAAATCTATCACAGTTCCTCAAAATTAATGTCTGACATTTTAGAAGTTGCTTAGGGAAAAAAAAAAGAGATACAAAAGTCCTACTTTTTATTAAGTTTATTTTGTAAGGAAACTATTTTCCCACCAGCTGCAGAAATGAATGTCATATTCGATTGCACAACTTGGATTTTCAATTTTCCACTGGTATGGAGAGAGCAGCCCTGATTTTTCAAGAATTTATTCGCAAACTTGAGTTTCAGGTCCTCAGGATTCTTCCTAGGCTGTGTGAACATCTGAACCAAGACTTATGGAATCTATTCAGTTTGTTTAAAATTATTTGAGGTATTCATCTGGGGCTTGTGGTGATCTTACCTCTTTCCTGATTCATGTGTTGGCTGCCTTTTCTGGCAAAGAGGGGCAGGAGCAATTTTGGGGCAGTTCCTTTTTTGAAACCCAGTGGCTGTCAGGGCTTATGCAGAGGTTTGGGATATACAAAGGGAACACGAAAGAGACAGCCAAAGGTACAAAATAAATGAAGTTTATTCCATGGTTCCCCAGCTCGTTTGTTTGTTTAGTATTTTGATTTATTTGAAAGGAGTTTATTCCATGGCTGACTAAAGGAATGTATGCAATGTTTAGTACACCCACCTTAAGTGGATGTGAATGTTTACTGAGTCTCTACACCTGAATACTGGAGAGGAAGCAGAAAATGTAAGGAGGGGCAAATCTCCTACAGTAACTCAACACCAAGACTGTATAAGTCCAGGCAGAGAAAGCAGAACTGATGGGAATAATGGAATTAGTAACTGGACAATGCTGCACATCATGAATGTTTTATGGCACTGCTTTTCCAGGCTGATCCTGAACAGGCTGATGGATGTGCTTACTTTTACAAGCACATAAAGTGAGGGAGACAGGTCACTGTAAATATCAGAAAAGAGCAGGAAGCCGAGGTGTGGTGAGGGAAGGCAGTTAAAGGTAGTAAGGAATATAAACGTTGGCGCAGGCCTTCCCAAAGTGCTGAGCAGATTGGCTGCACAACGCCCATCCTGCAGTGGGGCCTGGAGAAAAGCAAAGGGAGGAGGTGATGGCACAGAAAACGAGGGAATTCACTGTGTCCCTCTCCTGTGGAGAGTGATCCAGGATGGGAAGAATTCTGTGCGTGGATACCCTGACCGGTACATTCATTATCCTGACCAAGGCTGTAAAAACCCCTCTCTCTTCAGTGCAAATAGACTCTTACCAGATCAGAGCTTTTCTCTGTAGTTGAATGGGATTATCATATGCCTGCTAGGATTTATGGGCTGCAGTACGAACTGTGGACAAGGCACTGCAGGAATTTTTCAGGAAACCACTGGGTAATAGATTTGGTATCAGGCTTTTCAAAAATGTCTCCATGAGCTGAGTATTGAACATCTCACTTGAAGTTTTGGGATTTTAATCCAGACTGTCTAACCTGCTCCTGCATTGCTGCAAATCTGAGTGTGACCTCTATAGGTCTTTGGGCCCCTGTGAACCTCTCAGTAAAAAGAGCCTTTCCCTCCTCTCTGCTCCTTCTCTCCTTCTGTGAAACGGAGACAGAGGATATTCCTGCCCTTGGAGTGGAATGTGGAGGCTGGATACAGGGAGATGATTTTGACCATGACTCTATGACTTTAAAGTTGCAGATGTTCTGGGGAAAAATAGTACCTTGAATCAGTTCAATGTGTGCTGCTAATAATTAGTCCCTGAATTCTGGAATGTGCTTTCTGGAGCGCTGCAGAGGGAGTGCTGGAGCGGACAAGAGCCTGGGAACGGTCAAAGGATGCTCTTCTCCTAAGACCCCTCCCAGTCAGTAGATTTTGTGGCACACAAGCAAACAAGCTACCAAATAAAAGTTCCATGGTGATGTTTGAATGGAGACCTGTGCCCGTCGGAGCCCCTCTGGAAGCTGGGAACAAGGGATGTGATTGAAAGCAACTCGCAAATGGCTTTCCTGCCAGCGCCAAGCAGGTGCAGCAGCTGATCGCTTGTGCCGAGCACACGCCACGGAGCAGGCACAAAGCTTCACTATTGCTCTCTGGAGTTCTGTCTGGTCTTAAGAGGATATTTAAAAATTGGAATGATAATGACCTGAGCAAACATGACTTTACAGCAGAAAATAAAATCGCAAGCATTCATTATCAAAGGCAAAGAAGTGTTAGAGAACAAGAATGCCCGATGATGAAATGTTTTTCATCCTGCAACTGAGCACAGAAAACCTTTTCATATGCCCTAAATCTGCAGCTACAATAAAGCCTTCATACAGACAATCTGCTTAAACAGAACGTCACGCTTGCCTTTATTTTATTTTAATTGCAAAACATTATCCAGTTTCACTGCTAAAATATGCACTTCTTAAGGCAATATGCGTAACTTTATTTTATCCTCCATTTTGCTTGACGTCATCTCTGCAGTGATGAAATTATAAGCTCTTGAAGTGGACCATCTATGACGCAGCCATTTCCCTTTCTTGTGGGAGAACACCCTCACCTCATTGTCTTCCTAACAAGACTTACATAATTAAAAAATCCCACTTTGCTCCGAATCTTCTGACCAGAACAGTTGGCATCCCAGTCTCTTCATTGTTTAAACATGTAAGCCTGTACCACCAAAACAAGTAGGAACTTTGCCACTGTCTTTGAGGCAAGATTGAGTCTTGGGATCCCAGATATTTGAGATTATTATTGGTATTAACCTAATATTTAACCCCAAACTACAGCAGTGACTAACCCTTAGTGCTTTTACTTGAAGGTCTTGCAGGGACTTACAAGTGAGGGTCAGCATGATCATCCCATTTCCATGGTGGGAAAACCAAGGCACTATGGAAAATAAAAGGACATTCCTATTGCTGGGAAGAGAACTGAGATCTTCTGAATCAGCTCAGGGCCTACTGAATTGCCCTAGTCTGTGACTATTCCTCCTGCATGGAATTAAATGTGCATCAAAGGTGGCAGAGCCTCGGAATCTGTCCAGTGATCGCTTGGCTGTTCTCCAGGCTGTACCGAGGTGTTGTGGCATTTTCACCTCATCATGATAAAAGCCACAGGTCAAATACTGGATTTGGAAATCTGGAACTTCGTAGCATCAAGGGGAAAACAGTAAAAAAAAAAAAAAAGCTTATCATATTAGCCTCCCTTTTCCCTCTTTCCCCAGTAATTTTATTACAAATTGTAGGAATTTGTCTTGCAGTTTCAAAGCTGCACAGCCACGTGAACTGATTGCTGCAGCCTGTAACAGAGCTGGGAGAGCAACTGCTATCATTCACTAGCAGTGGAGACATACTGGAAATGTAGAAAATCCTGGGTCTGCATTGTATTTCCTGATAAATTCCAATTTCCCTGCCACTATGATGGAAAGAAAGCTGAGATTTGATGAATGAAATTGAGACTCACTGTGAAACAGAGCAACAGCTTTGAAGAGCTGCCAGATTTCAGCAAAGGTGAATAAAAAAGAAATAGACATTTCTGAATAAGCTGCCTTTCCTCTCTTCAAAAACAAATCACCTTCTTGTAAATTATCTTCTCAGGTGAGAATCCATCCTTCACCGAACAGGAGACAGGCTGTGCAGCAGAGCCAGTTGATAGATGTTAAAAGACAAACCACCAAAAGGCAAGTATGTCTTTGGAAAACAGTATTAAGTAATATTTTAAAGAATGGCCACACATCATATTCACACAGATGCCAGCAGGAAGCACAGCTCAGGAACAGAAAAGCTTTCAGATAATCTCTACCCATTACGAAGGCAAAACCTCAACATCACTAACACATCTTAACTCATTTTCAGCAGTCGCCCTGCTCACATTTGATGCTGTACCATGCATATGTTTCATACTTCAGCACAGAGTTTTATCAAGAGGTTTATTCACTGAAATGTGCAAAATCTATAAAAAAAGCTCACTACTATTAATATTTCATGTCTCACATACTTATCATATCCAGGGGACAGTGGTCTAAAGTTGGAATATTCAAAAATGCTCTGCGTTGGTCACACGAGGCTGCTGGAGCCAGTAGTAAAAGGTTGAGTATCACTGCGCAAAGCAATGCGAGTGTTTCTGCAGGCTTGTGTCTCTAACTAGACCAGAATTTAGGCCATTTTGTTAAGGATTGCAAGCTGTGATCACAGACCCCTGTGAGCCTTTGTCATCTAGGTCCTCCAGCTGAAGTCTTTTGCCCAGAGCCACCAGCAATGCTGGTTGCAGTGTAACCAGGTTGGAAGAAAAACCACTATGTTGTGGCCGTGTATAAATGTGATTTTGTAAAGGATTTGTGAGAAAAAATTCTGAGAGAAGAAAAGATTTTCTTCTTTCCTGTCTACCCTGGAAAACAGACTCTCACCTTGTTGTAAAACGTGTCTTTATTTGGATACTTTTCCACGCTTTTCCTAAGAAAACTCAGCAACACCTGAAGTTGATATCTCTCAGCTGTGTTTGGGTCCTAGCAAGGAACACCTGGATCTGAAACATTAGCAGCAGGTGCCACTAATTGAGTACTTACTGGCTAAACACCTGCCAAAAAAAAAAAAAAAAAGACAAAGGAGTGCATGTGGTAAAGAAGAAAGAAATGAATCAGTGTAGTCAACTGTACAAAGTTCTGGGGGAGAAGTGAAATTTCACAAAGGAGATTAACAAATATGTACAGTCAAGTTTCCTAAAACTGATCTTTTCAGCGTAAATGGTGGTTTCTCTCTCCAGCAGGACTTTGGCTGAAGAGCAGGATTGATCTTGAAGTAACTCTGTAAAATGCAATGACATTGTGGGAGCCCAGCTCGATAGGGCTGGATATTTAGCTGATGTACCACTCAGCTCCTCATTTTTGCGGAGCTTGTGAGGAATTTCAGCTGTAGGAAATGCACTGGTTGAGCTTTGGTTTCTTTACCTCAAGTGTGCTGCTGCACAACTCTAGGAGTGGGAAGGGGACAAGGGCTCGTTTGTGGAGCTGGAAGTCTGGGTGGGCACATCCAGGCATGTTTGCCCTCCCATTCATTATACCTAAATACACCTGTTTCTAGTTGCCTCTGTAATCATAAAGACGCTTCTCAGCTGGTGAGCTCAGGTGTGCTGGTGCTGGAGGTGCAGTGGAGCAGGCCTGAACACAATATTTAAAGGCAGAATTTAGTCTGTTTTTGTGCTGGGCAGGCATGAGCTGCAACCAGACTCTCAGACTTTGAAGGCCTTCAGCCCCATATTCCAGGGTACTGCCTCGATGGAGCTGGATCTGTGTTGGTGAGAAATCCTTCTGTGGGGAAGGTGGGGGGGCATAGCTGAGGTTGTGGTGTGGGTGACAGTGCACTCAGGGAGTATGTTATAGGTTCTTCAGTGGTGTTTTTTGGGACCTCTGGGAAACGGGTGGGAAGGCAGAGTTACTGCCCCAGCAGCTCCAGATCGAAATAGACTAAGATGTAACAAAGTATAAGGGAAACATGTTTTATGGTCAAGAGAAGACTCTGAGAGCCTATTTATACTTAAAACCAGAGTGGGGCAAACCTACAAGACCCTGCTGGTATCAGATCAGAGCATATACAGGCTTTCACAACAACCACAAACATGTTTCTCCCTTCTAAGGCTCATTATTCTAATATAGAATGCTCCTGGAGATAACGCTGTGCTGGGCATACAGTACAGCCTATGCTCCAGGCACAGGGAGGAAGTGTTGAGGCAAGAAATGACTTTTTCCTGGCATGACCCACTAAGATTGAACTGGAATGGCAATTAGAAGTTGAAGTGCTCATTTAATGTCAGTGATGTGTAAACTACACTGCCATTGTTATTTTAGTGCTGATTTACATAATTGGCATACCCTGAAGTCACACTGCACGAACTTTCAGTTCATGCTAAAGACTTACAGGAAGTCATAAAATTAAACATTATCTGTGCTGGAATGCAACGGAAAAATAACTCAACTTTTGAGGGATTTCACCTTGCTCGGTGTCCCCTCTCCCACCGTACTCACGGCGGTGACTGAAAATGAGGTTAGCGAGTGTTGGGAGCTGTTGGCATGAAGGAGCTTTAGCAGCTCTTTAATTACACTGGTGCAGCTCAGGGGTGGTTTGTTTTGCTGGTACGTACATCCCTGGGTGAGCTCCTCATCCTGCAGGGACTTTTCATGGGAATTGCTGGAGTTGTTATAGGAAAGCCAAGGGAAGAAGGTCCCCAGGAGGAATTATTCCAGCCCGAATGTGCTGAATTCCTGTCCCAAATTGGTGTTTTTCCTACACAAAAAAAGTCATAAGATGGAGGGAAAAGGCCGCTCCCAAAGGAGGAGCTGGTAATGGAGCTCTCTCAGTTGTTATTGCTTTAAGTCCTCCTCCGCAGTAATTCAAGGTGTCATAGGCTGGCTGTGTCTTTTGCAAATGAAGCCCCTAAGAGATATTGGGAAGAGGAGGTGGAGCACAGAGCACTTGGCTTGCCGGGAAGGCACCAGGACCCCAGCTAATGATGGTGTGCCGATGGCTTTGGCTTTGATGAGGACCCTAAATTGCTAGGTATCGCATGCCTATGCAAGGGCCTGGCCCTACCGCAGAGCCCAGGCAGACAAACAAGAGATGGGGCAAAGGACACAGCCCTGCTCGCGAGCTACTCGTTGTGTCAGGAGATTTGCCGGTGTCAGGGAAGGGAGCGAGGGATGAAGTTGGGATTGGAAGCCCAATCGCGCTGGCCATGGACCTGCCTTCTTCACCCGTGCCACAGCTGTCCTCCCCTATGGGCGACGGCAGGAGCTGTGGAGGCTGCAGCCCGAGGAGCCCCGGGGAGCGCGGCTCAGCGCCGGGGCAGGTGCGGGGCCGCGGGCGGGCGGTTCGCGCCGGGGTTGCCGTTCCGGGCCGGGCGATCCGCCACCGTTCCACCACTGGAGGGCAGCCACATCTTAAAAAAACCACCCAGCCCAACCCCTCCGCCGCCCGCACGGGGCTGAGCCCGCATCGGATGCGCCACAGCAGCGCTGCGGGAGGAGACTTGTCCCGAGTCCGGGCGCTTCTCTTTGGGAGAGGAGAGCGAGGAAACCTCCAGGTTTCCAGCCCTCGCCCCTGGCTCGGGCAGCGGGCTCCACACTCTGGTGCGGGGAGAAAAATAAATAAGTACGTATATATTTTTTAAGTAGTTCTAAAGCACCGGGATTCTCCCGGTACCTTACGTGACCTTCGCACCTTACCACCCCGGCAGTCCGGGGCACGGCGCTAATCCGATTTGCGGCGGCGGAGCGCTCGGGCTGTACAATGGGTCATTGTTCGGCCCGGCCCGGTCCGGCGTCCCGCTCCACC